>VYXB01006776.1:804197-1091415 GCA_013397135.1 Pachyramphus minor
AAAAGAAAAGAAAAGGAACTCCTAAAACAGAAAACAGGCTGGGGTGGGCAAACCTTGTAACCTACTAAGAGGGTGAGAGAAAACATTTGCTGACTAAGAAGCAGAGTAGGATTTTTAACATTTTAATTTTTCTTTGATTGTCTTAGAAGAAAATTACAAACCAATTAATGCAAATTTTATATATATATAAATGAACTTCAGAGCTAGTATTCTTATTTGTTGGATTTGGGGAGTCTAAAAATAAGTCCATATCAAATCAAAAGTCTCATTTAGTATCCTTCTTGCAGTTGTGCCCCTCTATGGCATAGGGCAGATAAAATATGATATTTGCAGTTATATAGGCTTGTAATTTCTAAAAGTCTATGTTTAAGAATGTCTAGAATTGGTTGCATGTTCAAAACCATTGTGCTTCACACCAGCTGATGAATAATTCTGATTTTAATTTTGTTATGTTATATATTTTTGCTCTTTGGGAATTCAGTGATTAATCCTACAATCATTTGTGTTATAATAGTTTTTTAAAAATACCCATGTTGTCATAAATATTTATCACAGACCCTTTAGGGGATTTATTCTCCCATCTGAAGAGGTTTAGTCTTGCTTCTCTAATTTCTTGTAGAGATCTTGTCTCAGAGGTTTTATCAGTAATGTCAGCCTCTTTATACCTTTTTTAGTTCTACTTTATATTTTAAGTCTAAGCTATCAAAATTTTTGGATTGTGAATAATTTATGTAGTGACATCGTCATGTTTTTTATTTTCAGTGATTTTTAATGTTCTGCTTCCCTTTAAGAACAGTTCTGTTACCAATTTGCACAGAAATTCTGTTCTTTATTCAGATTTCTATAAATGTGTTTAGTATAGGGGTCAGAATTGCTCATCTGTGCTCATGAAATCCCCCCTGGGTCCCATTTTTAACTCAGATATTGCACTTAACACACTCTCTCCAGTGGTTGAAGGAGTTTAGCCAACAGATAACACACATTCCTGGGGGTCCAGCCATTTCAGATTTAATTACATTAGAACCTTTAGGTGAATAATTTCTTCTGCTGTCAACTTTTGATGACTTTATAATATTTTTTTTCCCTGAAACCTCTTTTATTGACATTTCAAATTGAGCAGATCCAGAACTCATAATTTTTAGAGCACGACCCTGGTGTCATTAATCTCCCCAGCCTTTGTAGTAAGCACTGGTGGAAAGTGCCCCTTTAGTTGTTCTGTGGTGGCCTTAATTTTCATGAGTTCTCCTTTTACTCCTTGATCATCTGTCAGCCCCACCAACCTTGGCAGCCTTTAAGCTTCTGATGTGTTTGAAAAAGCTTTTATTTTTAGCATTTTTGCCTTGAGCAATTTGCTCCTCAAACCTCTTCTGGCCTTCATTATGATGACTTTATGTGGAACTTAGCAGGGTTCAAACGGGAAAACTGACGCAAAACGGTGACAAAGTTGAAAGAAAAATGTTTAATTTTCCTGCTTGTTCTACAGTCATTCTCCCACCCCTCCATTTCTTCTGGAGCTCCTACACACCCATGAAAAAGAAGTGAACACAGAGGCATTGCTGTACAAGATCTGTTGGCTCTCTTTGATGGTTCACATCAGGACATGGAGAGGAAGATTCAGTGGGGTCTGGGAGGTGGAGTAACTTGGCCATGGGGAGAGGTTTTTATAACTGTGTCCTCTTCTTATCCTTTTTACTGCCTTTCTACTCTATAGAGGTCTCTTAGTGAAAGGCTGAGAGAGTTGGGAGTGTTCAGCCTGGAGAAGAGAAGCTTTGGGGTGACCTGATTGTGGCCTTGCAGGGCCTGAAGGGAGCCTGCAGGAAAGATGGAGAGAGACTTTGGACAAGGACCTGGAGTGACAGGACAAGGGGGAATGGCTTCAAACTGGAAGAGAGTAGGGTTAGATGGGATATTGGGAAGGAATTCTTCCCTGTGAGGGTGGGGAGGCCCTGGCACAGGTTGCCCAGAGAAGCTGTGACTGCCCCTGGATCCCTGGGAGTGTCCAAGGCCAGGTTGGAGGGGGCTTGGAGCAACCTGGGCTGGTGGAAGGTGTCCCTGCCCATGGCAGGGATGGAAATGGGTGGTCTATAAGGTCCCTTCTCACCCAAACCATTCTGTGATTGGTTGTAGGATCTTTTCCAGTTTATCAGTGCTGAGGCACAGTCACTGCTTTTTATTCTGCTTGCAGATGTTCTATAGGGACTTGAAAGCATTCATATGATAATTAGGTAAGTCGAGATTGTTGGAATATGAATAAACAAGTTTGTAAACACCAATTATATGCATTTATTGAGTGTGAGTTGAACAAATGTTTCTAAGTGCTGCATATGAGAAAGGAAGTTCAGTTACAAACTAAGTCTTAAAAACCTCTGCCTTGGGACTTCGTAAGTAAAAGAGAAGGAAATCATTCCTACATTGCATCCACACAATCTCTTTTTCTCACAGCTTTCTGTATCTCAAAAATCATATTTGGAGTGACACTATTGCACAGATACAGCTCTTTTTGGCTGAAATAAGTTTTCATGCAGCAGAGCAGTAGCAAGACTAAAATTTGATTTTTCCAGATACATTTTTTATAATATGTCAGGCACTGCTGAAGACTTTGGGGGACGCTTCCTGTGCCAAGGTGAACTGTAACATCAAAATATTCCGAGCTTTCAACTCCAACTTCACAGTCCTTTGTACACTGCTAATTTTCAGAGCTGCACATCTGTGCCCCTCTTGTCACTCTGAGCAGCACAACCTGGGGAAAATCGAGGTGCTCATCCCTCCTCATCCAGGTTCATCCCTCCTCCCTCTTTCTCCCACCTTCGTCACTCGTTGCCTCTCCCAGCTTCTCATGTGGTTCCAAATTAATTTGTATCCATCCAAGAGGAGGAGTCAGGAAATGTGAGGTGTTGACATCTGCTAAAAAGAGGAGTGGAAAAAGTACATTAAAGGTTGTCCATTTCTCATTTGCTTTGTTCATGGCTCTAACTGCCAGGTTATAAAGTTTAAGAGAAGTTGGGAAATGATCTTTTATGGGTCATTCAGAAGCATGTTAGGTTAATCCTCTTAACTGCCAGATTCTCCAAAAATATGCAGACATAGATGATGATTATTAATGAAAAGAAATTTGATTATTATCAAATTTGATTACTATCAAAAAGATGACTCTTAATGAAGAGAATTCTGAGTTTCCATGGTAATCAAAGCAGTCCACATATTGTCTTTAATTTGATTATATACAGACCACTGATGGCATCTAACACAATAAAAATCTAGGGTTTTTTCTGCAATTATGAGTGCTTCTTATGCTGCTATTTTTATGATACTTTTTGCCCCCAAAAATGACAGGAAGGTTATTTCAAGAATCTGGAAGGGAGAATGTAGATCTCCCTTGGGGAAAAAAACCCAAACAACATCTTACAAGATGCTGCTAAAGTTTAATTTCAGACACAGCATATATAAACCCCCAAACTGTTTGCATTTTACTCAGGTTTTTTTTTCCCCTCCCTCTTTCTCCCACCTTTCCTTTCAACAGGGGTTGCTCACGTGTGCTTAGATCCCAGTGTAAGTCCTTTACTTACTTCAGGCTGTTGTTCCAACGTGTGTCACATCTTCAGATCTATTAGAGAATAAGGTGACATCAATCTGCCAGTCTCTCTTCCCAAGTTGCTGACTTTTTTGGAGGCCTGAGGCAAACACATGTGCCCAGTCACTCCAGGATTTGCTGGCGTTCCTGCAGTGCACCGAGTCTCTACCCCAGCAGCTGTTGTTTAGTGATAGATCAGTGAAGCAAAAAATTATGCTGGTATAAAAAATAGATCTTGAACCAAGGCTCTCATTCTTATGCCTCTGTTCTGCATTAGTGGCGAGCCTGTGGGATTCATTTAGCTGTAATCATTCGTTACTGAGGGGCAGAGTGTCTTTCAGACAGTGGTGATGGAGTCACCTTTGAAACAAGTGCAAACAATCCGGGATCATTCACCAATCCATCCTCCCAGGGTTGCAGTTTGTACCTGGCACGTACTTCAGGAGCCTGCTCAGAATGTGTAACACAAGCATAGATATCAGCAAAGGCATTTTATTTTTTTATTCCTATTTTTCAGAGGCAGTTTAATTAGTTTACCGTCTGGGTTTGTACTCCTTTATTGAAGAATGACAGATATACAAAGCAAGCTCCAGGAGGCAAAGTCTGTTTCTGTTAAAATTCTGTTTACAGGGAGGGTGAAAAGGACCTGTGAGGTGTCTGCTCAAAACTCAGAGCCAGTAATAGTGGTCAGTGGCTTTGGATTAACTGGAGAACTATTCCCACAGGACCTTACAGTTGTTTGGGGTGAGGTTCTTAGTTCAGCTGCTTTTTCATGCTCATTCATTTTCCAAAATCAAGTTGAAAAATGTAAGTTTTTACTCAAGGTGGACTTTTAGTTTGCAGTTCACAGGTGAAGATGAGAAAGCTTGTGAGCTATGAAAGCACTTGAGGCAATACCTGCCACAAATATCTGATCATAGCAGGCAGCTGAAAGCTTTAGTCTTTGCATTTTTCATACTGAATAAAAATGTGTTCAGCGGAACATTTCCCGTTATGTATAAAAAATTACACCCATCTCCTAAAAGTTGTTTGTTCAGCTTTTGGTTTTTGGGTTGATTTGGTTTTGGGTTTTTTTTTGTTCTGTTTTGTTTTTCATAAAACTTTTTGGCCCACTCTGAATAATTCAGATATTGTCTATATGTTGTGAATGAGAGGTAATATAAGGATCTTTCCAATTACCAATCATTCAATATAGTTACAGATCTTTACAAAAGACCATCTCAGGGTAAATTCCAGATTAAGCACAGATTCAAGAAGAGTTTTAGCATCTAAGTAAAAACTTTCAATTTTAATCCCTCCATACCCCCAAATTTTCCCCTTTTGGTCAGATTGAGCCTGATTCTGGACGCACATTAAGTGCCAGAGATTCTCAGCTTTTCCTGTTAAGTTCAGGGTGTTGTTATTCTGCACAAATCTACAAATATCTGTGGAAGAGAAGAGCTTGTTTCTGCATTAAACTGAGGGCTGAGCAGCATCACAGCTCTTCTCTGATTTTATCAGAAAGGTTTGATCCTGCCTCACTTTGTAAATAATTTTCTACTTAAGGTTTATGAGTCACCACTTTTTTCACTTAAGAAAGAAAAAAGAAAATTAAAGGGTGCTTTCATTAAGCAGTTGAACAATTAAAACAGACACAGGAAACTGTTCACTTCTTTTTTTGCCACCTGAAGTAAATTATATCCTATTCCACTTCCACAAAATGAGTTCTAATGGCTCTTCCAAGGCAGCAATACTCAGTTCCTCCACCTTGGCTGGAAAGAAGCATTTGATTTCTTCAGCCATATAGGAATTTCTGGTTCTGTTTTTACTTCTTGGATTATTTTTCCTAATAAGAGTTTCAAACTAAATACAGAGTCAGGAGTAAGTGGGAAAGCATCTCCTGTATTCTCACTTAGCTTTGCAAGGATAATCTGAGTTTAACCATTATAACTCTGTCACTTTCTCACATATATATATATATATATAATTGTGATATATATAGTATCTTCCACAAGCTTAAATATATCACCACTTTACATAATTATCATAATAGACAACTTACATTCAGTCTATCACATAAAATACCCAGCAAAATTTGTGAACACCGGGTTGTATTGACAGTAATTCCCATGGAACTGCTACATTTGAAAAAAAAACCCAGAGTGATGTGAACACTCCCTTCTGTGTCAATGTTCTGGGTTTGACTGGGGTAAAATTGCTTTTCTTCCCAGTGGGCTGTGGTTTGGATTTGTGCTGAACACGGGGTTGATAATTCAGGGATGTTTTGTTAGTGCAGAGCAGGGTTTCCACAGAGTCAAGGGCTTTTCTGCTTCTCAGCCCACCACAGGGGGGTCATAAGAAGCTGGGAGGGGGCACAGACTGACCAGCTGACCCCAGCTGACTGCAGGGACATTCCAGACCCTACAGTACAGCAGCACTGACTGTTATTTACTGCACAGATCCAGGTAATTCTCTAGCTCCTGTCTTCCTACTTAGTCCCTGGGCTAAACTAAAGCTCCACTAATACTGACTAACAGAACTCTAACTTTTCTTGCTGTGGTGTAGCAGCATTATCCTTCAGCTGACTCTCAATTTACCAGAGTCAATTGGGACATATTGTTTTACTGGGAAGCACTGAGCCTTGGAAAAAAGTGTGACCTGGCTCTGTACTCCAACTTCTTTCTTTTATCATGTGATACAGCATTGCCTTAAAAATTCTCTTTCTAAACCTAGAGAGGCAGGGAGAAACCTCAGACATATTCCAGGGATTTCCCATCTTCTGCTTAAAAACAGTATAAGAGGGAGTGGACACAAGGCATTTGTGTGTGACAATGTTTTTTGTCAGCCTAAGACATAATAAATTACTCAGGATACTGAAAATATATTTTCTGTGCTTAAACCCACTTTAGGCAACTGCCTGTTGGATAGTCCATGTGCCATTTACTCTCTGAGGCTTTTCTGCTTCAGAAGGAATTGAATACACATTCAGTGTTTGCAGGTGCAGGGTTGAGCTGAGGAGGCTTGACCTCTGAAACATTTGTTATTTTGGGGTCTGCTGTAATTGTTAGCCAGGCTTTCTTTTGGAATAGTCAAAAATCTTAAGGGCTCTTGTCAGGATGGGTTGAATGATTCTGCAGAAGTACCTGCACAGGGAAAAAATGTTATAGATTCTGTGAGTGGGATGGATCTTCAGGTCACAGCTCTGCATGGAAATAACAATTGGAGGATACTGATATCAGTTCAGTGGTCAAGCAACAGTGTGGAGAGTTGTTCCAGAACCATTGTGGAATGCACAGATCAGTGATTTCCAGGAACTCTAGTAGAGTAAAATCAGCTTTAATTCCAGGCATGCAGACATGTGAAGCAGTATTTTTTATATAACATTATGTATGTTATATATAGAACATTAAGACATCACATTTTAATGAGTGTTTATAATAGCCAACATACTTTTTCTCAGGTATATTGTTCAAAATCCTCAGCAACACTTTCAAGTGTGCAGAATGTATGGTAATTTTATTTCCTAAGAGAACCAGCTTCTTTATATTTAGTTGTTGAAATATAAAGAAAAATTTTGAATACGGTTCCTTGTTTTGCAGGGTTATTTCTTATATTAGTCCAAGTGAGAAAATGCATCTGTGTTCTGTTAATCTTATTTGATTTTTTCCTTACTCTTTGCATTAATGCTCAATTATAATAATATTTTGTGTTTCATCTGACTCCTTGCTATTTAGTGCAGAATCCAAAAAGTACTATTAATAGTGGGTTCAATCAATTTCTAAGTGCATACATTTCCTCTAGGTACTGATCTAATTGCAATCATAGGAGACATTAAAGAAACATGCTCTAAAAATGGGCAAATTTTGTAAGTTAGAGTGCTGGATACAATGAATAAACATGGATCTGATTCTTCTAAGTGCTTTTGGAGTGAAAGTTTATTAATCCGCATAAATATCTCTAATCAAACGCATATTTCAAGCTGGCTCCCCAAATGTGATTTATACACTTGACCTGAAAGCCAGCAAACACTTCAGCAGCCACTGCTGTGCTGCAGAGGACATGGCATCAGTGCCATGGGCTGGGTGACAGGGTGGGGTTGGGTCACAGGTTGGGCTGGGTGGTCTCAGAGGTCCTTTCCAGGCTGGTGATTCTGGGATTCTGTGATCTGATGTTCTGTCTGATCTGGGGATCATTTGGTGACTCCTCACAGGTCCCTTGTATTTGGAACTGCCTCAGGCTTTTTCTCCCCACACAGACTTTGCTCCTGTCTGGCCCCTGGACCTGCTTCACCCCTTGTCTTATGTGGGTCAGTCACAGTTGTCTCAGACCACAACTCCTTGTGCTTCTGTGGGACCTTCTGTTTAGCCCTTGGACCTGGTTCACCTCTTGTTTTATTTGGGATAGTCAATGGATCTCTTCACCAGCCCCAACCTCCACCTGCTGTGTGCAGACCCTGCACATCTGTGCCCCCCATCCCTCAGGGAGCAGCAGGCCCTGTCTGCTTCCTAACAAAAAGAAAATACCATGTCTCTCCTGCACAGTTCAGTTTTTTTCCTGAGAAAACCCATCTCTTCCAAAGCAAGCTCAGCTGGGCAATGCTAGAAACAAAAGGCAAGGAGGAAGCACCCAAATTACAGTTCCTATGAAGTACAATGGCAGGTGAACACTATTTAATGGCAATTTAAACCAAAAAACCTTGACCAGTTCTGAGAATCTCCCTCTCACACAAGAACTCTGCATTTCAGTTTCAATTCTAGTTAGGGGCAAAGTAAACCTGGCAATACATCATTTTCTACTGAACAGAAATACAACGTGAAATTGTTTGTTTGTTTGTTTCCTACCAGCCTTGATCTCTGAATTATTAACTATGTTCCAACCAAACAGCTTGGTACTAAAAAGATCTGGGTTTTTTTGCATGTTTAAATCACTATTTAATTCACATGCCCTGTGCTAATTAAAATTGAGAATATGATACTCTTTCCTCACCACCTGTCTGCTCTCCAAGTGATACAGGACTGTGAGAAACATTCCAGTGAAAATCAGAACAGCAATTTTTGCTGGAGAGTAAGTAATATTTAGATGAAGTAGTATTCTTCAGATCTGACACCATTTTCTAGATCACAGTATTTATGTATACAGCCTTAAGACAGGTATATTTTATAGGTTTGCTCAAGTGCTGAAAAAAAATGTTCCATGCAAAAGAAGGAAATGTGTGTGTGGGAAATTGTCATTTTGTGTTCCCAGACTTTAGTAAAACTAAAATTCGTGGAGATCTCTAGTTAAAAATATGAAAAGACTCAAATCATAGTCACAGAAAATGTACATCTGTTTTTTTTTTTCCTTTTTCTAAAGTAAAAGAAATGCAGTTTGTGGAAACCTACATTGAATTTAAATAAAGAGAAACATTCTTATTTTATTGCAATGTTCTGCACAATCTTCTAAGTTACAGTTTTCTAAGTCCTTTCCTGCCCATTCCCTATAAAACAGAGGAGGTCAGCCAAGATAATGGTAGGAAGAATTGGGAGATCTTCAACAAATTAAAAATAATTTTTATTGAAGAAACAAATGTCAGGTAGAACATTTCTGGGTTTGTTTCTTTCTAGTGTCCTCCTTAGGAAATCAGGAGTCTGGCTTTTCTCTAAACCAATGTATTTTTGCAGTCCCCATGACTCTGTGGACTCCTTATTGAAGGAGTGATTTTTTTTCTTCAAGACTTTCCATGAAAAGTCATTTTATCAAAGTATGAGACCAAGGAAATTTTGAGAGTTTACAGCATTTTAACTCACAATTTTACAGCAGTCTCACAGAATTCACATTGTAGAATAAGGAGCAAAAGAATCCAACCACATTTCTAGCAAAAAATCTAAGAGGAAATTATCATAATTCTTCCTTTTAAAGTGGTAGAGAAGAGCTTTGGTGTTTGATGGGATCTGATGAATGCAGCTAAAGTGGGAACAGCACATTTTCATAGAAGATTTTCTTCCTGTGAGCTGTTTTCTGTGGTTTTAACCTGAATCAAAGTATCCTGATGTTCACTTTCAAGGTCTGTGTAGTAGCTGTTGAATGTTTTATTCTCCCACATGGTACCTGGGGTTTGTATTGAAGTTGTCATATGTATTGTTAGATATTTAGGCCTGTACCTTTAGTTTTGCTATGTTAAATTTGCTCAGGGCAAACTATTTTTCTCTCCAAGAATTGCAGCTTCCAGTGTGGGGTGAGATCCACGTGTGGCACATAGAGGTTGTTGTTCTGTAAAACCAATACTGAGCAGCCAAAGCATCAGTGTAGCTGAAGTTTCAGTCCACCAGAAACAGCCAGGAGGAGAAAAGGTCCATATTCACAGAGTCACAGGATCTTTAGGGTGCAGATCATCCAGTCCAACCCCTCTGCCAAGGCAGGGACACCTGGAGCAGGTGACACAGGGATGTGTTCAGGTGGGTTTGGGATGTCTTCCTCCCTGGGCNCTAAGAGGAAATTATCATAATTCTTCCTTTTAAAGTGGTAGAGAAGAGCTTTGGTGTTTGATGGGATCTGATGAATGCAGCTAAAGTGGGAACAGCACATTTTCATAGAAGATTTTCTTCCTGTGAGCTGTTTTCTGTGGTTTTAACCTGAATCAAAGTATCCTGATGTTCACTTTCAAGGTCTGTGTAGTAGCTGTTGAATGTTTTATTCTCCCACATGGTACCTGGGGTTTGTATTGAAGTTGTCATATGTATTGTTAGATATTTAGGCCTGTACCTTTAGTTTTGCTATGTTAAATTTGCTCAGGGCAAACTATTTTTCTCTCCAAGAATTGCAGCTTCCAGTGTGGGGTGAGATCCACGTGTGGCACATAGAGGTTGTTGTTCTGTAAAACCAATACTGAGCAGCCAAAGCATCAGTGTAGCTGAAGTTTCAGTCCACCAGAAACAGCCAGGAGGAGAAAAGGTCCATATTCACAGAGTCACAGGATCTTTAGGGTGCAGATCATCCAGTCCAACCCCTCTGCCAAGGCAGGGACACCTGGAGCAGGTGACACAGGAATGTATTCAGGTGGTTTTGGGATGTCTTCCTCCCTGGGCAGCTGTTCCAGTGCTGTGTCACTCTCCATGGAAAGAAGTTCTTCCTCATGCTGAGGTGGAAGTTCTTGTNACTAAAAAGATCTGGGTTTTTTTGCATGTTTAAATCACTATTTAATTCACATGCCCTGTGCTAATTAAAATTGAGAATATGATACTCTTTCCTCACCACCTGTCTGCTCTCCAAGTGATACAGGACTGTGAGAAACATTCCAGTGAAAATCAGAACAGCAATTTTTGCTGGAGAGTAAGTAATATTTAGATGAAGTAGTATTCTTCAGATCTGACACCATTTTCTAGATCACAGTATTTATGTATACAGCCTTAAGACAGGTATATTTTATAGGTTTGCTCAAGTGCTGAAAAAAAATGTTCCATGCAAAAGAAGGAAATGTGTGTGTGGGAAATTGTCATTTTGTGTTCCCAGACTTTAGTAAAACTAAAATTTGTGGAGATCTCTAGTTAAAAATATGAAAAAACTCAAATCATAGTCACAGAAAATGTACATCTGTTTTTTTTTTTCCTTTTTCTAAAGTAAAAGAAATGCAGTTTGTGGAAACCTACATTGAATTTAAATAAAGAGAAACATTCATATTTTATTGCAATGTTCTGCACAATCTTCTAAGTTACAGTTTTCTAAGTCCTTTCCTGCCCATTCCCTATAAAACAGAGGAGGTCAGCCAAGATAATGGTAGGAAGAATTGGGAGATCTTCAACAAATTAAAAATAATTTTTATTGAAGAAACAAATGTCAGGTAGAACATTTCTGGGTTTGTTTCTTTCTAGTGTCCTCCTTAGGAAATCAGGAGTCTGGCTTTTCTCTAAACCAATGTATTTTTGCAGTCCCCATGACTCTGTGGACTCCTTATTGAAGGAGTGATTTTTTTTCTTCAAGACTTTCCATGAAAAGTCATTTTATCAAAGTATGAGACCAAGGAAATTTTGAGAGTTTACAGCATTTTAACTCACAATTTTACAGCAGTCTCACAGAATTCACATTGTAGAATAAGGAGCAAAAGAATCCAACCACATTTCTAGCAAAAAATCTAAGAGGAAATTATCATAATTCTTCCTTTTAAAGTGGTAGAGAAGAGCTTTGGTGTTTGATGGGATCTGATGAATGCAGCTAAAGTGGGAACAGCACATTTTCATAGAAGATTTTCTTCCTGTGAGCTGTTTTCTGTGGTTTTAACCTGAATCAAAGTATCCTGATGTTCACTTTCAAGGTCTGTGTAGTAGCTGTTGAATGTTTTATTCTCCCACATGGTACCTGGGGTTTGTATTGAAGTTGTCATATGTATTGTTAGATATTTAGGCCTGTACCTTTAGTTTTGCTATGTTAAATTTGCTCAGGGCAAACTATTTTTCTCTCCAAGAATTGCAGCTTCCAGTGTGGGGTGAGATCCACGTGTGGCACATAGAGGTTGTTGTTCTGTAAAACCAATACTGAGCAGCCAAAGCATCAGTGTAGCTGAAGTTTCAGTCCACCAGAAACAGCCAGGAGGAGAAAAGGTCCATATTCACAGAGTCACAGGATCTTTAGGGTGCAGATCATCCAGTCCAACCCCTCTGCCAAGGCAGGGACACCTGGAGCAGGTGACACAGGAATGTATTCAGGTGGTTTTGGGATGTCTTCCTCCCTGGGCAGCTGTTCCAGTGCTGTGTCACTCTCCATGGAAAGAAGTTCTTCCTCATGCTGAGGTGGAAGTTCTTGTCATTTAGTTTATGCCCATTGCTCCTTGTCCTGTCACTGGACACCACTGAGAAGAATCTGGCACCATACTCTGACAGTCCTTGGAGATATTTGTGTGGCTTGGTGAGATCCACCCCTCAGTTTTCTCTTCTCCAGACTAACCAGACCCAGCTCCCTCAGTCTCTCCTCATCAGAGGGATGTTCCAGACCCTTCATCATCTTTGTGGCCTCCACTGGACCTGCTCCAGGAGCTCCTTGTCTTCCTTGATCTGTGGAGACCAGAACTGAGCACAGCACTCGAGATGTGTTCTTGGGGCTGCTCCTCCCCGGTGTGCTCCTGTCTGTGGGCAAGTTTTCATCCTTCTCTTTTACCTCCATAAATGGGCTGTCACTGCTTGTGTTTTCTGCAGCTCTGAGTTGTGATTTCCTTGCCTTCGGATCTGCTGCTCAGGAGAATTGATGGCAAAGAGGTGGATAATTCAGTCCTCACACGTAACTCAGTTTAATCCCATAAGCAGTCACATGAAAGCCAAGGGCTCTAGATCTGAATTTATCAGAGCAGGGAGCCCTTGGGCAAAGTTTGACTAAGCAACTCTTTTCAAAATGTGATGTGGCTGATTTTGAAATTCTTGTCAGTTTTATCTGGAAGGAATAACTGCTCATAGTGGCAGCAATATACAGACACAGGCCTGGAAATAGCAGAGATGTTTTAAAATGCTATTCCTCACTTGACTCACCTTCATTTTATTTTATTTTTTTCCCCAACAAAGCTCTGCTATGCTTTGTTTACCTCAGGTATTTAGCCACTATCAGTTATAGCAAAATTATGAGGTTTAAATGGACCAGTTCTTCATTGAAGTTATCAGTACTTTACACAAACTCTGAGCAGGATTAGTCAGCAACATGATAAAACAAGTCTCTGGTGTCAGAGCTAAATTAGTGTTCATGGGGTGGCTACTGTTGGTGAAAACAATGTTGGAAATAGTTCAGCAGAGCAATAGTAACCATTTGATATGTCCAGAATGATAGTGCAAAACTAAACTAACTTGGTTTTAAAGGAAATTATACATAATAATATACATCTCATGTATGAATAGAATTTATGAATAAAAAGGAGGTTCTACATTTGCTCATTATTTTAAAAAGACGATGATGTTACAAAAAAAAAGACATTTTTCATTTCCAAACACACTTAGAGAGGTTCACTGTAAGGAATGAAGTTATTAGGGAGCAAGCAGGACAAATATGTCTGGATGCTAAATATGCTTTATGATCTCAATAATTCTCCTGGTAAATACAGTTTTTTTCCTGCAGACCAGGCCAGACTTTGTGGGATTTTGGAGTGGGTGGGTAAGGAAATTGCTGTTTTCCCATTTTCTCCCCTCATGTGATTGTAGCTCACCTATGGAAAAACTGATACCATATTTCTGGGGAATATTTGAGTTGTAGCTATTGATTTTTTAAAAAAAGAACCACAGATACCTTGTTTTCACTCATTGAAAGATCCAAGCATAGTCTTTATCAGCATCCGACTGATAAAGAAATTTAGTTCATTTAAGTCTTTTAAAGTATGGGGGAACAGAAAATGTAGGTTGTACTTCCTACAGAAAGTAGTTACAGGTATTTTTCATGTGTGAATGGCTTCTTTGATGGTGGAATTCCACCCTATATTCCTTCTACTCTAAGTGATAACAACTAATTAAAAGAGAAAATAAAACTTTCTCATTTTAAATCAAAACTAAAAAAAAAATATTTCAAGCTCCTCTTTTTTAAGGCCTGGGAATAAGGGTTCTACTGCAGCTGGGAAGTGTGGAGAGAAATAAAAGGCACTGAAATAGTCTGTGCCACACTTTTCTATCACAATCTGTAGACTTAAGCCTTTCAAGCCAGCAGAACATAGGAATATAAGTAAATCCTATCTTTCTAAAACAATACAAATGCCCCCACCCAATGCTTTTGAAATAACTGGTTTTATAGATGCCCTGTTCATACCCTTTTAAGGTCCTCCTTTTTTTCTGGCTGCTGTGGTGACATATTTTCTGGTGCAATCAGAAGGTGTGAAGTCTTGCAGAATCTCCTTGGTGGGCTCTGCCACCTGCTAAGGATCAAAGGTCAGCAAGTCTCTGCATAGTAAATACCACACAGCACAATTTCATGGAAAGAAGCTTCAAATTAAATGAGTTTGAAGATTTAATTTCAATACATTAATGAAATAAGCAAAAAAAATGTGTCTGTCACAACATCTCTGAACGCCAACTCTGCTGTCTGCAAGGAGTTTATTGCCAAGCTTCAAAGAAAGTGTTATCTCTTAGTTATTCCATTGTTAAAATGTTAAAAGTTCACACAGCTGGAATACTCAGGTGAGATTTGTCTCCTCCTCCTGCCACATCCATGTATTCCATAGGAATTCCATAAACAGCTTAATGCTTTGCTCATAAGCAAGGATTCCAGTGGAAGATTTAATCACATACTTTATTTTGGGCACCTTTTTTTCATACTGTGTTGTGGTGGCAGCACACTAACATGATGTTTTATGATGGAACATGTGCAAAATAAATGGGTCTAATCTTCTGTGTAGGAGTAGGATACTAATCACAAGAAATGAGGAAGAAATACATAAACCTTTTCTCTATTATTCCAGTGACTAATTGTGCTCCATTACAAAAATATAGAAAGGCAAGGGAGCAGACTAGTTCAATGCAGTTTATAAATGTATACTCTCCCCACCTTTCTAAACAGGAAATTAAAATTTGCAGTAATAAGATTTCTCTCCTTTGAAATGTATTCTTTCTAAAGGAAAGCAGCCTGTCAGTAATGTAGCAGTATATTGGTTGTTTAGGTTTTGGTTGAGAAGCCAAAATAAGGGACATCAAAGGCATAAGTTGATATCATGATAAAGCAAAGTGAATTCTGCATCCTATGCAGTGTCTGTCAGTTCTGTGTCTATTGTGACTATTTTTAATCTGTGTTATGTAAGTGGGGTTTGCCATTTTTTAAGCTTTGCTTCATGTGTAAAAAGATCTTTTTTCCTCCCTCTCTATCAAAATATTGTTGTAAGGATTTTATGGCATTGAGTGTTCTGATCATAAGAAGTTTCTTCTCTGTTTTCCTGCTTCAGACACCAATAATGTAACAGTACTATGGCAATTGTCAGACAAAGACAGCTTTCCCTTCAAAATTATGGTGAGTCCTGTTATAATCATCAAGGCTTCCTTATAACTTGCCCTCTGAACCTCCCTTCTAACATTTTACTTTGGGCTCTGATGGTATGATGGAAATGAGTCAATGAATGTGAAAGATCACCAGAGTAGGCAGAACAATCTTGTATTTATTTGTATATTTTTCACTATCCAGTGAATATTTTCATGGTTTTACTGCAGAAAAATGAAGAGCTCACACAGTCAGGATCTGATTCTTCAGTGTCTGCTTGAGCAGAGAGGTGTGACCTGACCCACTGTGGTCCCTTCCAACTTGACTTCTTCGGTGATTCTTCTTCTGCAATCCCATTAAATCAATTCTGTGTTCTACTTTGCCTTTAAAAAGTGACTTTTAAAAGACAGTTTGCATTTAAACTGAAAGAATGACACTCACATTCAGTGGCTCCCTCAGAAAATGATGCAGGGTTGTGGTTTATGTTGTGTGTTTATATTGTGTGCACACACAGAGCTGAAATTCTGCTGGGTTCAGGCAGAGATTTTGAGGAGAGTTTTTCCCTGAGTCTCTCTTCCTTGTTAGTGGAATTCAAAGATCAAAATGTTGAATGGGCAGGAAACACATTTGCTTGATAACAGATAGTCTTTAAAGACTTCACACTCCCAGAGACATTCAGGTCTGCAACTGATCTTGAATATTTATAACGTGCATTTGATTCATACTCCTTATCAATGTGACAAACACATCAAACAATGTGATTAAAGGGCATCTCCTTGATATTTGGCAATTACACATAGCTGGGGGATGAAGACAGATTCCTCCCTAAGCAATAATCATTATCATAAAAATAGAATTAAAAAAATGGATTTAACCACAGTCATAGTTTGCTGGGGTTTTGTTTTCAGTCTTCAACTGATACCATTGAACAGGTAATTTTACCTCTTTTAATTTGCTGCCTCTGTTCAGTATTCATTAATCTCCATGTTTTAGAGTTACCTTGTCCCAGGACTATGGGCTAATTCAGAGCAGCCCCAGGATTGCTCTAATATCTGCTCATTTTTGGGATTTACTGACTGGGAGGTGAGACAGCAAGAGAAAAGGGATTAGTTACAGTATCTGGTGAGTTGTGCTGCACTTGAAATGCTCAGGTTTTCCCTCACTAGGAGGTGTTTCCAGATGGCTTTTTAACTCCCCTCTAAACAGTGTTTACTGGAGAGATTAATCAGAACTCCATTAATTTTACCTTCAGTGTTCCTCTGCTGCTCCACCCCCTCCAGCCAAGGACGATGATTCTTGTCACACTCAAGTTATTTCTTGAATTCATTGCAGAAAGTTGTGAACAATGTGCTTCTCACTGGACAAGTTTGGGTCATTAGTTGCTGTGGTGCAGGAAATATGTAATTAGAGGATGCTGCAGAATGTTGGTTTCTATAAAAAATAGTGCCAAAATGCTGCATTTCTTTTTACATTAAAATAGGATTATTCTTAATTGAGGTGACTATGTTTGTCCTCTCATATTTGATCCCTGCAATAGCTATATTGGTTTCTCTGAGAATTTTTTTTTTCATTTTCATTGCTCTCTTTAAGTTTATTCTTTTCCACAGATCCTTGCTTTCTTTAGGACTTTATGTCCAGGCAGTAAAAAATGTCCAGATGTCAAACTTTTTTTAGCATTTCCTCTGCCCTTTTACCTTAAAGACAATGTATCACTCAACTTTATTAGTGATTTAGGTTTTTTAATTATAAACTTCTTAAAAGTTTCCATCTAGAATACAGTAATTCAGCTCCTTTAGCAATGGTTTCTGAGCTTTGCATACTCCAGGTTAAAGGAAGCTGAGTTGAATACAGTGGCAAAATCAAGAAACAATTTTTTGATAAAACATTTCAAGGCTTCTGCAGCCTGTCAGGTATCTCTCCTGTTTTCCCTACCTGCTCTCTGAGGCTTTGCTCTGGATCAGGGTTAAACCATTGAAACTCCAGCTCTAGACATCAATGAACACTTTGTGTTTCTTTTATCACAGCAGCATCATGAGAAAAATTACTGCCTTATAGACAATTGCACAGGTCAGAACAACTCCTGGCACTGCAGGCTTGGAACTGAGGATATAAAGAGCACACAGCAGCTCTGCAGGCTTGGATTGCTCCTGAAAGCAAAATTTGAACCATATATTCCTTTTGGGTTTTGGAGGACCTGCAGTGACTATAAAGTTGCACTAAATAAGAAGAGTGCAGGTGAAGAATGATTCACACAACAGCTTAAGCTGAGTGCAAAGGACAAAACAGGGGGAAAGATAGATCAAAGCTTAACAAGTGAAGGACTTTTTAATTAAAAATAAAAAGTAAACCATCAGGCAACTCAACTGTTTGTAAAGCTGCCAAGAGAAAGTGGCTATTATTGCCCCAAAATGGATTATATTAGTTTAACGCTTTTGTTTGTCTTCAGAATATTACACAGGTGCATCATAAGTTATGGAAATGCAGATTGTTTAGTGCTGCTGACATCTGGTCCAAACCAACAATGAATCTTCCTGTGATAGAGATGAATGAAAGGAGTAGAGGGGGAATATGAGACAGGCATTAGTGATCAGGATCACATTGATTTTTTACCCACAATTTACTTGTGTTACAGAGAGGGATTGGGAAATCTCTTCCACATGAAAGATGATTTCACTCCTTGTGAAGTCAGTAAAACAATCCATTGATTTCCATCTGACAAAAATTAAAATAATCTCTATCCATGTATTCAGTGTGAAGATATTCCAGGCATTATTGCCCAAAGCACTTTGCTTTGGCAGATACATGACCTGCTTCCTAGAAGAAAAGATATGCTGATATTCCTCATAGTTTTCATTAACATTCTTAAAAATCACTTATATACAAGTGTTTAGTATTTACACAATGGTTTTCTTATATATTTTTCTTTTAACAAGCATTAACTAACAGGTATTTTAAACCAGAAGCAAATGCTGTAAAGTTTCACACACAGCTGCAGGGATTCCCTTAAATTAGAGACTCCAAAATACTGGCTGCAATTTGACAGTTTTATGTCCTTGGCTGATAACCACTTGGACTGGAACTTCAGTGAGTTAATCTGACTGCTCCCTCACTTGTGCACATTTGCTTTAATTACCCTGTCAGCCAAGCCCTGTTTTAGGTAATGCACAGATTATATCTCTTCTCCCTGAGCAATGAGGCATCACAGAGCACCCATTTGGGGTGGCAAATGACAGAGAGGGAAATCCTGCGGTTTGCAATCGTGGATTTGGGAGGAAATGAATCTGATTTCATTCAGACACTTTGAGGATTCCCCCCCTCTTCTCCAACTTTTGTGCTTGCAGCTTTCAAAATGCACAGGAGGGTGAAAAAAACCCCCCACAACATGAACAGTGGTAGGATTTTTCCGACCAGCAAAACCTTCATAGCATTTTTCCTTGCCTTGAAAATGTTTCAGCAATTACACATCTCACTGTATATTTATTTCTGTAGGCAAATCCCCTGTCCCAGAAGCACTGTAAGCACTGTGGTTTGCAGAGATAGCCATGTGAAATACAGAGTTTTCATAGAACAAATGAATAAGCAGCTGCTTCTAGCAAGGGATTGTTCTATTTTTGTTGCCAGACTTCTGCCTTAGGACTGCTATTTACATATATATTAATATATATATTCATATATATATACATATAAAATATATTTTAATAAATATTTCAAACATAAAATATTCATAAATATGTATGCACTTATATGGGTGCATGTATATTTATATGCATATTATCTACAGGGGTAAACTAGCTGTGGAAAATACAAAATTAGTACATTTTTTTAAAGTGTCTTTGGAACTGCAGGTTCTGCCTCTGAAAGTCTGAGTCCCCTTTTTATGAATATAAAAGAAATAGTGGCCTCCATGAATCACACAAAGTCATGTTTTAGGTTAAATCTACCTTATGGTGTCTGTGGGGAGGGTTTATTTGGAAATAAAGGTGCTTTGTGAACTGCACCAAGCGTGGAACCTTAAACCCTTTGTTTGCATTTCTTGTCAGTCAGTTATAACAAGAGGCAAAATGGAAAAAACCCCCAAAAACTCAGTTTGCTTTGGGGAACAGTTTAAGTGTTTATTCCTTTTCAAAATAGCCTCTAGTTGGACTGATGTGCTTAATGGTTGTAAAACAATTTAGTCTTTGCCTACTTTCAGTTCAGAGATCCAAACAACTTCTGTTTATTTTAGGATCCCCCCTCCAACACTATTGCACTGTGCAAAATAACTATTTCATCTTACAAGAGTATATTCATACATTTTTCTGAAATTATGATCAAGAAGCTTGGAGGAGCAATTTTAATGTGGAATCAAAATAAGGCTGGGTAACAAATCATCTATGGTTGGTCTTTTGGTGGGTTTTTTTGGGCAAATTAATTCAACACTGTTGCTTAATGCAACACTGAAGTGGAGAGGTCTATGGAATCCGTGATTTTTATCTCTGGATAAGCAAAGGGTGTGGGTATTTATGGCTCTTGAGGCTGAGGTTTTGAAAGAAAACTACAGAAGTTTGGTAAATTTTGGGGAAGACTGTTGGTAGAATGTGGCAGTAATTACAGCTGAGGGTGATAATCACTGTAAGCTGAGGGGATGGTTCACCTGGGATGTAATTCCTGAGAACTATGTACACAAGAACAGAGCCAGAATTCCAAACTACTCATGGCATGTGAGTGGGGAGATTATGAATATTCAAACCCAGCATTCATAGTCACAATAACATTTAACAGAATAGTTACAGTAACAGCAGAAAGAATTCAAAATACAGATTTGTGCATATCCAAGTACCCCAAATGACCCTGTGCTCTAAGCCCCAGCGTCTCATTCTCCTGGGGATTTGAGCAATTGGATTGCAGCTGGATTGGCTCTGCCTTGGATGTTTCTACCAGCCATAAACACACCCACTGCTGTAATCCTACAAAAGTGAGGGCTTTATTCTGCTCCTTCTGGCATCAGAGCAGCCCTTGAATACAATTTGCTGTCACAACCACAGTGCTCAGTCAGGTTAGTGCTTGCAAGACATCAGTACTTGCAATAACTCTTGTTTTGCTAATTAATCTTACCCTGGTGAGCAAATTAAGACAAAGATTCAAGTTAAAATTATGTGACAGTTTTATTTGTGGTCTCGTTCACCCACTTCACTGTTTTGCTGAAGTTTGATACAGCAGCCAGACTGGTTGTGTCCAAAAACCTCAGGCTCCAGTTTCACCAACATGACAAGCAGAAGTCCCACCCCTGAAAAGAAACACTCTGCAGGTAGGTATCTGCCTGGTCCTAAAAATTACTCTGTGAAAAGCACCAAATATTTTACAAACCTTTAGGCTTTTGTTATATTTATGAACCTGAATTAAATTTTTTTGCTTTATTTTTTTCCCTATTCTTTTGCCACCTGAATTGTGTTTTTATCCAAGATATGGTGTGACTAGTTTATACCTTGTGATTGAACAAGTCAGTCTATTTTCCCACCAAATCACATTTAGAAAGGATCTTAATTGTGATAAAACTAAAGAAGTGTGGTTCTCTTACCCTGTTTAAAACTTGATTTTTGAGGGTAGGTGAAAACAAATGCAAGTGCTGCTTGAATTTTGTTTTGGTTGATACCACATCTGATCCCACCTTATCTTCATTTCAGGAAGGTTTCATACAGAAAAAAAACTGACTGAGGGCTATTTATATTGTCACTTTATATTGAGGGTTGTGTAATCATGAGTCTAACTAGGAATACATATGTTTGTCAATTTGTGATTATTTGCTTTCAGGCATAGCAGGTATTAGGTGACATATTACACTGATCAGAAGAATTCATGATGTTTAAAACCAGGAAGGACTATTTTTTGTGACTACCACTATCATAATTTTTCATATTACTGTTCCAGAATTAGAACAAAAAGTTTTAAATTACAGTAGCAGCTCTTAACTAGCTCTTTAATAGAAGAATGTTTATCACACTTTCTGCTTAGGAGAAAATACTTACTAATAAGGAAAAGTAACCCATGACCTTGGTGTTGTTAGAACAGGTATCCTTTTTCATTTGTTCTCTGAGGAATACCTCTGTCTTAGAAAAATTTCTAGAGGAGTAAGACACACATTACTTGAAGATGAGAAAGAAAAAGATTGTTGGTTTCCTGGTAATTAAATAATACCAGCTTATTAAATACCTGGTATAAACCAGGTTCATTGACAAGCTTATAAAAATTCTGTCATCTATATTGCAGCTCCCCCTGACATTAATAATTAGTCTGAGAATAGAGATTTATCTGCTGCATCTTTTTCAGTGAAAAAACCTAAAGAGTTTTTCACTTGCTGGCAAACCAGTCAAAGATTGGTTATCCCAAATAAACAGAGTTTTAGGCCATCTGAGACTACTCTGATTTTGTAAAAGTGTCATATTTGGTAGTTATCCATTTATCTGCCAACTTACAAATGGATGCAAGAAATTCCCCTTGTCCTTTGAGGTTACCTTTGTTCTGAGCAGAATGCCCTCAGTATTTGCTATTTAAGCCATCACACACCTTTGGGTGGATTGTCCCTGGTCTGTTCTGCTCATTCCACGTGTCAAAGTGAGAGAATGGAATGGCTTCATCCCCTGGTAGTCAGGACAACTTCCTTAGGACTGGGAACAAGGAAGGTTTTGGCTTCTAATCTATTCTTTCCCTGCTTCAAACCAAAACTTTCAGGTGGGTGGTTTATATTCACACGGCCTGTGTTCCTTAAACAAATGCACTGATGGAAAAAGCAAGATTTATTTGCCTAACTTGGTCCAGCTAACTTCCTTTTTGTTCCTTTTTGTCAGCTCTCAAGCTAAAGAACATTGTTCACTCATTTAGGTCCAAAAGTTTCCTTTTTTCTTCACATTGGCTACAGCTTCTTCTTTGGCACCAGCTGGAAGTGATTATGTTTTATCATTTTGCTGGCTAAATGGTTATTGTTCAAGAAGTCTCTGAAGGAAGTAAAATTTTAGTGGAACAAACTAAAAATAAAATAAAATAACAACATATGAATATATATAGGGTTTAACTTGTTCCCAGTGCTTGCATAGGCAAACAAGGAAGGAGAAAAAATTGAGCATATCTCATTGCCTTGGTGCAATAGAGTTTGAGCTGGGAGAAGGCTTTTTCATACTCCTCCTTAAAATGCAAATATGTGCTGTATATTAATCTACCAGGGTATTCAAGAGCAGATTTCAATATGATCCAAATACTTGATCTTGTTGGGGGAATGTGGGTCTTCTGCAGAAAGTTCTAAGCACCTAAATTAGAACTAGAGGATGCTTTGATAACTAATCAGGGGGGCCCTTACCTACAGAAAACATGACCTCAGGTGCTGTCATGGGTTGTTGTCCAAAGGTAAGAGGAGGAGGGCACTGTTATTAACCAGTGTGCTTCATTAAGGGAGTGTTCTTTTGCATTAGGAAATTGCTTGGCCATGCCAGTGGGTTCATTTCCAAGAAAATAATCCTGCTTCAGTTAAAGTCAGTGTTCAAGGATTGAGAAACATACAATAATAGAATTATTTGGGTTGGAAGAGATCTTAAAGATCATCCAGTCCCACCCCCTGCCATGGGCAGGGACACCTTCCACCAGCCCAGGTTGCTCCAAACTCCCTCCAACCTGGCCTTGGACACTTCCAGGGATCCAGGGGCAGCCACAGCTTCTCTGGGCAACCTGTGCCAGGGCCTCCCCTCCCTCACTGGGGAGAATTCCTTCCCAATATCTCACCTAAATTTCTCCCCTTCCAGTTTGAACCAATTCCACCTGTTCCTGTCACAGCTTCCCTGTGGCCCCTTCAGATCCTGGAAGGTGCTGTGAAGTCTCCACAAAACCTTTTCTTCTCCGGGTCAAGCAGCCCCAAACTTCTCGCCAACTCCAGCAGAAAGCCACTGTATAAAAGTAGGATAAAAAAGTGAGTAATTTACCTTTTTCTCTTAATGAGATGAATCATGAGGAAAAAGCCAGGTTAATGTTCCAAGGAGCTTAATTAGAATCAGGTGAGAGCTTGAAAAGGCAACTCAGGTGCTTTCAGGCAGTGCTTATATGAAAAGCCTTAATTAAGAAGACTGATGGCCTTTTACTTAAGTCTCTTCAAGAGTGTGGAGAGTCTTGTTTAACTCCTGCACATCCAGCAGCAAACCAGGTTTGAAATTCCGACGTATTTCTCGGTAAGTTAAACCCAAAGAGCATCTTTGTGGTTGCAGTGTCACAGAGGGGCAGAGGAGAAAATACAATTAAACAGGAATTCAATAAAAATTTTCCTGGTAATTGAAGCATTCCTAAAATTACAAATATTTCAGTGCAACTGCAGTGCAAACAATTGAATAGTAGATTGCAAGAGCATTTTAGAGCTGAGGCTGTTGTGATTTTTTTTTTTAATTTGCTCACAATGCACAAATCTCCCACGGAATTCATTTAGTCACCTTAAAAATCCACACAAGCTTTAAATTTGTCACTTTAGTCAAGGGTTTTTTTCCTTCTTTTTTAAATTTTTTTTTTCCCTTTCTGTAAGAACAATAAGGTATATGAGGTATTTTAGCTGCAGGGTGCATATTTGGAGAAAGTGCTTCCTGCAGAGCTCTTCTGCATTTCTTGGAAATTAACTGCAAAAAACCTGGTCGTGTTACAGTATGACATTTAGTTTTCTAATCTCTTTAATGCCATGGTTTGCACATGATGTGTTCTGATGTGCTTTCATGTTTTTGATACTAAAAAACCACATTACAGTTGCAGTAGGGATTCTTTCCACAGACAATATAACTCGTAACAAATTGCATATTTTAGGGGAAATGTAACAAAAAGGCCGAACCTTTTATCATGTTCTTTATTCTGGAAATGCAGCCCACATCTTATTTTTCTGTTTGTTGATATAATTTAGGAGCCCCATGTTGGACACCTGCCAATTCATGCAGATTTCAGTGATTTCATAGTGAAAACCCCCCAAAGTTATCATTTGGATGGTTTCAAGTAGCCACTTGAGATATTTTGCAATCAATAGTGATGTGTGAACCTGTGAGTAATATATACACACACTTCAACTCTCTTTTTCCATGGTGAAAGTATTGTGATGTATTTCAGCTGTTTAGAGGTGTAAGTAAATCATGTTTTTCATACAGAAAACTTTGTAGAAGGAAAATAATGGCTTGTTACACTCCATCATCTTCAACCCTTATTTCAGGCTGCTCTTACACCAGTTTTCTTGAAGCAGCACCAGCTTTACGTAACCAGAATTTCAGAACTAGTGCTAAAGATTATTTTCTCACAGGAAATAGGCATTTTTAATCTAAAGATTCTTATCTTCTTTCCTCTTACCTAACAGAATTTCAAAATGTAAATATATGTAATGGGAAAGAGTCTGGGGCTAAGAGGTAGAAAGATAGAGGGACTGAAAGACTTGAAATTATTCAGAACAAAAGCTAAAGCTTTTTTTTTTTTTTTTTTTTAATGTAGCCTTCACGTTCTGTCCTCCCTTCACCCCCTCTCCCTTTTGGCTTCAATCTATTTCTCTAATCACAGTCTTGGAAATTTTCATCTCCACAACTTTAGAGAGTTTTGCCGTAATCAGAGGGAAAAAATAATCCAGATGAATGTACAGAAGGATTTAATCCCAGCAACATGTGGGGAAAACAAGTTACATTACAACAATACTGTCGTCATTAAATGAATTATTCACTGAACAGTGCTCAGCCTAAGAGTTGGAAGATCTGCTTTTGTGTTCCTATCCAGAACAAAGAATTGTGATCCCAGTTCCCAAGATTTCCAGGCACAACAAACTGGCATCCTCTTGGCACCTACTGATTAACCTGCACAGCAGTTGCACCTAATTCCATGTTCACCATGATGATGATGATCTGGAATTCCAGGGCTGTTTATCTACTCAAGGCTCTGTAAATTGATGTGTTCTGTGTGAGGTGAACAGAATTTGTCAAAGAGCTACATGATGTGGACTGTTCATTTTTATATCACTGAGCATATGAGGAGGGAGATTCCTACAGACCAGTGTTAGTAAAACTCTGTTTTTTCTAAGGGAGGAGTTCTAAGGAAAGAATTTTTTTTTCTTTAGCTTTCAAGGGTCTATCATTTCTGAAAGGCTCTGGCTTTTGGGGAAGGTGCCTAATGACTGGAAAATTGTAAACATCATGCCAGGCAAGGATGGGGGTGTGGGGAAGCAGAGTCTTGTCAGACTCTGGAAAGATAATCTAGAGGAGAATGTGGAGCTTTGCTGCTGGGACAGAACCAGCCCATGGAACTGGCAACAGGGGTGACCATCTCCAGACAAGAACGGAGGGGAACAGTTAGCAGCAGAGCCTTCCCTCTTCCTGGCAAGTTCATGNCCCAGACAAGAACAGGGGGACAGCAAGGGGAACAGTCAGCAGCAGAGCTTTCCCTCTTCCTGGCAAGTTCATGGACAGGAGTTCCAGAGAAAAGGTTCTGTTCTCTTCAGTTTTGGGGAACCCTCTGGAATTCTGCATCTAGTTTTGTGCTTGAGTGGGTGTTTGGGGGCTGAGGTGGGTGATGGATGAGGGGAGGAGCTGTGCTTGTTTAGGTCAGAGAGGAGACTGCTGAGAGGAAGGGAGTGTCACTGCAGTATTCCAGCTTAGCAGATACACAGAGTCCATGTTTCTTCAATTATAATTTTTATTATTGTTATATGAAGTGGTCTGGCAGTTATTTGTTGCAGAAACACTGAGGTTTGCTGTACTCTTTGTAGTATAAGCTTAGTATCAAAACCAAAAAACTTTTAGTTTTTTTAAATACTTGATGTGCTGCACATTCTTTCCACCCCTGTCAGTTGCTTTTCGTGTGCCTGGAGTATTCATCAAGATAAATGTTCTGTTGTTTTTGCAATCTAGCTTCTCAAAAGGAAAATAGTTATTTCCTTAATATTAATTTCCACAATTGTAATTTGAGTCAGTGTGGGGCAATTCCAACACAGAAGCTGAAATTAAAAGCTAAATTTCGAAGTCTTAGACAGCGTAAATTCTAATTTCAGGAAAATAAAGCTGTGGGTATGTACCTGAGGGGCTGAGACAGGCAAGGACACACCCTGAGGCATTGTTGAGTTGCAGAGTCCTCTCCCAAGACCCCTGGCAGCACAACCAGGTGTCAAGAGCACCTTCACAGGATTTCATCTGCAAGTCTCACTCCAGTAATTTGTCCTCAGGCTTTCCAAAGAAAAGCAAAAAGGTGGAACTTGGAGCACATTGTTTTGGGGAAGGAAAATAAAAGCATCATTCTGATGCTTTTCCCTCTGTCATGACAACAAACTGTGAAAGGGAAATAAACAATATAAAGAGAATAAACACAATCTGAATGAACTGTCTGGGGAAAGCACTAGATGGACAAGCTGACCCAAAGCTCCTGAGAGGAAGAACAATTTAAATAAAGCAGCTCCTGGTGATCAGTACAGACTTGTTCTAATGAGAACTGCAACATAAGGGGCCCTGACATTAAAAGCAAAAAGCATATTGAGGCAGTTAACATTTAAATTAATTATTATTTATTAAGCTAATTAATGGCTGGTTTTGTAAGATGCTGTGGCTTAAAGCCAATAATACAGGAAATGGTCACTTTGAATTTTATTTATTTTTCTATCTTTAAAGAATTTTTCACAACTTTTTCATTCCTAAATCACTACTCAGCAAAACTGTTTCTCCAACAATCGCCCTAAATCAAAATAAATATTAGTCAGCTCTTACCTAACTTAAAAGTCCCATTCAGATTGTGCCTTTTCAAGTTTGTCATGGCTGTGTCTTACCTTGGCACTGCCCTTTTGGAAGGGTTTAGCCAAAGTGCTGTTTGTGCCAGAGGCACAGCCTTAGCTGGACTAATTCTGGATAAATGAAAGGTCACAGCCACAAAGAAACAGCAGGTACAATTACTGCCACAGTGGAAGGGTGCAACAAATACATCTGAACACCCAGCAGAGCTTGGTATTGTCTCTTGAAGTGGTGTACACAGAGTCCTGGTCTTGGGAACAGAATGGAAAGCAGTAATTAAGGCCTTTAATTTATCCCTGAAATGTTAAAAGAAGTCTGACAGAGTAAACACCAGTTCTGACAAAAAGAGCACGAGTCATGGGTTTATGGAAAAGATGGAGTTTTACAGGGAGTTATTCTGCCACTGCTGGGCAGAAGTCCCATTGACAACTCCAGGAGATATTATTATTTCCTCCCTCTTTGTCTCACACTCGTGGGAGAAATAAACACACAGACTTTGGGTGAGTGATTCTGGTAATTAACAGAGAACCTGAGCCTGCTAATAAAGCAGAATATCATAATTTTTTTCCAGCAGTTTCCTTATTAATTCTCTAGGAAGAGATATACCTGGCTGTACTAATTCAATTCAGATAGCTTTTTTTTTTTCCTCCCTTCCTGACCTGCCATGTCCCATAGAAGTGTAAAAACAGTGCCCAAAGAAAACGTAATGGCAGGATGCAGAACAAGGTTTTTCTTCAAACATAAAGCTTCAAAACATCAGAAATGGACAAATTTATGTGAGTACCATTAATGTGTTTTCTCTTTCAAAATACCTCATCTTCTTTGAGTCAAAATAACCTCCTCTCCTTTATCAGCAGAGTTCAGAGAATACTTCAATTTAGAAAATTTTGCTGTTGTTTTTTTTCCTTGTAGTACAAAACCTTTTTTTTTAAAAAAAAAAAAAGAGAAAACAAACCAAAATTACCAGTGTGAGTTTTCTGATTAAAGCCTATTTTTTTTATTTGAAAAGATTTTTTTTGTGTTTGAAAGCAATGACACTGGGACACAGCATCTCCTTTCTAAAACTTGGGTTAATTGTGACTAATTGGCCAGCTGTGGAAAACTGAGGAATTGAATCCAGTTTTTTTCCATCTCTTCCAGTGGGGGATTTCTACCTTTTGCACAGAGTTTCCTCTGAGATGTTCATTCTCTATTCTCTTGACTCGATTCACCTTACTAAAGGTTAAATCAGATTCCTTAATTTCTTTTCACGCTAAGCACAATAACATAGAGAAAGTCAATTATATCTGCTCCATGTTTCCTTGACAAGGATTTGCTCTTGGCTCCTTGATCAGGACAGGCTGCAGCTCTGCCCCGTGTCTCTGGTGTTTGTAATTAATTTTGGCTGGCCCTCAGCAGAGGTTGGCACAGACCAGAGCAGCAGGTCCATGCCCAGGGCAGTGTCTGTGGAGGGGGCAGGATACGACTTTGCCATCTGACTTTTTCACCTCTAGAAACACAAACTGAGGGGCTGGAGCGTGTCCAGGGAAGGGGCTGGAGCAGCAGGAGCAGCTGAGGGAGCTGGGGGGGCTCAGCCTGGAGAAAAGGAGGCTCAGGGGGGACCTTCTGGCTCTGCAACTCCCTGACAGGAGGGGGGAGCCGGGGGGGGTCGGGCTCTGCTCCCAGGGAACAAGGGACAGGAGGAGAGGGAACGGCCTCCAGCTGGGCCAGGGGAGGGGCAGGTGGGACATCAGGAGGAATTTCTCCATGGAGAGGGTGGTCAGGCACTGAAAGGTGCTGCCCAGGGAGGTTTGGAGTCCCCAGCCCTGGAGGTGCCCAAGGAAGGCCTGGATGTGGCACTCAGTGCTCTGGGCTGGGGGACAAGGTGGGGATGGGCACAAAGGGGAACAATGGGCTGGGAGGGCTTTCCCAGCCTGAGTGATTCTGTGATATTAAGACTGTTCTAGTCATAATAAAATCTTCCTTAAAACACAGCATTCCTCTGATTGCTATAAGGAACTGAACCAAAACTGAAGGGAAAACGAACTTGCAAAACAATAGATTTGTTGCTTTTGCTCTTCAATCAGAGTGTGCAGGGTTTTCTTAATATATAAAAACACAAGGAAAAATAAATTAAAATTTTTTGGAGTGTTGATCTTCTTTTTCCTAGCTGCAGGACTGGAAAATTACTTTAGCAATTTATTATTTTCTTCTTTCCTTAGTGTTGGTGTAAGGGGGAAGAAGGAGCTGAAAGAAACCTTTGAAGATTAAATTTTGTTGTTTAAACTTTAAAGAGCGAACAAAAATGCTTAGCACTGCTCCTTGACAAATCCTGTTAAATAAAAAGTGGTTTGGATTTTCTTAATGTTGGGGTTTTTTTGTTCTAATTGGCTTACAAATAAAAAACCTTTTTATAATAAACTTCTGAGAAAGAACTATTCAAAAAAGATTTGTCTATAGCAACTTGGTTGAAATGATAGAATAACTAGAATTATTTCATTGATTGATGTAGCCAGCAATATGTAATCTGTAATTGTGACATAAAAGTGGCTGCTTGTGACACTTAGTGTATCCCAGGCACCTAAAGTGGAGCTATAACAGTTCCTTTTAATGTTGCTGTGTATTCACTATGCTGGGTATTTTATTTTATAGCTTCCTCACAGTTTTTAGGCAATAAAAAGTTCCAGTTGTTAATGTAGCTGGAACCCCTTGCAGACTAGTTAAGCTCAAGATGCAATTGTTGATTTTAATGTGGCCTAAGAGAAGATGCCTATTGAGACCTGTCCCAACTGCAGCGTTGAACAAAGAAAAATGCTGCAATTTAGGGATTTTACAGACTTACACTTTCCAAACTTGGTACAGCGGCTTCCTTAGGTGAAAAAGAAACACCCAGCTACCAACTGAAGCGTTTTTTAAAGATGAGGTCACTAAAAATGAAATGTAAACCAGCTGGGAGATTGGTACTTTCTCTGAGCTTCTGCCCTGTGGGATGAATTCGGCTGCCAACAATATATTTGTTAATTGCTGCTGTTGTGATCCAAAGAGCTCCTCAGAGCTTGACACTAATATTGAACATCTAAATTAAATTCTCTCTTGATGATGAAAAGGTGCCTCAGAACAGCTTCTCACACTATCTCATGAACATTTTCTATTCCAAAGGTCTGCAGCAAGTTTTCTCCTTCTCGTATTAATCTTTCTGTGGAAAAATGTCCTGCCTATACAGCTAATGTTTTACTAACTATCAAACTGCTTTCCAGATTCACCTCTGCCATGATAGAACATGGTGTCAGGTTAAAAATTAGTCTGTTAGTGCAGAGTAGGTCAATTTTTGTTCACTGAAAAAATACCAAGCACAATGTTAAAGATACATTTTGGATTTCAGTAAGTTAACTCGCATCAAGGTTTCTATTTCAGCTGAATGAGATAATGCTTTCCTTTAATATTTAATTATGTGAGTGATGTGAAAACTCCCTAGATCTCCCTGGACATTGTTTAGTAAATTACAGAGTAATGAACTGCAAGAATGACCTGGTAGAGGTTGCTCAGAGTCACAGTGCCTGTTTCTTTCCCATTGTGTTAACGTGTGTTCACTGCTGTGTTTAAGGCCACGAGGTGGAGGTAAAAAATGGCTAGAGAAGGGTCCAAATTGAATTTCTGCCAGATATAAAAGCTTTACAACAAAGAGGAATCTTCATTTTGTATTCCACATCCATCTGCATGGCATTTGAGCAGGGTCAGCTTCAGCTCGCTGCAGTCAAGTTCTATGTCACCCTGTGCCTGGGTAGAAAATACCTGGACTTGGTGTCATCTGGAGTTTGTAGGGGCATCCTAAAAAGGAGCTGCAGTGTTGTATGCCTCAAGTACAGGTGATATATGTTGGTAGAGTTTATAAGAAGTGTCTCTCAGGTGTTTTTGGGAACTGCCTGGCCCCAGATGGCAAGCACGTGATGTGGGCACATGGTAATGGCTCCTGTTTCCTCTGGGTGCATATTTGATCTCACACGAAAAGTGCTACAAATCCAAGTTTTCATCCTGATATACCTGCATTTGCCTCAAACCACTCACCAGCATGCTTTTATATTTTAGGAAGAAAATCTTTACTTAGGAAGGAATTCTTCCCTGTGAGGGTGGTGAGGCCCTGGCACAGGTTGCCCAGAGAAGCTGTGGCTGCCCCTGGATCCCTGGAAGTGTCCAAGGCCAGGTTGGAGGGGGCTTGGAGCAACCTGGGCTGGTGGAAGGTGTCCCTGGCAGGGATTGGAACTGGATGGGCTTTAAGGTCCCTTCCAACCCAAAGCAATCTGTGATTCTATGATGATTCTCTGATTATTAATTTGTGTTTGGAACCTACAGTGTGCATTATGTAACTGAGTACTGGCATTTAGAGCAGAAGATTCTGGTTTGGGGGAGGAATTATTTGGTTTCCTAAAGAAATTTGGCAATTTCAGTACTATATAGCAACATATAGAAGGTCATAAGGACTGTTTTAAACATAACAGAACCCTTGGTTGAAATTAACCATGTGAGGAAAGTCTGCAGTTTCACTTCAACTTAGTAATACTTCCAAGCTCAGCTGGTGTTTCCCTCTTTTGGTGACTTTTCTCCCCCCTCAAAGTTATAATTTCTTCTCTGAACTTCAGTAAGAGTTAGCACAGAATAGAGGCTTTACTGCTTGAGCTCTGACGTCCTCCTCACTCTCACCCTTTGTCCACAAGTGCCCCTTCACATGAACATGCCACATCCACGTCTTTAAGTCCCTCCAGGGCTGAGGACTCACTGGACAGACTTTTCCAGTGCTTGACACTGGTGGTTGCAATGACCAAATATGTTGGTAAACCTGGAGATTACTTGAATTGGAATCCTAATCCCCCTGTATTTGAGGATTCATTTAAGGGAACACTGAAAAAATGGCTTTAGATAAGTAAGAGTACTACAAAGAAAAATAATTATGTTATCCATCAGAACTATGCTGGGAGAAGTTTTGCTGCTTTTCATTATTTTCACTGTCATTCCAAATGCCAAATCTTCTGTGAAATTTGGAGATTACTTTCTTGAAGAAACCACAGAGAACTTTAAAGTCACGCGTCAGATAAATAGGAAAATCAATTCATTTAACTGAGGAATATTGTATGAACAAGTAATCATAATAGCACTTTTGCCTTGCAACCTCACATCAACATATTGTATACTGACATAAAAATAGATTACACTATCTCTAAAATTAAAAATGGATCTGTATATCTATATTTCCCAAGACATTCTCATATTGTACAGCATTTGATCAATTCTCACCCTCTTTTATAACTATTGATGGAAGAACAAATTATTCAGAAATAACTGATCAATGTTGAAATCAGCTCCTGGACTTCTTATCGTATCCATGGGTATGTTATTATTTTCTAATTTATGATTGTATTTTCTTATTTATTGTTTCAAGACTTGGGCATATTTATATCTCAAATTCATCAAGGAATTCTTTAGACACTATTATTCTCTAAAACTTTGAATAACCTCTCATAAATGTGTGCACTGTAGCAACAGTGGTACTTCATCCTCTCTGTTCTCATCCATTGACTAAAACAAGTTGTGGGGCAATTTCTCACTGTGTGTTTTCAGCCACATACTTTAAAGAGACAATGAAAGGCAGAAAATAAACAATTAATCTGCAGAAAATGTCTTTGCATTCTCTTAGTTGATTTGAAGCTCAGCATTTCTTTCTGTTCCACACAGGTTATCAGTGTAAGGCTGTAGGGATAAATGTGAGGGTTGACTAAAGCATGATGCCAGTGTTGCCTTGCACTGGAGGAGTGTGCTACAGTATTTATTTTCATTGTGCAGTAGCTCCTCTGTACATAATTTTTAAAAATAGGGCAAATGTGTTTATGGGTCATAAAATCACCAGCTGTTTACCGTGAAACCCTTCAACAAGTGCATTAAAGAGATTTTTGGAAATGGGCATCTACAATTGAAGCTCTTTCATTGTTATGCCTATTTTTAAGTAGACTATGGCTTAGCACAGCACTTTCCATATTAAAGTTTATGAAACAGGTCTGTGCCATTATACATATTAATCCATTTGTGCTCAAAGTAGGATTTCCTAGAACATCATTAATTGTTGGCACGAGAGATCTGGGGCTCAATGTTTTTGTAGTCCACTTCCAGTTTTTGATTTAATACTTTGTGGTCTAAAAAAAAAAATCTATATTTGATGAAAAAAAGGTATAAAGGTTAGACTGGCTTAATTTTTCTTCAGCCTTGCCTTCCAAAGGCTGACTTTCCAGGTAAATGTTATTTATTCCTTCACCCTCACACTTCATGTCTCAAAGCTTGTGCAGTTCACAATTGCTCTGATCCTCTTAAATTAAGAAGGAAATGATCCTTCCTTTTCTGTGTAACACTTTAAAGTGCAAATTAGTGGTGTGAGTTGTGCAGATGTCAATCCAAGAAGCAAGAAAGATGGACTGGTTTAGATTCACCAGTTTTCATGTAGAAAGCACAGCCCTGAAGTGAAGGTTACAAAGATGGAGAGTTCAGAAGTGCTGGATTTAAACTTTTACCTCAAAAGGTCTCTTCATGTGATTCCATCCAGGAAAAGCTGAGTGTTAGGGCTGAGGTTTTTCACAGGATCATTCAGGTTGGAAAAGATCTCCCTGAGTTCCTGGCAGCGGATTGAGAATTTTGACCCAGGGCTTGTGATACACTATGTATCTATACATTTACATGTACTTTTATATAATGCACAAATAAATTCATAATATAGAGTTTTCTTTGCAGTAGGCTGCACATTTCTGGTATATTTGCAGTCACCCTGTCCTGCCTCCTAACAGTACATTAAGACACTGAATTAAAACCACCTTCCCTGGTAGAACCCCTCTGCAACACAGTTTTTCACTGCTGGCTCATTGGTTTCTGTGGATAAAACAGCAATAATCATCTGTCTGCTGAAACCAGTTATCCAAGAAGAAGTCTAAAACTGCTGTTTAACCTAAGCTTTTTTTTTTTTTAATTGAAAATACCTCATTTTTTCAGCTACAGCTGTTTCAGAATTACAACCTCTCAGTTCTGTTTTTTTCCAGTAAAAGTAGATGTGACATCAGGTACCCAAATGTGACATGGATTTGGTCCATGCCTTAAACCAAATAACTGAGCAGAATTTCACAGAAAGAAAACCCAGATTAGTACTAAGAGAATGTTACAGTTTAAACCAGTGTTTAGTACCTTATGTGAAGAGGCAGCTGAACAGGAAACAAATGTATTTAGGTTCATCTTGTCCAGGAAAACATATCAAGAGGTCTTAACCACACTGAGGAGAGCAGTGTGAGAGGGTAACTGTGATGTTAACAAACTCAGGGAAAGCTGCTTGTCAACATGCAGCTGTAGACATGAGAGTATTTAACAAATTCAGCAGGTAAAAATACCTGATAAATACTGAAAAAAGCCCTTTAACACAAGAACTGCATCAATACATCTCAGATTTGATGCTGCAATAGCAATAAAATCTAATTTTAGTATCTGCTTAAGGTTGAGAAAGATCTTTCCTTATTTGGGTCAAGTCAAATGCCAGAAACAACTGTTTGTTGTTGTGGTTTTTTGTAGTTGTTTTTTATTTATTTATTTATTTTTAATTTTAAATAAATCTTCTATACATTGAGGGGGAAAAAACCCACAAACCTGTTTCATATATGTTCTTATTAGGTCTCTGAAATGACAGCTGTTCTCACAACAGCCAAATAAAGTGCACATTATGTTGTCATGTCATGTGGGTTTTTTTAAAGTGAATAGTAGCAATCATCTTCAAGGATGTGCTGGTATAATTGTATTTCTATTTTTAATACATTTCTAATACATGATCTAATTTACATTTGTCTATAGATATGTAAATTTACATTCCACACACAAATATCACCAGGGCAAACTCCAGTGCTGTAGGAATTGAACTGTGTAAATGCTGAATGAATCATGACTCTGTACAAGAACTTAAATGTTATAGCTGAAATATTCCTTGTACAATAAGCAATCCAAACAAATGGAAGAAATCCTTCTGTTTTGATGAGATATTTAAAAGCTAAGAGTCTCTAAAATTCTTCTGTAGAATTCTTACAGATTCTGCATCTGGATGTGCTGTGATAAGAACCCTCAGCAAAGAGCAAACACATTTTTGCCTTATATTCTGAAGAGGCAGTGATACAGTCTATGTAGTCTCTATGCAGTTCTCAGACAAAACTGCAGTTGGAACATGAAAGCACAATTCAATATCAAAACCAATTAATGAATAATAAAAATAGTGAATAAACTGAACAAATGTTGGCAGTGAGATGGAATCTCAGAATGCTGCACTCTTAGTTGTTTTTATTTCCACTGTGGATCTATTACAGATGAGATTAGATCATCATTTAAAAGAGCTTTCTGCTGCCTTTCAAATTGCTGATCTCTGATGGAAAAAGGTACCCTCAGATTTGTGACAGTTCTTAATTCATTGATGAGAACTCTCCTGCTGCTAATTTGAGCACTGTGAACAAATTCAGCCCTGGCTGAAGAGCTGTGGAAGAAGGAACTCCTTGTTTACCACTGAGCCAGAGAGAGACTTGAGTTCTCCAAATGTTACTAAAGGTAACTTGGTGGGTTATTTTACTTAAATGTCACTAAATGGTTTGGTAGAGAACTTGGAGAGGAAGCCTCTGTTGGAAAACATGTCCTGTGTAAGAGGATGCACTGGGGGAGGCTTGTGTTTGTCAAAATGTTGCTTCTTCTTTTTTTTAAAGTAAATAAAAATTCTGTTTCTCACTAGACCAAAGATGGTTTTTGCAGACTTAGCAAACATTACCATAAAAATTTCAGTTGAAAAGTAATCACTAGATGGACCTAGAGCAGGTAGGTTAAGCTTCTGTAAGCTGATCTGGACATTAAAATAGACACAATATTCACCATTATTCTGTGTTCAGAATTCATTGTTCTGAGTTCAGAATTCCAGGTGGTTTTTTTTCTTTTTTTCTGATAAAGCTACACTGATGTGATTTTTTTGCAGTTTTGCAACCAAGTTTTGCAGGCTATGCTGCATCAGTGCTTCCTCTAAATTCCTGATTGCTATACCCAAATAGTGGCCAGGCTAATGAATCAAAATGTGTTAATTAAATCCTACTAAAACTTCTGGTTTGGCATTCATTTTCATATAGATTCACATGCTTAATTTTTGACAAACATAGTTCTGCAACAGTTTAAATGCAGAATATTTCTGAAAGCAACACTGACCAACTGAACAGAAAAGGTGGATCTAGCTCAGGAAAAGTTAAGCTGAGACCAAAGTTTACAGCATGTGCTGGTAGTTTATCAGGTCAGAGAAGGGGGCAAGGCCATAAGGAAACTGGTCCCAAAGAAGTAAAATAGAAGAATAAAAGAAATAGGTGGTGAATAGAACTGCAGACAAAACAGCAGAAAAATTAACAAAAAACTTGAAACAAGATCTTTGTGATAAGACAAGATCACTGCAAGTATAACTTTATTGGTCAGAGAGTGGGGTAGAATTTGCTTAGACATTCAGGGCCTCCTGCACTGAAAAAGTGAGTCACAGTAACTGTATTTTTGTGCTTTACAGTAAGTTTCAAAAAGAGGTGACAAGGGGGTCTCTGAATAGTACAGCATAAAGGGTAGGAGCAGATGAAAACCAGATGACTCCTTTTAGCAAGAGCAGAAAAATCAGAGTAATCTATATCAGAGAGCATAATGTGTGTGCTACAGAGGGCTGGAAAACACTGGGGAAATTTAATTCAACTCCTTTTTGCTCCACTGGAGAAATAACAGTGATTCATTGTATTAATTCCTTTGACATATTAGGTTTAGGAAGCCAGATTCAATATCTCCAGGTAGTGCCAGGAGTGTTGTTTGGGTGGCCTGGAATGGCTGGATCCCAGAGACACCGAGATGGGAACAGGGCAGGACGTTCCTTCTCAGCTGGATCTTTAGGGGCTCTTGGAGCACAGACAACAAAACACCTCTCAACTGCAGGAACACAGCAAAATACAGCTTTGCACGGGAACTGCAAGGGTTACAGGCAAACATTCTAAAATCTGAAGTCATAAAGAGGCAAAACATGCTGAATTACCAAGGCTTAGTAACAAATATTCAGAGGCAAGTATATTAACTCATACAAATTTTAAACTGAGCAAGATTGCCAGGTAGCTTTAAATGACACAACATGTTCAGAAATAGAATAAGGAGTTGTTCACACAAACATTTTGGAAGACGACACTGAGCTTTTTTAATTACCTTCAGAGACATTTTCTATTATGATTATTAGAATTTTAATCTATACCTTGGTAACTGCATATTGCCTAGGTTCATTAATTTAATTAATTATGATTACGTGATATATATTCACAGTCCACGGACAATGTTACAGTTATACCTATGATTACTTTTTTTCCCTTTGTTATTTTAAAAGAGGACATGAAAGTTTGCTCACTTAAAACTTTAGGGTCCTTCTGACACCCTGTCATGCTCAGTCTCATAAAAGGTTTTCTAGCAGGAAAATTCAAAGCATTGTTGGTGACTTCTAGTTACCAGTTGAGTAACTGGCTTGTCTTGGGTAGAAAACATTTCTTTGTTCTCTAAAATTCAGTGATTTATGACCCTTTGCTTTTAGTTCTATGCCAGACAGAAGAGTTTTTCTGTCACCAGGAAGAAACACAAATCTTCCCAAAATTTTTCCCTACATCAATACTTGAAATGTACTCAGTTTGTTTTCCTGAATCAGTAGAGCTCTGGCTAATTTTGTCTAACATGTCTCAGGGTTTTTGGGACTGCAGCAGTAAATGGAGCATTATAAATATTGAAAGATATTGTTCATAAACATTTAGCCATTTCCAAGTGGAGTTTAACTTCAAAGCATATTGTTGACGCCATTATTTGTGTTTGGCTTGGATTCATACTAAGGAAAATACTTTAATTTGAATATTGATCCTGCCTTGGCAGGGGGGGTTGGACTGGTTGATCTCCAGAGGTCCCTTTTAACCCCAACAATTCTGTGGTTCTGTGACCAAAACAAGCTTTTGCTGGAACTGCAACACAGTTAGTCATGGAAAACAAAAATTTCTTTGAGCAGCACAACAAATGAATAAGGGGTTAAATTTCTTAAATTATTAAGTAATTTCTTAAGCCCCAAGATAAAAGAATGCAGTGTGACTCCACTGCTTAGGCAGCTCAGTTTGAATTGTGAGTTGTGAATATTCTCAGTGAAGGAATTTGAGTCAGCTGGGTTAGAAGTTGTGTCTATAAAAGATAAACAAAATCCTTCAGTAAAGGCCTGGAATGTGTCTACATGTATAATGCTGATGGGCTTCCTTTCCTGAATACATATTTCCCCTCAGTATTTAGTCCATATCTGCCTGTGAGCAGCTTGAGTGTACATATTCCAATGAAGTCATTAGTCTATAAGGGGCAGAAGTTATGTTTGACCAGCCAAATTTGGATATTCTGCATTGAAATCAGTTTGACCCACGCTTGTAGCTACCTCATATTTTGTATTATTTTCTGTTGTCTTAGTTACATGGTGAGGGAGAAGAGCAAAAGGACAGATAAACATGCCAATAAAAGGAGACAAGTAAGCTCTTATCCATCCCTTTGACTGTTTACACTGCATAAAATGGGAATTAGTATTCCAGGCTTGTGACTCTACCTCTTGGCTCTCAGACTTTTAAATGCAGTTGCTAATAATCTCCCTGCACTCCTACCTGCTGACAGATATGCCACAATACTTTAATCAGCACTGGCTACAAGGCTAATAAAGGTTACTAATAAAATAAAATTCTGTAGGGGCTCCCTCTTTACAGGCAATATCAAGCCCTATGAACTTTTAATGCCTACTCTCTCTATTTAGATAGTCATGGCTCAAAGCCTGTATTAAAAATAGCAAGGAATGCTTATTCTGAAGTGTTGGAAAATATTGCAAATTACACTGTAGTATTGGCTTACTCCAAACCAATCTTATCCCTTACTGACCTTTGCAGAAACACTTCTCTTTCATTTGGCAGCTTCATTTCCCTTCTTTCCTTCTGTCTTATTCCCCTGTCTTTTTACCTGTAGTTTATTTAGTCATCAGGAATTGGTGAGATGGGGCTGCTGCTTTTTAACTATGTAGCTGATAGGTTTGTGCTGCTCACCCAGAAGCAAATACCTATTTCTCGTTCCATTTCCATTGCAGCTTCATTTTCATCTCAATATTGTATTCCTCAGGAGCTGCACAATGCATTTCTTTTGAGGAAAGCAATGAATGTATTTACTCTTTTCTTTGCCTCTGTACTGTGGGTTTTCCTGTCTTTTATTTTCCTGTTCATTTTATAAAGAAATAAATTTATAAATTCATCAGGAAGCTAAAAAATAAATGCAGAAGAAATGAACGTGTACACATGCATTTGCAATAAAGCTTTTTTATCAATATTATTTATTAAGAATAGATAGAATGCAGCACAAAAAGTGCAAAAATTAATAATCCTGGTGGAAAGCTGAAATATTCTCACAATGAAAGATGGATATATCTTGGATTCTTTAGGATCACCAAACTTCTATCAGGTCTAATTCTACCCTGATCATTGATATAATTTTCAAGACTTCTTAGTGAAAATTGGATCTTTTTACAGTCATGAAGGAAGAATTGAAGCTGGAGTGGTCTTGAATAGTGAGTGCATTTAACTATGGAGCCCCCATTTCATTTCAGACCGCATAAAATAAAATACCCAGATATTGATCCTTGCTTCATCTCATATCCTCCACTCACAGGACCAGGAGATATTGGATTTTTGTTTCCAGGCTCCAGCGTAACCCAGTAGTCAGTGGACTTGCCAGACTCCCACAAATCTGAGGCAAAAGCAGCCTGTCACTGACATTCCCATCACAGCTCTTATTTAGGTGGCTCATGAGTTTATGGGTCCCCTGGAAAGGCATTATCCTTGTGTTCTGAATGGAATACACTCCAGCTGTGTCAGAGCCCTTGACAGGACACACAGTTTTTCTCAGTGGTGCTCCAAAGGAATGTTATAATCCTGTAGGATATCATTCTGTTACAATCTTGGCATCTCCAGTTTCTGTGGATGAGCCACCCATGCTGTCAGACCACTGCCTGTGTTGAGTACCAGTGTGTTTTGGGGGGTTCTCCTCTGCCTGCACTGTGCTCAGAAATGTGATTTAAGGAGCTGAGGCTCATAGAGGTTCCCTCATCAACATCCACAGCTTGCCTGGATCAGCCTCCATCCTCAAGGATAACACTCCAGATGCCCAGGAAATGAAGTGCTCCCAAAGGACAAATGGCTCTGTAGAACAGGTGCCCTCATGTTCAAGTTTCAAAGTGGGGATGATCTATAAACAAATGAGTTAATGCTCTGTTCCTGTTCATCATGGTGTGTTCAGAATTACCCCAGAAGCACAGACCTGAGGAATGGACATTTCCTCTTCCTTTTCTGGTCTCAGATCAGGTTTTATATCTTACTGTGAGATGTCCCTCAGCCTCAGGTGCAGGGGGGATTCTATACCCTGACAAAGCCTCTCAGTCCTCTCTTTCTGACGAGATCTGTCTTCCCTCAGAGTGATGCAAAACACAGTGCACTGGGGTGCTGCTTCACTGAGGACTTCTCCAGGCTTTTCTGCCACATTCTGAGCTTTTCAGTTCAGCTGAGGTAATTCCCAAGGTGTCCCAGAGCACCCCTGTACTGCCTTTCTTGCAGGGTTGCCTGCCCTGCAAGAGATAGCTTGAGATACTTGTTCATTTGCCACGCTGACAAATATCAAACAGTTCCAGGAATGTCAGCAGTATGAGCTGAAAGACTAGACACTAAAAAATATTAAAAAAGCCTAAACCAAAATAGCAATAAACAATACAAAATAAGTCTTTTTTTTGTTTGTTTTTAAAGTTTGGGATCTACATCTTGATATTACTGAATGCAGCTTAATTTTCACTGTTTCATCCACTGTGCTCTACTATAGGCCATGGATAATGAATAATCACATCTAAGCAACACATCTCAAAATTTTAAAGCCAAAACAAGACTAACAAGACCCAAATGAAATGCTTATGTTAAATATGTCATCAAGATGCTTTAAAGAGTAAATCTATGCTCTATTCAAGGACATCTGAGAGAAAAACAAGACCAAATTTCTTGATTATGGCATTTGTTCAGACTTTGTTCAAGTGAAGTACTAATTCTCTTCCTTTCATTTAAGATTAAAAAAAAAAAAAAATTGGATTAAGAGCTTTGCTGTGAGGAGGACCAGCAAAGTGACTATTCTGCTTATGACTTATTTTCAGGGCTAAAGAAGGAATCAAATGATGCCTCAATTTCTGTGAGTGTCATTAGCAAAGGTATGAGTCTTTTCCAGCAGAATACCACAATAAAAAAATAGGTTATTTTCATGTCCATGTGTTACAGATGTTTAAAGATGTTTCTAGAAGGACTACTTGCAAACACAGGGTTATGTCCTTTTTTTTTCCTTTCTAGCTGTTTTCAAAATGCTTTGTTTTTTTCCTAATAGCTTTCACACTCCGTTCATAAAAGAAAACCACCCACCGTCAATTAACTGTGCACAGAAAGCCTTATGTTTTGTAATAATATGCCCAATTTGTGGCACTATTTTTGCAATCCTGCCAGTGTTTAAGGCTTTGCTATTCATCACAAAGTCAAATTCGATTTTTTCTCCGCTTGATTTCTTCACTAGTACTACAATTAATGTGTCCTCAGTCCTGTTCTTACATGTCTTCCTTTATATCAACGACTGGCAAACCTAAAGCTTTTGTGGCACTACAGCTCTGCAAATATTTACAGCTGAGTATTTTAGGTGACAGTTCTGGATGTAGGAACAGAGTCATTCTCCTTTACTGCAGCACTTTCTTTTTGTTGTTGCTTGGCTTCATAGCAGCTCTTTCCACTGAGGAGTCTGCACCACATTTTTTGGCATCAGGATCTCCAGTTTGAACTTGTGCTGGTAAAAAACTGATGGGCTGTGCAAGAGTTATGCCTGGTACTCTTTGGAAGTGGTATGTGAGGTTTACAGTGTAAATAAAAAACTGGATTATACCTGGAATGTAATATTTGTTGAATAACAAATCTGTCTTTTTTCCATGTTATACTACAAAAATTTAACTTTTTCACCACCTGGTTACCAATGATTTTCTATTCAGGATTCAGTGGAATCATTCTCACTAAACTTTAACACAGTTAAACCACAACTGCACCTTCTCTCTGGGAAGGGTAATGTACTGTTGGAGATGTTGACTGATATATGTATTTTTTACATTTAGGACACATCTCTGTCACAGCAGTGGCACAGCCCCAGAGTGAATTCAGAGGTGTGATTTGCAGTGAGTTGACCTGGAACTCTCTGCAGTTGATCCCTGTTTCCAACTGGCTACATTTCATTTGTTTATAGTCTCCAGGTACTACTAAACCACAACTAAACAACGAGAACAAATCTGTTACAGTTGTAGGTCTGCAATAAAGCTTTACCAACTTGGTAGATGCCAAGAAACTTATGTGTAGCAACTGTGTGGTTGCTCAGACACTTAACAATGAATGCTTTGCATCTTTCTAAAAGTTCATATAGTTTCAAAGCCGTAGATGATCCTACTCATATTATCCATCAACATCAACAAAAGTGTTAAAGTCCTTGACTGCTACATTAAAAAATATTTAGTAATATATTTCTGGTCCTTTTTCTCCCTCAGTGTTTAATAGTTGAAAGTTATTTTGATGTAACATAATAGTGTATTTTTATTACAACCATTTTTATTTTTTTCTATCCTTTTACTCCTGCTTTCTGTTTTTTCTTTGCCTTTTCACTGCACAGCAGTAGCCACATATTATCTATACCTGCATTATTGAGCAGTGTGACACGACATGACCCTGTTTCTGAAGCCAAAGGGTTGGTGCTAAGAGCTTATCCACATTATGGGAATTTCAAGCAGGCTAGTTTTCATTTGGTCCAGTGGACTAAATATAGATTAGTGGTTGGATCTAATGATGAAAGGGATCAACTGAAAGGAATCAAGTTTGTCCTCTCCATGGTCAGTGGTAAGTGAAGACTCTTGGGAGATGGGCTTCAGAGGTGTCATCAAGATTAAAACTAAAATACAAGTGGAATTACAGAAAGTAATGAACATGTGGCATTGTATTTGGTGGCTGGGTGGATTAGCAATGCATTTAATTTCAAGTTTTGTGTGCCTCTACAAAGCCACTGCATAAACTTTGCACTCTAAAGAGCTAAAGCCAGTTCTCCAGCCAGGAGAACCTCCAGGTTATGAGGAGCCACTGGTAGTAAAAGCCCACAAATGAGTATGGAAGAGAAGGAGCAGTCCCCAGACTGTTTTCCTTCCTTCTGTTCCCTGCTGCAGGTGCTTCCACATCTCTGGAGAACCATTGACAAGTCGCTGTGTCCATGGATCCCTCCAGCCTGGCAGGGAGGGTACTCAGGCCCTAAGAGGATGGGTTCTGTCGGGTTCCTGCTCACAGGATGGGGGCTCTGGGCCCTGCATTGCACAGATAATCTCCAAGGAGGCAGCAGCAAACCCAGCAACAATCACATCAGCCTGTCAGGGCCAGCCCTCACACAGAAAAAACAAGATCCAGGATGGTCAAAGCCAAGTGACCCCAAAAACTCTCCCTGAAATTGCTGTGCACAGCCTGACAGTTATGGACAAGGCCTGCTCTAATGGAGCGGAGCCACTGCAGAGGGGAGAGGGAAGTGAAGGGAAAATTGCCATGTGAAGAATTTATATGTGGTTCTGACACTTCCTTTTTCCATGTAATTATTAACATGTTTTTCAAAAGTCCATTAAAATTTCCTCCAGATTAAGATGAAATATAAGACCAGGAATAAGGGTAATGCATTGAAAGATCCCGTGTTGACAAGCAGTTTTAGGCAGTAACCTTAATCAAGGTTAACATCATTTCAGTGCCTCATCTCACATCCCCATTTTGTGTCTTAGGCAAGCCTGGCATTTTTGTGGGTTTTTTTCCCCCAAGTAATCTGTTTTATTCGTGATATGTGCTGCAGACTAATTATTCAGGCTTATCACATGTTTAAATAACTTCTGTGATGGAACTTCATAAAATATTTATTAATAAATGTAAAGTACCCAAGACCTAAAAATATTTTTGCATGGTTTTATTTAAAAGCAATAATATTTTATGTGGGCCTACATACCAAGCTCTCAGCAGTTTAAGTACCCAATTGCCCTACTCTTGCTATAGAAAAATCTATAGGAAGTTAATTCTATTTCTAGGAATCACAACAAATAATTCTTTTTTTGTTTTTGATCCCTGCAAGATCCCATTATGCTGTGAATGCCTACATTACACTGTATTAATTCTAGCTCATTAAATGCATTTTATTGCAGCATGGCTTCCAACATAAGCCTCCTGATTCTGCTGCATAATATATCCTACTTAGATAATCTATTAAACTGCACCACTGATGTGCCCTACTGACATTATGTAGTCTCATAACCTTAATACTTTTAGCTGGCTACTGATATTCCTTCAAATATAGACATAACCCAAATATGGGTGGTTTTAAACTTTTGTGTAAGGAGAGGGTGAATATGAAAATTCTCAAATATTTGAGTCGTTCAAGATCGGGGTCTGAAACTGCAAAGCGATTTTTTTTTTTTTTCTGGTAAAAATTCAAATCCTGCATTCAAAATGCTGATCTGACAAACTTGGTTACATGAGTCATCCTAATTATGCAAGTGACCTGTGTCACATGGCCATGAGTTTTAAGGAAAGATTAAAAGATTTGGTAATTGGGAGGGGGTGTAAAATTTGCTGCATTTAATTGAAAATGCAGGGAACACTGGGATGACAGGATGGTGTAGCTTTTGTGTCTAAAGCAGACTTTAAGAACATTGACTCGTTATTCACCTTATTTTCTAGGAGTAAAATGAGTTCTGGATTTCATTTCTTCTTTTTCACTCTGTAGTATGTATTTTGCAAACAGCACCATCAAGTGGATGGAAAGACAGTCAGGCCATTTAGCTTCATTTTCAGAGCAAGACAAACTAAAATTAACAGTTGTGTTTGCTTTAATATGGGCAAAAATTTGATTCTCAGCCAGAAGGGATAACTAATGCATTTTCTGTACAAATACAATTAACATTATACTTACAGCTCCCTCTGTTTGAACTGTGCACAGATTTACCATGTTCTGGGAAGCTCTGAGTGTTGATCAGAGCTTGTTACCTGTGTTGGACCCAGGCAGACAGTGAGTTATGGGTGGGGTTTTGTAATGATGTCCTGGAGGTGAAGGGCACCTTCCACCTCCTTCTAGTAATTCTCTTTTTGACCTGCAATTAATATTGGTTAACCTCCTTCCATCCTGTTGAATGGAAGTTATCCCAGGCTGAAATGGGATATGTATTCCTGGGCAAATATGTTGGGCATGAGGGTTTTTTGGGGCCTCAAGCAGAGGTGGGAGTGACACGTGAGGCAAAAATATACAGATGGTCATAATCTCCTCTATCCATCTGATTTATTCTTTTTTTAATCACAGGACATTCTGATTATAGCTTTGACTTTGCTCTGCCTTTGCTACTGTTTTCCACTGCATATCAAAAAACTTTTGTCTGCTCTAAAAAATATTAAGCAATGGTCTAAGCTGCTCATCTGCTAAAAGCTACCCATATTTATCCACCTCTGGTGTTTACTGTCATTAATAGCAATTGCATTTCACAATCTGACCTTGAAATGACAGTTTATGTGCATAAATTCTCTTTCCCTCTAACACACATAAACACATAGTATTCATGAACACAAACATTACATCAAAAAACTCTCTAATTTAATACTGGAAAAATGCAAGTGTGAAGAAAGAGTACCTAACAGTATTGGAAATGTTACTGTAAAATATATTTTTTTCATTAAATATGTATTTTTAATCTTGAATTTTCCAATATAATATCTGCATCCCTTCACTTCCCTGCCCCCTCAGCACAAAAAATATCAAGTGCAAATGCACAATTAGAACAGACATTGTGTGGTTGTAGTGTTGTTCCAGAACAGAATAATAGCACAACCACTAGGAATTCTCTTTTCTAAATAAAACAAATATACAGTCAGCTCACTGTAAAGAATTTTTTGATTGTACCTGTAGGAAGTGTCTGGAGACCATTTGATGCAACACTGTTGTGCCTCTCACTTGGTAGTTAATTTTAGGAGTATATTCTCTTGTTTTCTGTTTTCCTCCTCTTCTGTGAGCATGAGGAGAGTTATGGTACTGAAGGTGGGGAAAGGATGCTTTGTCCATCCTACAGCTGGCTGTGCTTTTTGGGATGAGTGAATGTTGCTCAGGGACATTATTCAGTAAAACACTCAGGAATCCTTCAAGACAAAAGGCACTATAGATTAACTCCTCTTAGAATTCTGTACCACATCTAAGTCTTCATTTTCTGAGGAGTATTGATAGTGTTTCTCATTACTGTAAGCACATTAGATCCTCCAGCCTTATATTCAGGCACTGATGGAAAAGAAACAGAGCTTATAAGTACTTAGATCCTCTTTTGCCAGCTTTCTCTAGGGGGACATGCATTTTCCTTACCATAATGAGGACCATAAAGAAGAGAAATGATGTGGCCTAAGTATAGAGAGGGAGTCACATTACAGTAACTTTTCACCAGAATTAGAGTAGTTAGAGACTACTGTATTATAGCAGGGGTTGGTAACTCTGCTGCTGTTCAGAGTCAACTGTCAACATTTCTGTTATAAAACCCATTTTTCAGGAGTTTATAACTCCTCTGGAAATTCCACTCAGGGTGAAGCTTAGTTTAGAAAGACTAAGTAAGGGAGTGATCCTTTCAAAATGAAATAAAAAGGCAAATAAAACCAACCTGAAATCCGTGCATTTCCTACTTTGTTTCCTTTACCTAGCTGTTTGAGTTTTAGTATAAAGGACTTACAAATAGAGTTCTCAGAAACAGTTCAGTGCTGACACAGAAGTTATTATTGTACAGTTAGAATCCAGCTACTAAATGGGTACAGAAATGCCTGACTCCCCTGGGAGAGTCTGGTAACAAGAGGGAAAAAAGAAAACAGAAAACCAAATCAGTACAAAATGAGATGATGGAGATGATTGTTGGCTGAGGCCCTGGCACAGGCTGCCCAGAGAAGCTGTGGCTGCCCCGTGACCTTTTTGAATAAATCTCTAGAAGCATCCTTGTGTTCAAACTTTATTAGAATGCCTGTGAAATGTCAAACTTTAATGATTTGCAAGATTAATTTCTATTTGCAGTGTATCTTCTGGTGTCATTTCCAGAAGCACAGAATGGTTTGGGTTGGAAAGGACCTTAAACATCATCTTGTTCCAACGCCCTGCCATGGGCAGTGAAAATGATCCATTATTGATGATATCTCGATGATCTTAGAGGTCTTTCCCAATTTAATTGATTTTATGATTCAACAGTGTTGTAATGCAATGTTACATGCTGAAGTAATCATCAGTATGACCACATGAGAAATATAGAAATAAGGAAATGTAGATGAAAAATGGCTACATATTTCATTCACATGCAAAATTAAAAGGATGGGAAAGGTATCACCAAGTTATTCAGATTTCTTGTGCCTTCTCGGGCCCAGGGAAATGCTGGAGCCCCTGTCCTTGGAGGTGTTTGAACACATGTGGATGTGGTACTTGGGGACATGGGTTAGTGGTGGCCTTGGCAGTGCTGGGGAATGGTTGGACTCAATGACCTTAGAGGTCTTTTCCCACTTAAATGATTCCATGATTCTTTGATGTAACGCTCCAGGGGAACACTGAGGTGTTTTCTTTGACAGAATTCCATCTCCTGGAAGCATGATGATGTTTTTCCAGCCCGGTTTCCCACCAATCTCTGGTGTCAGAATCCTCCATGTGAGACATTTGATTGTGGGCCCATCTGTTTCTCTCAGAGTGTAAAAACCATCCTTACACCATGTTCCTTTTGCAGTTTTTCTCTGCCATTTCTGCAACTGATCTTCCATCTTTCCATGGTATGAAGTGGATAATTTTTCTGCATTTTATATTTAGTTAAATTGCAGGGAAAATTAATGCAAGGTAAAAAAGAACAAGCAGCAACAAGATAAACAATAATTCCAGTTGTGCAGTTTTATGCATATTTTGTATTGTTGCTTTCCACTCATCCATTGTGCCATGAGACAAGAAATAGATGAATCACCAGCTCACATTTCCCCTCTCCTTACTTTTTGTGATTCTCTGTTCTTTCCAGGATAGTAAGTGGAAACAATTAATTACCCAATTTCTTTGCTGGGTATTCAAATAGTTACTCACAGTATGGGTGGTATAACAAGTATCTCATCACTATCACAATTTTTTAACTTTTTTTTTGGAGTGTGTGACTGTGTGTGCTCATTGTCCATAGGGACATGAAAGGACAAAATTTTATTTGATTTTATTTTTTATACCAGTCTTGACTTGGACACAAACAATTAAGAATGAGAAACACAAGATCAGATTATTTTCTCTGAGAGTTAGGGAGCTAAGGATATTTTACAATTATCAAAACCATATTTTGTTGCTTCCTTGCTGTTATGACAACACAAGATAATTGATACTTGTTATTCAAGGGCCAAAATGTCCTTACAAACTCTTCCCTAAATTTCCTTCATAAAATAAAATTCTTCTTTTCTTTTCTGAAACAGACACTTATAAATTTAGATTATTGTTAGTATCTTACCAACTGAAGCAGAACAAAAGTTGAAATTGCCATTACCACTGTAATTTCAGCCTCTATTTTGATAAGCATTTTGTAGTGCTCCAGTTCTGAAAAATAAAAACAGCACAACAGGTGGAAAAAAATCTTTTTAAAACTCTTCTCACCAAGGGAGATGTTTTGAACACACTTTTAATCAAATCAGAATCAACAATATTTTTTTTTATGACTTTGTGCTTTGAGTGATATATCAAAGTATGCAAAACTATAGTAATCTCTGACATGAGTAATAACAATCATTTTAGGGAGGAGAATTTACATTCTTCTGGGGAATGGGTAAACCCATGTGGAAAAATCTACAGAAAAATTAACCAAGCAGGTTTTTCTGGCACGTCAGATAATCTGTATGAATGAAATGTCTGCTTTCAAAGATAATTGCTTCTAAAAAGAATAAAAAAATAACCTTTTCTTTGATTTATAATAGAATTATACTCCTGGTTGAACACTGTGAGCAGATTTATGTCTATGAGAATATGTTCAAAAGCACACTACAATTCTGGGTTGAAACCTTATGTTTTTACATTGGGAGGCTGAGAGACTGGCAAACAAAAGGATTGAAATAAGTTTTATTTTCCCTATTTCTGCAACTCCTGACTGGGGTAACGTTATCAGCAGAGATAATAACGCCTTTAAATGACTTGGGATTTATTTGGTTCACCAAATCATGTGGGAAGATTGACAGCATCTTAAGCAGCAGCAGCCAGGGAGGACGTGGCTGGAGTATTGACAGAAGTGATTTTTCAAGTAATGAAGAAGGTTCTGTGATGAAGTTCCCCCAAGCAAACGCTGCCTGCCTTGGGCACTTACTGGATATTGTCACCCTTCTGAGGCACACAAGAGCTTCCCTTTTTCCAGGAGCAGGATCAATAGGATTAGGGGATTTTGTGCTCAAAGCTCGCCTGTGGCTCCTTGTTGAGCATGTCGTGTGTGTTAGAGCTGCCTTTGACTGGCTCTCTGCACTGTTCTGTTCTGTTAATCACCCAAATAATATTCCTTCATCCTGCTGGTCTGGGCAGGTTTTTTTTTTCTATTAGCACTCTAAAAAATATGGTGTTTATAGAGGAGTCAGCAGTCCCACTTCGAAATTCCTGGTTTGAATTTTCAGTAATAGCCCTCCGAAATCCTGAGTCCTCTTCTACTCTCCTAGAAACTGGTGATGCTCAGGGTTTTGTATTTTCTCATTAGAAAAGGTGTTTGACTGTGTGTGTTCTGCAGAGCAGCTGTGGCCTTTGTGCACAGACAGGATGCACAGGGAAGCCTGGACAGCCCAGGGGACGATGCAGTCTGGCAGATACATCCACTCAGACCTGGAGAGGACAACTTGGCTGGCTCCTTGCAGGTCAGCCTGACAACCACCACAACCCCCAGGGCACTTTGCGAGACATGATTTGTGTGAAATGGTGAAGTTTAGTGGTAAAATTTAATTAATGGGCTTCTACTGAAGTGTGGAGTTCAGGCATTTTATCTCTGGGCTTTATTGCTCAGGGAGTGGGATAAAGCAACAAAACAAAACTCAAAGAAGTGATGGCAGAAGAAGCTGAGGCAGCAAGGCCGGTGCAGAGCCCTACAGGAAGCACAGGAACTGCCAGCTTTGAATGATGGCACATAACATTTCATTGCCCCAGCTCAACAACAATATCTTATTCACTTTAATCCAGTATAGAACCCTCTATATCTGCCCCCTCTGTGGAGGCAAACACTGCACACACAGGGGCTCGTGAGGGGAGAGGGGACCAGCTGAACCTGGGGCTGGGCACATTGGGAGGGTCCATCCCTACAGAAAGACATTGAGGGGGAAGAGGAATTTTGTGACTTGTGTGGTGTATTTTTAAAAGATCTCCTATAGAGCAGTTTAGAAAAAAAAAAAAAAGGTGCAGCATACCTGCTTTGCAATTGAGCAGTTCATTAGAAAGCTAATTAGATGAAGTGCTTGATCAGTGATGGGTAAAATATGTCAGAACTTATCTAAGCACTGGTTTAAGAATAGGCTTATCCTTTTTCTACCATGCAACAGAAATAGACTCCAAAAGCAGAATGAGCTGTTTCTCAGGAGAATTTGGCTTAAGAAGTTCACTATTAAAGAGAGAGATTTAACTCAATTTTATTGTTTTGGAGCTGAGTTAGTGGACATGAATTAAGCTTTATCATCCTACCCCTGGAAAGGAAAAAGCACATAATTTTATGTAAAGGAGTCCAGGAGGACCAGACTGCATAGAACTTGTTGAAACTCAATATGTGTAGATTTGAATATTTGGTACTTGAGCAGAGACAGGTAATAGTGGCTGAAATTGCAATAGGAATGGACATTGGTGCTAGCTCAGTGAAAATAAATGTACTGGAAAAAGCCTGGTTATATATACATCCTCAGCTATTTTATAAAGGACAAAAGGACACAGGAATCATTGTGAAGAGTGAGTTATATGTCTACTAAAGGATTAAACTTTCTCTGATGTTCCTAGTCTGGCAAACTGGAATGACTTTTGCAATGATACTCTTCAACTGCAAAAATGGTCAGCTAAAGAGAGGAAGAAACATTTCTACCAAAATTGTCATGCAGACTTTTAATGAGAATCTTTGAGAGTTACTTTCCTAAGGACAAAATCATTGATTTTGAAAATGCAAGACCATTTAAAAAAAAAAAAAAGAAAAAGATTTCTATTCAGGATTGAGTACAGTTATTCATCCAGGGAATCACACAGAATAGATTACAGATAGCTAATACTTTTCTAATTTATTCTGTGTTAGATACCTGGGACTCAGAGTGAATGGGTGACTTCAGTTGTGCTACAAGAGCAGCAGTGATGGTCAAATTAAAGTTTAACACCATGAGAGAAGAAGTTTTGATTAGAAAATGTGAAGAGGCAGTAACAACTGATAACAATCAGATATTTTTAAAGTCATTATCGCCTTTAATTGGGGGCAAAAATAATTTTGGCATAAATATTAGAGAAAAAGTAGAACTGATGGAGTAAATATATGGCTTATGCTAAGGGAAACCAACATTTTCCCATTCTTGCAGCAGATCTCTCGTTGGTTTTAGTGTGTTGAGCATTTCAGTACCAGTTTCCATCTCTCCTTTCCATTTTCAGATTACAAAATAAATGAGAAAATAATTTGAACAAAAAGCTTCTTTGAAATTCAAACTGTTGCTGAACATGTTCATTTTTACCTGTACTAAACTTTGCTGGTATTTTTATTTGTGAGTTTGTTTGGTTTTGGGTTGTTTGTTTGTTTAGTTTTTTGCAAATGTTAAACAGAAAGGGGAAAAAAAAAAAAAAAGGAGCCAAAGTTCCTGTGCTCAGGCTGAAAATTACACCTTTTTGGTGTAGAAGGTTTGAGCTGTGATAAAAATGGTTTGAAAGGTCCTGAGGGGGAAAATCTATTATTTTAAAATATAAGGAACTGTGAGAAAATAAGAATTGCTTAAGTAATTCTATGTGCTTTTCTCTCTCTTCACTTGAGACAAGTTAATATTACCAGCTTTAGTATATTTTAATAGCAAAGGAAAAGAGAATGATACAGTCAGTAGTGTTCTGGTGATCTGCATGTTTTTTTTCCATATAAAATAAGAAAGTTTGAGTTTGGATACAATAAAGGAAGTTTGAGGTTGGACACAACAAGTAGTAAACAAGTTTATCAGCTATTATGGTAAGAAAACCTATGGAAGTTTATTATTTGATGATTATAGATCATCTGGATGCCTTTATCAAAGAGAAATCACTGCAACACATTCATAAATTCTTTTTTTGAAGAGCATTGAGTGGGAAATCCCTACCTGTAATTTACTGGAGCATTTAAGAAAATCACTTTATATACTCAGTGAGAATATTCAAAAGAATGTCTAAATTAATCCAGAAATACAAATGACTAATCAGTGAGATCAGCAAGTTACAAATTATGAGCAGTTCAAAGATGCAGAACTTCATTGGATACAAGTGACAGAGGGCAAATAGGAACGACAGGACTTTGGGAATTAGAGGTTCCAAACCTGCTCTCAAACATGTTGGCTGATTTACATTATAAACAATTTGGAAGGAGAAATGCATAGTAAGGCACAGAAATGTGCTGAGGAAACAAATCCAAGGCAGGGTGGTCAATACAAAGGGCAGGACAGTAACAGCAACTCACTAGAAAGGAGGTTATCCCACGTTATTAATGAACTAATGTGGAAAGATTTGATGTTTTAGGTGAGAAAAGCCTGGAAAAGTTCAAGTGACAGTGCAAAAAAGGAACCTAAAAATGAAAGTCTGCAAAACTTCACTGGAAATGCAAAAAGACAAAGCTTCTTGTGAATTTAATGGGCGTTTTTATTCTCTGCCATAATGGCTGTTTTAGCTCATAACTAGAAAATAACTCTTTATTTTGAGCTATGGTATCCATCTGAAATGAGGCAATGTTTAAAGGGTGTGAATCAGTACCAATGATCCTTTATTCTTTGAACCTGACACTCCATTCTCTGAGTTCTGGTTGTTTCACTGCAGCAGAAGAGAGAAAATTAATTCAGAAAAGAAAAGTAGATCTTGCCTGAGTATAGATTTTTGTCCATCATCGATCTTTATTTAGTTTATTAATATTTTTTACAGAAATAAACATCATTACACTTCTGAGAAAGACTATTTATGTTATTCTGGAAAGGGAGTTAAAAGTAATAAATATAGGATAGACCAAGGTAAAAAATGAAAAATCCTTCTTGAAGAGATGGCAAAATGTGGTAACATCAACCGTCTTTATTCTTAAATATTTTCTATGATTTCAAGTCACTAATCATTACACACACTAAACAAGAGGGAGAGATGTGGTTCAAGTACCTATTTGAAGCCAATAATTTACAGTGCCACTTTCTTAGTAAATCCAGACATAAAGAGTGGGGTGGAAGGTTACTATTGATTTGCCATTCATTGTTCTTACATTAACTTCCTTTGTCTTTACCTGCATAATCCCCTTCCTGGGGCAGTTGGCTTTTTGATTTTGTTTGTTTTGGTTTGTTTTAATTGGAAGCTTTTATTCCCATAAAAACTGACAGAATCCTAGGGGTCAAAAAGAGAAGTTTAATCTGTGACAGTTCTGGCCCCTGTGTTGTGAAACTGAAATATAGCCCTGAGTAGGTTCTTTTCCTTTGATGGACCAATTATTGAAAAGCTTTCAGAGCTAAATAGAACAGTAATAAAACAACAAACCCTGTGATTAATCTTCTTATAGCAGTAATCTTCTGAGTTTCCAGATATTTGCTGTTTAACATTGGAGCAGGAACATCCCCAAATGGCTTTTTTGGCACTTTCTATACGTTGTGATATTTGTTTTCTGTATCTGTCACCATTTTCCCAGTAATTCTACCAAAGTCTTGAATTTTGTTGTTCTTATGCTCATGTAAACTATTGCAAAATGTGAGATAAAGGGTGGTTTTCCCTTAACAAAATAAGATTATGCTTTTTCTTAAACTATATTGTATATTTGGCCATTTGATTAACTTATCCTAATGACTTCAGGATGTTCTAAAATCCATGACATGATTACATGATTGAATTCAATCATATATGATTACAGGATTGAATACAAAAGCCAATTTGTGTTCTCAGGAGACCATCCTGAACAAACATGAGGAATGGGAAACGACCAATTTAAACATAATTTCAGTTGTTCTGAAATCCAGTCTTGGAATTCTGGATATTTCTCCTCATGCCTTCAGTAGCAAACAGACAGTTCACATGTCAGATGAGTGGGCAACTTTTACCCATAGCCATTTGAGGGCTTTAAATGTTTGTGTTACTAAAACCTCAATAAATAAATAAATAACTTAATGAATTAATAGACATTTCAAACCAGATGTCAGTACACAAGTAAATTAAGAGCTGTTTCATCCATTTCCACATAACCTGTTTTAAAATCTAGGACTTGTCAGCTTTGTCCCCAGCTGAAGCTCCTTATCTAAATCTTATTACTAATATTTCTGCAGGGCTGTTTTCTGTCATCCTAAATATATTTTCTCTCCACAGTCATCACTTTTTTCATCATTCCTGGGACAGACCTTAAATGCTGAGTATGTGAAGGTTTTGTTCCCATTTTCAGTGGAAGTTTTGCTCAACATAAAAGAGAAAAAAAGTATCTACAGTTACCAAGAAAGAGTTGTAGGTACTTTGCTTATAAATCATAATTCCATGTTTTAAGGAATTCTGGTTCTAGGTGAAGATGTGAACCTTAGAGCTTTTAAAATCACAATTAAATTAGAAGTTCTGAAAGTAACTTCTGTTGGATGAGACACTTCTATGTTGGATTTGGGGTACTTTTTGTGAAGATTAGTGCTACTTAGTCAAACAAAAAAGAAATATCTCCTACTCTTCTTTTTAATGCTGTAATTATTTTTGGAGCAGCAACAAATAGCAAGGGTTTTTTTTCCTCACACAAAAAATATTTGCAGTAATTCCTACAAGGTAGTGTGACACCTGTTAGTGAGATGGGAAGTGCAGCTGTGCAGAAACTCCCAAAACCTTCAGAATTAAACCTTTTTTATTTTTTTTTTAATAAGTCTGACAATTTCAGGATGCACATAAATCTATAAGTACACACACACAAATTCCTCTCAGAAAGAAGCATTTCTGTGGTCATAAACTTGCCACAGAGCAGCAGTAAAAGAGTAGAAATAAATCACCAGGCTAACCTTTCACTGAGACAATTAGCAGGCTGGGCATTTAATAGTGTGAGATAATTATTTCTATCAGAGGCAAGGGACTTCATACAAATCAAGAATAACACTGCAGCTGAATGGATGGACTCAGGGTATATCTATGGCTAGTACAGAATTTCTAGTTGTGCAATGATTTTGAAATATTATTTTTTTGAAGTATGTGTGTAAGGAAAAGTGTACAAACATCTACTGGTGATTTCCAGCCTTCTACTTTCACTGCAGATTGGGAAAAATGTCATTTTTGATTTCATCTCAAATTAGAGATGGCAGTTTTCTACCATGATTTGTTTCTTGCAAAATGAACACAAAATTCACAGACCTCCCCCAGTATTGGCCTTCACACATTCCAGAGTCAGTAGGGGAGTAAGAAGTGATCACATTCATCTTCCCACTGTGCCAAGAGTTGCCTTGAATTATTACTGCCCAGGTTTTGAGCCCAAATCCCTCTCTATTTTGTCCACATTGGTGATGAACATACAAATTTGTCACACCTTCCTCAGAGGGAAGTACATAGTTATAGAATCACAGACCCCCAGAGTGGTTTGGGTTCGAAGGGACCTCCAAGATCACCTTGTTCCAACCCCTCTCGTGTCATCTTCCAGTGCTGTACCCAGCCATACTTGTATTTTTACCAGAGAGAATGTGATTATCATAGTAATTATGGCATTAAACCTCTAAAATTAATGCACTTTTTCAGCTTTTATAATCATCTAAAAGGGCATTTTCTTTGAGTCACAGCAGAATCAAATCTTACCATGCAAATAGTCTGGGATAGACCTTTAGGTTCCAGGGCTTTTTTCCCCCCCTGCAGTTACTTAAATATTAAAAATAAATAATGTTCTTTGGGATATGTCCACCTCAATTCCACCCACACATCCAGCAGAAGCTCCAAACAGCAAACAAATTAGATTCACATTTTTAAAAAACACGTTTAAAGCCCTACTGGAATCCAACACAGTTATAGAATAATTTATGGAGAAGGGAGTAGTTACCAGGCTCTTCTAATGCATTTGAGTGGCTAATTATTAGTTATCTCTAAAATTGGGCAACATTTTTTTATTTGAAATTATTTAACTTTATGAATTTAAGTAACATCAAAAGTAACACTTGTCCTGTCCACTTTTTTTTTCTTGTCAGTATTTAATATCTGAATATTTGTCTACTGATCAAGGCTACAGAAACCACTTTTCTGTAGGGAATTAGTGCAGTTTCAGTAACAGCATCAGACATTTATCTATACCATATGTTAGACAAATAGCAGAATTCTGCTGTATTTCTATTTCTTTCCCAAGGGTAGCCATTTTAAAGATTTATTCTCCACCACCCACTCCTTTTATTTTGTTCCTGCTAAAAAACACTTCTTATTTCTTCTTCCTAATCACTGTCAATGCACCCATACCATAAACTCTCAAAAAGCAGTGTAAGGTGAAGAGAATATCTGTGATGTCTGAAGAGAATAGCAAACCTTAAGTATCCAAACATTAATATCAAGCCTTAATTATTTAGAGGGAGAAGTTAGAAAAAGTACCTTTTACTTTCATCTAAAAATCCCTCCCCGCTCCCCCTGGCAAAGAAAAAAAGGATTCTGAAAGCTTTATAAATAATTATAAACAGCTTTTCAAGGAAGTGGGATACATGGGGGCTGTGCATTGTTTCAACATAGTAATTGCTACAGCTAATTAATCACATTATTAGAGCAGTGGCTTGTTTTCCTCATGCAGTTATGATGAGTGTTCCATTAGCTCCACAAGCCACAGTGCATTTGGCACATCCCAGCCAGGGAGGAACATTGCAGGGGTGTCTCCTGGTGGGGTGGGCTGACCCAGCTGCTCATAATCCCCTCACCTCAACGAGGCAGGAGGAGAACATCAGCCAGAAGAGCCTGAGGGAAGGCTGAAAACAGGGGGATCCCCCACAATCACCTTTCCAGGCAAAACAGGCTCTGGGGCAATTCACTTTATTTATTACTCGTTGAAGAAGATTTGGGTGGTGAGAAACAGAGGCAAACCCAAAAACACCTCCTTTCCATCGGCTCCGTTTCAGTCCTTCATTCCCAACTCCTGAAGTCCCCACCAAGTGCCACCGGTGGATATCAGCTCCAGCAGGTCTTTCCACAGGTAAGCATTGTGCCATGATAATCCTCTGCACAGGCAGCAGGGAATCCCCACTCCAGCACTTGGAGCATCCCCTCCTGCCCCTTATTCCCACCTCAGTGCCCCAAGACCGTTTGTTTCCTCCCTGCTTGGACTGTTCCACTTTTCCTTAGATGCATTTTCCCAGAGACATCACTGCCTTTGTTGACTCTCCCATCTGTGACCCCTCGAATTTTTTGCCCCAGAGAGGGTTGGGATGGTGTTATTTCTCCTGAAAATATTAGGGGATGTTGAAATATTTTTAGGAACCTTAAACTTCCTCTGGTGCATCAAATCCAATCATCTGGAGCTTAGAGGTTTTTGGAGGTTAAAACTTGTGCATTTAAAGGGAACTGTGAGCAGCTGTAGTGATTTCAGTCTGTGTTAGTGCTGGTCTTTCCTGGTGTAATTTTGATTAATAGGAAGAAATAAGGTTTGTTTCATAAGTGGTACTTGATAACTTAATCATTTCACGTGTTTCTAAATTCAAAAGGGCTTGAAAGCAACATTGTATTGTGGTGTTTTATTAAAGTATATTCATTATTAATGTTTTTATATGAATGCTGGTTTCACTTTGAGATCTAAAGGTAGGACTAGTCACTGGCATCAAGCATTAAGTAGATTCAGGTGTGGGAAAACTTTGTTAGGCACTTTCTCACCTGAGGAGTGGCCTGGGCTGCTGGGTAACACTGAGGCTGGTTTTCTGCTTTCAGGAGACAATATAGTTTGGTAGGACCAAAATGACCTTTATTTGATTCTTTCAGTTGGCTGTTTTTAATTTTGTGTAATAATGCTGTTTTCCACAAGACATTTGCCGCCTTATTCTCCTCCTTCCTTACAAAATTTCTCAGCAGTTGTCCTTAATTGCCTCCTGACATTACTGCTGTGGACCTTCACACACTCCTATAGACAGCATGGCTCATGAAGCTTAATGAGAGTAAGTTCATTAAATTAATCCTAGTAATTAACAAACTTGCTGCTTACTTCTCAGTTGTCTAATTTGTGACAGTCTTGGCAATTGGCATCCACTCTGAGTAGGATTGCATCCAAAAAGCCCACAAAAGTGAGAAGTAAATTCATCTTCATTAGAATTATATTATTGAGTTTAAAATCATTTGCTGATACCTATTGACTTAGAAATGTTTTTTCTCTTAGAAAAAGAAACCAATAAGAAGAGATTTCGCTACTGTAGCTCTTCTTCCTTTAATGTCTGAAATAGATTTTGGATACAGTACCTTTCCTTGAGTCCTTAGGATACATCTGATTCATTAGAATGAGTCTTTGGGCTCGATGGGAAGTCCAAGGGGACAAGGTGGATCTAAATAACATGTTCTAAAAGCCTAAAACCAAATGCTCAGTGCCTTCTGATAATGTCTCCATTTAATATTTGTATTCAGTATTAACAATGTCAGTCAAAATAAGATGAATCTTTTGTAGAAAGCCCTATAAAGAAGAGGTGATGGATCTGATACTTCAGCATTGCAACCTTAATAATGGAGATTGATTGGGAAGACTCTGAATGTGCTTTGATTTTTATTTTTATTCAGTTGACTTTAGCAAAGTTACTTATTTATGTTCCTCCATCTGAAACTAGAGTTGGGACTGTTGAGATTTTATTATGGTTAAAAGGTTTTTATCTATGAGATAAATTTTGGTCTTTGATAGAACTAACCATGTGCTGATATAGGAAAAAAACCTTTAAAACTACTTTTTTTTTTTTTTTCCCTCTGGCTAAAATTAAGAGAATAAATGCATTTTCTTCTAAAAGTAAATTCTGGAAAAACATCTGAAACAATAATAATTTTTTGTCACACGGCACTTGAATTGAAAATAAAATAAAGTATATAAAAAAGGCAATATGTTGTTAAATAGAATTCAGCTTAAAATGACTTTTGTAAAGTTTACTCATGTGAATGTAAGCTGTTTTACCAACAGCCTACTTCCAAAATAAGAATATCTCTTTAATTACAGAATGAGCAAGGCTGAGGAGACTTGTCTGATTATAAAATGTCAGAGAGATTATGATGTTCTTTACTACTGCACATGTGAATTCACTTTTAATTTTGCTGTTGGGTGGCTGATTTTGTTGACTGTCCCACCATTCTTACAATTAGTTAATTTTACAGACATTTGTCCATGGAATAGATTCATGGTGCTTTTAGGCAGGTGATCTGGGCAAAGATCCTCAGAAGTGACTGGATCTGCCTGGATTTTCAACAACTTTATGCATGTGAAGGGACACAGTGGTTTCCTTTTTTTTTTTTTCAACCTGATTTAATTCAGCTTTCCCAAGGTGATTCTGCTAATGATGATCTAATTCAAAGCAGGAGCTTGGCTCCAAGGCAGGCTGTTTTTCTGTTTAAAGACCAACAGGAGGGAATGCTCTGAGGCAGAGAGAGGCTGAAAGCAGCACTTACATCAAGCTAAAAAAACCAGGGTTCTAGGAGGAAACATTGCTTCCTAAGATCACTAGAAATACATATATAATCCCAGAATCACTGAGCTTGGAAAAGCCCTCCCAGGCCATCAAATCCAAGCTGTGCTTGTGTGGAGACCAGTCCCCACCTTGTCCCCCAGCCCAGAGCTCTGAGTGTCACCTCCAGGGCTGGGGACTCCAAACCTCCCTGGGCAACCCCTGCCAGGGCCTGACCACCCTTTCCAGGGAGAAATTCCTGCTGAAGTGCAAACCTAAATATCTGAAACACTCACCCAAGTGCCTCTTTCTTCTCAGACAAAGTTTGCAGAGCCCAACTTGCTCGTGCAGGTCTGCGAGGACTCGGAATGTGGTGCAGACTGTTGCATTATGAGATCTTATGCTTCCATCTGTTCCTTATGGCTTTTGATTTCACTAGTTGAGAGGCATCCTACCTTTCCAATTTCCTTGATTAGCTGCAGTTAGGAGGTTCTGAATGTGTGTCTATTTGTAATCTTGTATAATTGACTCCAGGCAAATTGTTTATTTTTAGTGTTTGAGTAACTGAGATCAAAATTATTCTTGCATTGTTAGCACTCATCCAGGTGCTTTCTTTCGTTTAAAATAATGAAGTGGTTCAAAAAAAAGAACCCAAACCCTTTGCATGTGAACATGTGCTGCATGTCTGATTTCCTGCTTTTTAAAAAAAAACAAACCAGGAGAAATGTTCAGATTTAAAGACTTTGAAATCTTTGTTCAAGTTTTGTAGCTGAGATTCACCACAGTGGTTTTGAGTTTGCTCCTGGGCATAATCCAGAGATTAGAATAAAAAATAAACTTGCAAATTTGCAATTTCTAAGATTTCTGCCCAAATTGTAAACTGTTTCTTTTCATTTCTAAGTGCTGAAGAAAAAGAGAAAGGTAGCAAATATAAGTGAGAAAGACAGTACTGACAGCTTTTCAGACCCAGCTTTAATTATTTCAGCAGTACAAATTTAATAAAAGATTGCATGAGATTTTCAGGTAACTTCAGAGTGAAGAGATGTGAATGGTCTGGCTCTGCTTGGTATAAATTATTTCTGTGCATCAAAAGCTAGACCATTATAAATATATATTTTTTTTAATGCAAAGTAAGAAAATCACTGAAGGGGAAATAGAAAATGTAGTACTTAATGTTATTTGGTGAAAGAATTACTATAAGAGGTTAATATTTAGGAAAATGGAACAATGTTGTATCTGCTACAAAAAATGAACCTTCTGTCTTCCCCTTTACCCTATTTTTTGGGAGTATTATGTTTTGATAGGACAGATATATTAATAACTGATGAATAAACCATGATAACTTTCTGTTAAATAGAGGAGTGACATTAGCATCAGCCTTTTAATCTCGATGATTGGTTTAAGACTAAGTCATTAAAATCATAGTTAGAATAAGTCATTTATTCTGTAATGAATTCTGTAATCAATAACAATAAGGGATTTTGTGAAGTCATTATTTTCCAGAGTAAAGTGTGGCAGCGTGTTTAAATCCATTTTTTTTCTCCATTTACTGATCTGTTTATTGCTGTTCATGTTATTTATCCTTGCACAAAATCCACACTTTGTGGAAGTTCACAAACAATATTCCAGCTCTCAGTAAAGTGGCAGATTTAATAGTCTGGGGAATAAAACTCGTGGCTCCAGAATTGTCTCTCCTGCAATAATTTAGTCATAATTTTGAACAAGTTATTAAAAAAAGCCCAAAACCCCAACAAAACACCACCTCTTTTATTGTAATTCATTTACCTGCTATGAAGAAATAAATATATGACTGTATTTTCAAGATAAAAGGATTATTTACTGAAATAATTCAGTATATTGCTCTCAATATTAAATAAGTATATGTTTAATAAGCCTGGGGTGCAACAGGCAGGGACACCTTCCACCAGCCCAGGTTACTCCAAGCCCCATCCAACCTGGCCTTGGATACTTCCAGGGGCAGCCACAGCTTCTCTGGGCAGCCGATCCAAATCACAGGGAGAATATTTCTTCCTAATATCTGATCCAAATCTCCCCTTTTTTGGTTTGAGGTCATTCCTCTTGTTGTGTCTCTCCAGGCCCTTGTCCAAAGTTTCTTTCCAGCTCTCCTGGAGCCCCTTTAGGTTCTGGAAGGGGCTCCAAGGTCTCCCAAGAGCCTTCTCTTCTCCAGACTGTCTTTTCCAATTATGTTTGCAGTAATGCATGAAGCTCTCATACATTTTCTTAGTGGATAACAAGCAGGAATTTACTTCCAGTCTCTTATGTATTTAACTGCTTTCCAAAATATGCCTTTATACAATGTGTGAGTTTGTTCAGTGCCATGAATCCTAAATCCCATTTTCATGTGCAGTGACAAAGTTGTAACATCTCTTGGGAACTTGACTTCTCTCAGGTTAAGACCACAAAACAAAGTCTTTCTTCTAAAAGTAACAGCAGCTGGAAATCGAGTCATTGCATTTTTTCCCCAAATTTTCTTTGCTCCTTTAATAGAAGGAGATGTTTATAACAATATTGAAATGTCTTTCTAGCCTTTGCATTTTCTGTTGTCTCTTGAATCCTCAGATGCTCAGCTATTTCTAGAAAATGTAATAGTATTGCAGTGCTTCCCAGTGATCTGTCAAACCCAGACATTTATTCCTGAATGAGATTGTTTGTGTGTGTGGACATTGAATAGATGATCTATCATTCAACACCTTTTGTCTATTCTGGTCTTGTCTTGAAATGTATGTTAAGTCTTGTTGGTTTAATCCTGTGTTCCCCTGTTTCCCAACACATTCAGGTAAAACATGAAAGGCAAAATGAAGATGAAGAGAAGTGACAAAAAAAGCCTGAATTTCTGCTGATTTTTATATGTGTGGTGTTTTTTTTCCTGTGCTGAATTTCAGGTTAAGGCATGTTGTATTAGCCTTTCATCCCTTTGAGTGTTAGAGTAAGATCACCATTTTATGCTGTCATAAAACCTCTTTTAAAGGCAAATCTTTCAACATATTTGAAATAAGGGAAAAGAATAAAACAGTTCAAACTACTCTCAAAGCTGTAAATGAATCTACCTGCCAAAACAAACCTGATGACAAAATTGAAGCATTCAAGAAGACAACAAGGAGTACTAGAAACAACAAAAAGCTGTCTCAGAAGCAGATGGGGTTATTTTTAGTTTGGGGTGGTGGGGTAGAGAGAGCCTTTGATTTCTGATATGATTGTTCTGAAGAGTTTTTCCATGCAGACATTGAAAACACTCCACTAAGTTTCATGTGTATTAAATGCTTACAGAAAGTGGATTAAATGAGCACCTTCTTCTCTCTCCTCTTTGCGAATATTTTCAAGCTTTGCTGGGATTTTTTTTTTAAATTTATTTATTTTTTAGTATTATCTACTGGGGAGTGATTGAGTTCATGGTTTTAACTTCCACTCTTCTGCCAGCAGACTGGTTTGTACAGGTTTTGAATCTCCAAACAACTTTCTGTAGGCACTCTGTGGGGCTCAGAGTAATTTACCCCGTGGCTCAGTCTTGACATAAGAATGCTCATGTGATTTGCTGACCTTTCTCTCGTACCTCAACGTGAGACCCTTTTTTCCCCTTTATCTTGCTTCATATCTCTGTAGAGTGTATATTTTTTGGCAAGGTGAAAAAGGCTCTGTAGTGCTAAAATACACTTAGATTGCAGTGTGTTCTCTTTTCCCAATAATGCTTTGTGTATTTGTGTTTCTGTATGAAAAAAGCCTTGAGAGAAAGTATCATTTATTTCTTGCATTAAGGCATGAACAAAGTAAACAAGTGGGAAAGAAGTTGAGATATATCCAAGTATTGTGTTACTTTGCTCTTGTTGACTGAATTGGTATTTGCTTTGAGAGAAGATGTTTCCCTGTAGAGTCTGATGCCTTTCTCCAAGTTTGAACTCTTTGAGGAAAATGAGTGGGTTTTTTTTCCCTTTGCCTTGTTGCACAAAGGTAATAATTAATTCAGTTAATCAATGTGTGGTATCCTTTGAGAAGAGCTTGGTGATTCAATTTTTTGGTGCACTTTTGATGTTAAGACTTGAACAATACAATATAATTTCTTTTTTTTAATAATAGAAATAGTATAGGTGAGGTTAAGCAGACTTAATTAGTGCATGGTGACCTCAGAAGTGTTCCATGCAGATTGTAGTTTTTGGAGAAACTCTTTTCCAAATCAGTGTTCACATGTTTGAAAGCTTTGATCTTGAGTATTTGGTAGTGATACCATTATTTCAGAACAAACTTAAGTAGGTACCTGTGGAACAAACTTCACTTTAAAAGAGTAACTTGCAATGTGATATGAACATAGAATATATCAGTTCTATGCTCTGAAACACAGAAGACTGCAGATATTTTAACTGAGTATTGCTTAATGATTCCTGTTGAGTTACAGGAATAATAAAATCACAGTCAGCTGCAGAACTCACTATAAATTCATGCATCATGTAATGCTGTGATAGGTACAGCAAGGACTTATTGCCACTGCAGTTTTCAGCCTGCTCATTTGTTTGAATGCTCTCTAGCTGGTCTATAACCAATTTCTTCATCTCTTGTTGCAGAATGGCAGCACTAACAATGATGCTCATGTGATCCTTGGGGATAAATTGAAAGAGCAGTGCCAGCAGGAGCTCCTCTCTAATCCACTGGCATTCTTTCAGACCCTGAATATGACAATTTCTTTGTCCTAGATTACATTTCTAGCGGGAGAGAACACTCCAGCTCCGTGACATAGTTTCCCCTCTCTGCAGAATGCTTGTTCTACCCTGTTTGTGTCTGAGAGGGGATGTGATTTATGCAACCAGCAGTTGGTTTCAGCACCACCGAACAACTCTTTCAGAGTAAGTCAGATTATTTACGTGTTGTGGTAGCATTGCTTATATCTCTGCCTGGTGACTTCTGCTTCGATTTATGTCACTGCAGAAAGCATCTGGTTGTTCTTTCCGTTCCCTGACAGTTCAGGTTTGGGTTTCACACTCTGCTTGCACTGTTTTCACATTTCTGCCTTCCCTGGCTGACTGTTGTTATAAATCAACGTTTGGTCAATTTGTCTTCCACTCTGTCTCAGGGCTCCCCTAGATGCATGTTGACAGTCTGAAATAGTTTCTTCATACTGACCAGAATGGTTCCTGCTTGCATGCAAGATGTATTAACTTCTGCCCCTCCAGGAGGAGGAAAGAATGAATGGAGAAATTAAGCCTAAACTGTATTTATCAAACAAATACTACAGAAATCCTCTGCATTCTTTAGAGTGCTCTAGTAGAGCCCTGCACTTTATGAAATTCAAAGTCCCTGGTAGTTCTCACACTGGAAAGCGTCACCACAACGTGGATCTCCTGCCTTACCAAAAGATGAGCTCTAAGCAAAGAATGTTTATTTACTGACAGGTGAAACCAAAGCTTTTATTTAGAATTTTGAGCCTACTTTAGTTTGTCTGGCTGTACAAATTCACTAAGCTGTTTTTAAGTCTGCATAGGGAAAAGGTAGGAAGGATTCACCGCAGTTTTGATGAAATCAAATTAAAAATTCATGGAACTAAAACACTGTTCTGCCTGATCCAGTTGGAGACAAGTTTGGGAAATAAAAAAGCATTAGGAGATGCAGAAGCCTCTGGTGCATTATTTTATTTAATTTTAAATGTAACTTGTCTATTTTGTGATGATATTATCACTTGCCTCTTGAATACAGTAATTCTCAGAGGAATAATCTTCCCTCCTACACTGCTGATGTAGGAATGTGCTGTATTTGATGATCAACAAGGGTATACTCCAGAAAGGGCTTTAAACCAGTAGTGCCTGGAGGAAACAGAGATTGTATCAGTAGCAAATCAATACTTTCTTTTCATATTTGAGGAACATACATATTTGTGCTAGATAAATACAGTAATATCTATCTTTGTTTAGTTTGCTTACCTGTACAAATTCTGGAGATCATATCTGCATTTTTTTCATTATGATCTCAAAAGTCTATTCACAACAGATAACTGCAATATTAGGGTGGGTTTTTTAGCATTCACTTTTGTATGGTGGAAGTAGGCACAGTCTGGAAAATAATACAGAACCAATAGCAAATCTTTGTTATATTAGCTATTGCAGTCAGGATTAGCAAGGAAAGTTAAATATCCCTTACAGGGAGAACTGAGCTATTTCAGTGGGATACCTCACAGATGACTGCTCTAAGCAAGAACAACAAAGCAGGAATGCTATGTGACTCTAATTTGCAGCATAGTAACTCAATTAAAATGAGAAAAAATACAACAGTGTGGAAATGAAATGGTGTGATGAACAAGTGCAAATTGTATCTCCAGTTTCATGCATTTTGATAATTACAATTTCTTGACTAAGTCTGTGCTTCCAGCGGTGTGTCAGGCAATTTACAGGAGGAGAGAGAGAAGGTCAAGTTCAGTAAAAGTCCAAGTGTGGTCTCACATCATTCCAGCAATAATAAATCAGGTTCCTTAGAAGTTTGGGGCCACTCAAACACATACTGAAGTGTGCAGAAGAGACCTGCTCATTAGGTGAGCAATATTTTGGGAATCAGGCACCTTGGTACGAGATCTGCAGCAGGCAGGTACCCTGAGCAGGAAGCTGGAGGGACAGGGATGTGACAAGGAGAGCTGGACAGGGATGTGTGCAGAGCACAGCTCAGGCCATTTTTAGGGCACTCTGGGCTGCAGGGAGGACAGGAGGCAGTTTGCTTGTACATGGTGGCTCAGGGGCTGGGGCTTTGTTCTGTCCCTGTTCAACTGTGTCAGTGTTGGCACAAAACACTCCTGGGATCCAGGACTCCTCTCTCCTGGAATTGCTTGTGCTGCCTGAGCATCAGGAGACTTCCAAAGTTATGGTGATAAAACGACCAGCACACCAAAGAGCCATCAGTGAGGAGAGAGGGGGATGCATTTCTGCTTCCACTTGAGAGGGGTGGGGTGGGTTTTTATGAGTGCAGAGGTTTTCAATTGCTCAAGTTCCGTGCCCCACTTTACATATTAATGTTCTCCATGCAATCACTCTCTGTATGGCTGTAATTCCTGGGATGTAAATGGTAGCCTAAAGGAATAGATTTTATAAAGTACTGGGAAATTACTTTGCATTATGTTCAGGGGAGTATTATGTAAGGGAAGCAGTAATTTAAAAATTATGTGCTTTCGTCTCAAGATGGAGAAGTATTGGGAAATCTTTATTGTCTAAAATGTTTAATGGTTGAGAATTCCATACGTACTGCTCTGGATCTTGTAATAAATATTGTCCTAATCTGCCATAGAAATGCAGCAACTTCAGCTCTAGTAAATGAATAGTATTGTCTGGGCTCTGTAAGTGGATTGGATTTTAAATGGTTGGATTCTGGCTTTGTCAAGTAGAGAAAAAGGAGGACTCCTTCCTGAGATAGCTGTCTAACTGAATAGTCCTTTTGAGATAAGGCATCAATAACTTTCTCCTAATCTTAGTTGAGCTTAATCAAACACCTCACTTATCAGACTTAGCTGCTCTCAGGTAAAAGCCTCCTTATCTGGCATTCCCAGGGTTTTATAGGAAGTTAGTTAACATCAAAAAGCGCAGATTTTGAGCATGACAAAGTCACCTCTAGTCTGCAGAATACAAGCAATCACGCTGCTCACATCCATGAAGAGTAGCTAAAGCTGAAACCTTTAAAGGCTCCAGTCACAGTTGAAAATTTTCTTAATAAAGAAATTATGATAATTGCTGGGAGTTTTGTTCTTTGGAGCTGTTGTGTTCCTGAGCAGAACAGTGCCAGGTTAAATGTGCATAGTGGGTTGAATCTTTATTGTGTAGGGGGGAAAAATCTAAAGGACAGTGAGAGAGACACAAATTTGCATTGTTCCAGGATTATTTTCACAATAATTCAGTACACCAGTGAGTCTACATTGCCAAGTTAAGTTATATATAGAAAACCAACTGTTAATTTTGCTTGTTTGATGCATTTCTATCTCTGTATTTTTACTTATTGGACATGTCAGCCTGTGAAGCAGAGGAGGGCTGCCTTAGGATCTGATTCTGCTAATTTCATTTAGAACAGTGTCTCTTTTTTTTGTTAGTAAATACCCAGAGAAGATCCAGAGAAAGGAATTTGTTTGTTAAATAGTAAGGGAGAAAAGATGTAATCCAGGAAGGGAATTGACTTGGCACTGATGTAAAGTAATAAGTGTGATATGAAAGTCTAAGGGAAATGTTTCATTTCAAAAGATAAAAAGCATTATGAAGATTTCAAAGACCTAGACTGCTACTGAACTGTATCTGGTGAAAGAGGAGTGTGAAATATTAAGCATTTGAAATGTTTTGTTCATATGGGAATTCATTTGAAATTGTTGTTGATTTTATTATGCAGTTCATGTTAATGGATATTTGACTGTAAGGTTGATTATTAATGAAGGACAAATGAAATCTGTGCTTAATGTTATGCCATAGCATGTCACCTTGAAACTTTAATTGTAAAAATTCAGTAGGGCCAGACTTGATCAGTGCTTCAATTGAGAGCCATGAGATACATGAAGTGGTGCTGTGGCAGGCCCCAGAACAGCTTTGTGATAATTCAGGCCACCTTTAGAGACAGGGACCGAAGGGCTGCAGCCTTTCAGGAGCTTATATTGTTTTAAGATGGAGAAAAACCCTCACTTTAGAAGGTCTTGGTTGGATTCCAGTCAACAAAACCTGTGTAACACTTTCTATCATAAGCAGTTTCTTGCTGACTGTAATATTTATTTTAAACTGTTTAGAGAATGCTGGGTGATTGTTTTGTTTTACCCCATGATCTGCAAGTACAAATTTGCTTCAGAACTCGAGGCCCCCTGATAAAATATTTTACAATAGTACAGCAACACTCCTTGGGGTATCTCTCTTGGAGTCTTTGGTGTCCTGTTGAGGCTGTTGAGGGTGGAGCTCTTTGATAATTTTGGGGGTTTTTTTCTGGTAGAAAATATTGTTTTGTCAGAAATGTTTCCCCGGAGTCTAAAACCTTAGCAGTAGGATGGTGCTTTTGTCAGAACTAAGGAAAAGCAGTCTGCTTTATTCCCTTTCCACAATCCCAGACCACAGCAGCCCCTGGCAGTGACCCAGCACCCAGGATTGCACCTTTGCTTCCACGGCCATTCTGGAAAAATGGGAGCCTGGGAGAGCCTGGAACGGGCTTTGTCCACGGCTGTAAGTGATGTGGACTGATGGGAGCAGAGCTGCAGAACAAAGCAGTTGTTTCAGAGGACCTGTCCCCCACCACAGGTGCTGTTTCAGAGGACCTGTCCCCCACCACAGGTGCTGTCCTGTGGGGTTTGTCACGAGCTGTCGCCCGGCTCGAGGGAGGTAAAGACACGTTTGCAGCTGGAATGTCACAGTGCCACGCTGTGGTTGTTTGGAAGATAGATCATAAGTGAGAAACTCCTCCATGGACCCCTAAAACCGTAGTACAGAGCTTTGGGCCTCGCTCATCTCTTATTCAGGTGAGACAGGCTTGTGTAAGGCTGGTACCTGTGAAGAGGGTGAGCAGGGCTGTTTGTCTCCTCTCTTATTCTTTTTTCATGTCATTGAAACCAGCACTTGTTTGGGGAGGTTTTTATATTCTTGTGAGTAACTTCCTCTGAAGTGAGCAAAGGGGAATATCATGAGAACCAACATAAATTCAGGAGTCTTCAATTTGTTCTTGTTTTCATTTCTTTCCAAAGCAAAATGAATTTCGATATCCAGTTGCTTTAGTCAGGCTTAAGATGTAACCTGTATATTTAATATAATATTCATTAAACAAATCTAAAGATTCGTTGTTCAAAACTGTATCTGCCATTATGGCCTCTAAAGGATTCCCTCGGGTGATCCCTGTGGAATTGTTCATCTGCAGAAATCCCTCTCTGATCTCATCTCTCTCTCCACTCAGTGTGCTTGTGAAACTAAAAACCTGCACCAAATCAAAGAAATAAGCTGGGAGGGAAGGACAAATCTCTCTTTTAAAGCTGCATCTTTGTGTCTGTGGCCCAAGCCAGAGAATGGTCACCCTGTGCCTGTCAAACAGCCCAGGGGTTGTGAACGAAGCCAGAACATCACCTGCACAGGTTCAGCCTGAAGAATAAGCAAGGAAAGTAATACTCAAGCAATTATCAACCTATTTGAACTTCTGTACCCCCAGCTTGGTTTCTTCAGCTGCCAGTGGGAAGCACGTACAGATAATTGCAGTGTTATGTTATTTGTCTTACAGGTCCTAGGGTTGTTATAGCCACAGAAATTTCAAACCTCTTCAGTGATGGCAATTTGAAGAGGCCTAAAGGGTAGAGAATAAAAGAAGGGTGTGCAGTGGCTGTAGCAGAGTGAGAAAGAGAATTAGGAGTTCACTCTTCCACTTCTGTATGTTAGAAGAGAACCTTTAATGGTGTCAGGTCTCAATGTTTTTATAGGAGTGGAGGAGAACAATTTGAGTGTTTAAAATTCATTGAAAATTTAAGTAAGATTTTTTTAATGAACAAATGAATGTTCCTTTGTGACATGGGATACTACTGCAATCTTTAGAATTGAGACACATGGCCTTAACACAGGTTAAACAACCTGCATATAAATAAGATTATGAAGTCTTCTCAAGTTACAATAACAGTTCAGTGTTTCAGGCACTGTTGCCTTTCCCCATTCCTTGCTACCAGCAGCACATATGTGACTTGGCACTTTAACTCTGTACATTGTTCACATTATATCACACTAATAAGGTCAGTGCACCTGAGGTAGGATGAGCTATTGCACAGCTTTTCCCCCTCTCTGCTCCAGCACGTGTCACAGCACAGGCTCCACAGGTCACTGTGTTGGTATCTCTGGGCTTTCTTCTGCCAGATGGTTGGGTTGCAAGTGTGAGGTCTCAATCTCACTCCTTTTTTATTTTTTTTTTCCCCTTCCTTTGGTTTATCTTTAATTCTGGAGAGTTTGTTAAATCCGAGTGCAGCATGTATAATTTTCTCATTAAATCAAAGGACAAGGTCATTATATGTTAAAAGGAGGAAATAACTAGTTCACACATGTTATCTTCACAAAAATATGAGCTGAGCAATTCAGTACTGACCTTTCAATATCATTCAAAATTAAATTCCATATGCACTCTGCTGCTATCTTCTGTTCTGCTGCTATGATGCTGGAATGGCTTTTAATAAAAATATAAGTGGGAACTATTTCTTTGTAACTGTTCCACTGCAGTAGCTTGGCTCTGGTTTTTGTTTGTTTATCTATATTTAACTTTTTAATGTAACACACACATGTTTTCACTCTATTGATCACGGGAACATCAGGTAGTTGCTAATGGCAATAAACCCCACTATGATGTTTGCATGCACTGCTGTCTCCAGAAATCCAGGCCTTGATGTGCTTAAAAGTAACAAGTGGAAGGACTTGCATCGTTAAATACAGTAGAAAAGACATTAATATAGATTTGTAGTCATAAAATGAATTGGTCTGTCTCGGTGGCAGGAAGTAATTTCTGCAGGGTGTAATTCCAAACACAAAAGAACACTGCTACAAAGGTGCTGGGAAGATATAGAACAGTAACAGATAAGCCCCCAGAGAACACATTTACTAGAGGAATATTAGAGTGATTTGAGAATGGAGAAATGGAATAATAACACTCAGAGCTGCAGCGCTCACATCTGTGAATATTCTTAATTGTTTTATTGCAGTGCTTTAAATGTGGTGCCTGACAAATAGAAATGTTTAAGGTGCCTCCTTATTAGGGCTTCACATGAGGCCTTGGCATGGAGGCATTTATCTTTGGCAGCAGCAGAGTCCTGTGTGAGCCACTAATGTATGAAAATGTGTGGATACTGAGCCAGGGGAGGCAGGTACTTTGTGGGGAAAGCTTTGCCTGGCTCTGCTTTCAGAACCTCTCCAGAGCTGGCTTTCAATGTTTACTGTGGTCTTGGAAAACAGCAGAGCATAGAGAAACATCTGGGGGATGGGGCAGAGATGTGCTGGGTAAGTGGGTAATGTTTTATTGAAGTCTCTTGATTGAGACCTGATCTGATGGTGATGAAATTAGAGGTGGGTAAGAAAGTGTTTCATCTTGATGCAGGTTGTCTTTGGAAGCTGCAAACAAAAGATTTGTACAGAAGGAGAAAAAACTTTGCCAAGGTTGAGGACAAAATATTAAGCAGCAGTAGGAGTGCCATGTTTAGTTGGTTCTGCTCCCTCCCAGATTAATGTCCTGACCTTCCTATTTTATTAGTCTGGGATATCTTCTTATCTTTCTGGGTTTGACCAGAGTCCTTTTCCAGTGTATTGCTGAAGTTGGTCTATTCTCAGCCTTTTGTCTATTGTGGCTAAAAATAGTTCAGTTGAGCTAGTCAAGAATTTGGCTTTTCAAATACAGACAGACAGGGTGACTTGCCAAACTAGAAAGAGCACAATGAAATGGTTTCAGTTTGAAGTTGAGTTCATCCCTTTGCTTTAAGATAAAAAATTCCTGAACTGAGAAGGCAGCTACAACTTCGACTTTAAGAAAGGACACAAGGAAAGGTCAAAACAATTTAGAAGAGATTTGCCTCTTCAAATAAGGCAAGTAGTTATGTTGTTTTAAAAAAGGAAATGAAATCTTCATTGTGGAGGACTTATTCATGTAAAACAGATTAAAATATGCATTCATAATATGTAAATATAGAGTCAATTAACATGAAGCTTTTTTACAGTATAAGTGATTGTAACCTGCCAGTGTCCTCTGGGACGACTTTGAAACTGAAATGCTCCTTCTCTGTAGTCCCAGTTAACAAAAATCAATAAACAGTAAACAGAGCAGTCTGTTGCCAAGTGAGCAGTGTCTGAATAGGACAGTTTAATTTTCAACAGATGAGCAGAATTCACCAGGAACAGACAGACTCAGGAGCCCTGCCTGCATTCCAGGACAAGTTCCAGTAGGGAACAGAAAGTAAAATTCAGAAAGAGGATTAAAATCCATGTGTTTGGGCTGACTCCTGTCTGATTTGCCTTAGATTCCATCAGTTACACCCCTATGAAATCAAGATGAAGGGGGTATAAAAACACTGAGACCTTTATTTCTGGTTCCAGCTTGATCTTTTCTTTGATCCTTGAAAGCTTCTGTCAAAGCAGGACAGCTGGAATCTGTCAGGAGGCCTGTTGGGGAAAGAAGGTCGTGGTGTGTCAATTTAGCAAAGGTGACATCTTTCCCCTGCAAGTGATTCTGCTAAAGGGGTGCCAAGGACAGAGACCAGACTCTTACTAACTCTTACCACTACCACAATCCACTGATGCTGTGGTGATGTGACTGATGCTGTCAGGGGTGCTCAAGTCATAATAAAGACATGACATTGTTCATACATAAAATTATACCAGTCCATGTCTGATTGTTTTCCCCCCCCTTGAATAGGTGAGGTAATTACTTGATCTGCTTGTGTACAATGCTCTGTTCACAGCTCTGAATTTCATTTTGCACATGATCCTCGAAGTCCTCATCCACCACAGCTTTAATTGCATTAATGGAAGCTGCAAATAGCCTGCATGTTTCTGGCAGTGCAGAGCTTGGCTCAACTAAGTACAAAACTCCTAATTTTAAGTAGACTGAGGAGGGTTTTGAGCATTTGGAATGTTCAGCTTTGGAAAGCAGTTTCTGCTGAAAGTCTGTCTGCTTAAAATTCAAGCACTCTGCAACTAAGGAACTCCAAAAAGAGGTAATGAACCATAAATTATTGCCGTTAGATATTTAATACTCAATCAGTATGTGCTCTCTCATGCATATCCCACTGGCATTGCATTTATTCTGACAGTGTGGTACTGGTTCAATTACTTTGCTCATTTACAATAAAAGATTAATGAAAAGAGGTATATTTTAGTTCACAGAGATTAATTGCATCCCCTACTTTCCCTACTCTAGAAATATTCAACCCATAATCCTGATAGCTTTTTCGTCAACAAGTACATGGAAAATTAATAGACTTTCTTCTGCTGGAATCCTCAGTAGGCTTGCAGATACAAACATCCAGGGAAAAGCTGACTGAAAGCTGGCTTTCTGGTATGGAGGAATTAATTTACCTCCTCTCTCTCACTCTTTCTCTTTCCTTTGCTCTTTAATCCATTCTGATGACACTTTGAATTAGCCAGGAAAAAACCAAACAAACCAGGTTTTATGCAGCAGATGTTTGATACCAGAACACCCTTTGTCTTATGTCATCCAACTAAAACTTGTGGTGTCTTTTCCTACTGATGTGTGTCCAAGGAGAGCTGGTCATTGTGAGGGGGGATAGATATTTCAAGAGCTTTCTGGGGTGTTCATGCCTTATAAAATTTATCAGCCTCTAGATTTGCAGAGTACTTGCTAAGGTTACTAGTAACATTTATTTTTTAACCTTGACATGAATGGAGTTGATACTTAGTTAAAATTGCAAAGGTTCTTATGTAGTTTAAGACTAAATAACCTCTCGGGCATTTCAGTCTGGAGTTGTGGCTCCACTGTGTAAAGATAATTGGGGGGGGGATCAACAAAAAGGCATCATGTGTGCTCTGACATGTGGGGAGAAAAAGACAACTTGTTTTATAGGAGTTCTATCTGCATTAAGAGGAAAATGAATCTAAGAAAAAGGCCATAATTACAATATAATGAAAAAACACACCAGGCAAAGCCACTTATAAAAATACCAATTTGAGGCTTCCATGCAAGCTGCAGAACCTCAAGGCAGATCTTCAACATTTGTGGTGGGGCAGATTTCAAGAGGATTGCTTTGAGTTCAGCTTAGATAAACATCCAGAAGTTCAGAACTTATTGCAAATTGCTAAACCTGCTCAGCTTACAAAAACAAAACTAGAAGGGAGATCTGATTAAAAGAATAATTCTTGCAGTGTTATGGCACTTGTGGATCTCTTCACTACGGGAAACTACCAGTGGGGGGAGAAGGATAAAACATTTCAATATTTTGAACTTTAAACATTGGTATAAAAATAGATGGATGTATGTATGTAGTACCTGCACATGTTTTACCTAAATTGTTTGCCTCTCTCCGTGGTCATTATAGAAAAGGCTCTTGGAGCTCCCTTTGAAATGCTTCCTGGATATCCTGCTCTAAATCTGCAGTAAAATATGTAACAGCTCACTTAAAGTCTGCAGCCAGCTCAACCTCAAAATGCAGTTTTATGCATTATGATTCTTTCTAATCTGTCCTATTTCCCATCTCATTAAGGCTCTCCATTAATTCAGGGCGAGCCTCTCAGGCTCAGGGAGTAGAATGAAAGCTGGTCTGGTTTATGATGGGATGGCACAATCTGTGGGCAGTTTAGGCCAAGGGAAAGGAAGAAGCCTGATTTCAGGGAGTTTACATCCTCTGTGGCCACTGCACAGCCAGATTTGTCTCTTCAGGGGGCTCAACAGAGCTGTGGATAAAATATTCAGGCTTGGGTTGTTGGTATCTTACTAATGAGGGCTTTAGAGGGCTGTTTAATGCACCTGGAGTGGGGCCTGTGCCTCTTTCTGCAGCTTTGTCTCACTGCCATTGGACAGAAGAAGGGATTCTGAGTTCTCAGCTTGAAAAGGAGGGATTAAATCACACCCATGTGCAAGTCCAGAGCAACTGAAGTTAGATAATATTGCTCAACCCACTGTGCTCTTACTGTACAATGCTGTTGTTCATTTTCCTCATCTTGCTAAACTTGGGGCATCTCTCAGGAAATGATTTCACTGGTGGGGGGAAAATGTTCTTTGCTGTTCTTTAGGATAAACTGGGTTTCCTTGAACTGAACAGTTTGCTGGTAGCTACATCTGATTTAAAAAACTGCAGCAAACCACTGCTGCAGCATATAATTCTTTTCTGTGTGAAAACTGTGTTTTAAATCAGAATAATTTAGCTTATTTCATGTCTGTCTATGCCCACTATTTCTTTGAATGCTGGATGATTCCATATTTAATTTCTGATCTTTCGACTAGTGGATTTTTTAATTTAATAATACAATAATATGCTTTAGAGCTGCCTGTAATTACTTGGAAGATATGACTTGTCTTTGTGTAAGTTATATGTCTGTAATTAAAAGAAGATCTAGCACATATATCTCCAGTTAATAATACTCATGATAATAGGAAACTTGTGTCGATTTTAATAGGAAACAATTTTTAATTTGCTTTTATTGAATCCTGTGTAAATTGACACAAAACTGCTTCCCTCCCATTGCACAGTATGTCTTAAGGAGGAAATTTGATAAAAAAGACAGTTTTAAGTTCTGCAGGTAGAGCCTGCTCTGAGCACCTTTGTAGAATTCCACGTGGATCTGTGTCCTGCCACTGGGTTTCTCTGCAGGAACACGACACAGCAAAACTTGGAATGGTGAAGAATCATTTGTGGTTTAACCCTTGCAGGCACCAAAGCTGTGTATACACAGCTCAGATTTTCCACTTGACTGTTTTGTGCAGAGGTGGAATTTTAGATGTTTGTCCTCAGTGTGTCGCTCTCCACAGCCTGAGACACGAGCTGAGAGCAGGAGCAGAGCTGGTGGGTTTAAATCCAAAGGATTTTTTGGCCCAACATAAGAATGAAAGATATTTTGAATATGTTCAGGTACATTGATGGTTCTAGACTAGAACTCTAGAAGTTTATACAAAAAGGAAAATCTTTAAGTTCTGCTATTTCTTCCCTCAGCCTGATTACCCAGCTCATTGTTAATATTTTACATGAACATTTGTGTCTCTGCCTCTCTTTTGTTCCAGAGAAGGACCTGGTGGTCTGTAGTTTGAAAGTGCAATTATTCTTCAAGCAGAGACACCCCTTAAAAGAACATTCACAGTTGGGCAAGTCTTACATAGTCATATGGAAGTTGCTGTTATTGCACCCCAAATCCTGAGCCAATTAATTCAGTGTGTATTAAAAAATGGGAGCAAAGGATATTTGAGAGGGAAAGATGTATATTTAAACTGAATTTGTTGATCTTGTTTCACTTTCTCCCCAATCTATCTTCTGCCTTCTATCACAGACCACATCTTAAATTGTAACATTTTGAATCTCTTTGAGACTCTTCCAAAAAAAATATGTTGTAAAACCATGTATTTGTCTTCATCTTAAGTCTTAACTAACTCTTAATATAAAATTTTGGACAGATAATTTTCAACAGCCCCTCATTGGATAAATCAGAGCACCTCTTTCTTTAGCATTTGATTTTCTTGCTGTTACAGTCAGGGATGGACCAACCAAGGGAGAAAAGAAAAGCATTGATCTCTTTTTTTTTTCCACTTGACTGAGTCAGATCTCTGGTGATGTTTGCTTCTAGGATGTAATTCAAAAGTTCAGAGAAATCATAACTCTTCCCATTTACTTCAGAAATCCTTAAATCTGGCTTATAATGGATAATTACTTTTTTTTTTTTTGGTGTATGTATATAAATATTAACCCCAGGAAAATCTCTGTATAGGCCCAGCTTCTTTAATTAAAAATTGGCTTATACAGGTATTGATTCTTTAGTTCAGCAAAAACACAAGCAAAAACAAGGCAAAGAGCCAAATGATGATGTGTCTTGGGGGAAAAAGATCTAGCAAAACCCTTTACATCCAGCAAGCAAAAAGTAATATGGAATAAGAAACATGGCCTGATGTGTTGAATTCTTTTCATGATCTAGAATGCTGACTCAGACTGTACAGAATTTGAATTATTTTCTTAGGGAGAAAGAAAATCACCTTCCTACTAAAAAATGCAATCAAATATTCAATGAAATTCTGCTCTTCCTTTAAGAAAAACAAGACAAACTTTAGTTATTTTACTCATAATTAAATTCTACTGAAACTTAGTATCGTAACCTTATTTATTAATGCAATATTTTAAATCAGAGCAACTCTATGAATGACTTCATTAGGCAGAATAAGCAGAAATCAACCAGTGTAGGTATCAAGAGTTGTATATAAGGGTGGTTTCAGTGTATTCTCCAAACTGTTGTCCTTCAACAAGGTCCTTTTTCCCTGGAGTCAAATAGGGAAGGTAGGGAAGAAGTTGTTTGAAGTCAAATATACTTTAATATTGTCCTCAGCCTCAGATCCTCGTTCTGCTGCCTCCCTACCCTGACATTGCCGAGCTCCCTGGCAATAAATGAACTGCATAAGTTTATAGAGGGGTTTCTGTGAGGGAGACAATTGCTCCTCACGAAATTCCATCTGCCTCCAGGGACTGGGGCTCAAGAGGGAAGAGCAGGCACAGTTCTTGAGCTGTAAAGCTCAAAATTACTGATGCATTATAAACCATATAAGAGTGAGGAAAAGGTCTAAAGGATGATGCAGGTCAAGCTTAGGTATCTTTGTCCAAAATCACACTGCAGTGCTTCCATGATCAGCCTTTCCATGGTTGAGATCAAAAATTGCTCTTAGTTGGATTTTATCCAGTTTCTTCTTTTTTTTTTTTCTCCACTATTGGTTTTTATCCTCCAAAAGTCATAGTTAAGGATGGTAAAACTGACTAATATTGGGAAAATTTACAGATGCTTCATTAAATGGATTCTCTTTTGTACCTTTACAAACAATACATCTGAATCTCCATAAAGTCAGAGATTTTCTTGTGTTCAGTTTAATCTCGGTGTGAAAAAAGATGGAGTTTCATTGCCTGACTCTTCTGTATAAAAAGTTCTACTGGTAAAGCAACATATCCTGATATTGGCCATCCCACTAGATTTTGTGTATTGTTTCTTAAAACTGTTGGAAACCAGCATTTATTAGCTGAGAGAGTAGATATTTTTACTAAACTAAACATCACCAAACAAGCTGCTATTGGTCACTCTCTTTACAAAAAGGTAATTGGGTGAGAAAATTGATCAGGGATCAATATTTTCTGCCTTTTATTACAGATTATTTGTATTTAAGTCTAACACTTTAAACTTAACACTTTTTATGAGCTGAACTTTCTGGAAAGAAAATCCAGACCAGCAGTTGAATTCACACTGTTGGGATAACTTGTTCTGTACAGCAGCAGTTCTTTGTGAGATATGTTTAATGACATCTAAAGAGCTGTCATTAACTACAGGGGAAAAAATAGTTAATTATGTCTACAAGTAAAGAAACAGCACTCTAAAACAACTTAGAAATTCACCTGTTGCTGAAGGAAAAGCATGTGTTTTCTTCTTCCTTCATCAGGAAGGTAATGGAGCAGTATATTTTTAGAGATAACAATATTGATGGTGACATATGTCTCACTTAAGCAGCCAAAGGAACCAAAGCCTTCAGAGAACTATTGAGGGCCCAGTGGCTCCAAGATTTATGCCTAATTTTGTAACTGGTATGTATTTGCTAAAGTTTTTGAGCTTTTCTGATGGTGAAAAGAAAAGTCCATGAGAAACAAGTTAAAAGAAAACATTGCACAAGTGCTGTTTGGACTAGTTTTTTAACTCCCACAAAACATAAATCATTCTGAGGAAATGCATCTGTGTTGGGGTTCTGAGGTTTTGTTCTAGAATCATGGAATATCCTGAGCTGGAAAGGACCCACAAGGATCATCCAGTCCAACCCCTGGCTTGCACAGACACCCCAACAATCTCCCCTTGGCCTTGAGAGCATTGTCCAAATGCTCCTGGAGCTCTGGCAGCCTTGCTGTAGTGATCCACTACAGTCATTTAGTATGTCCTGCATCTCCTTCAAAACCACAGTACTTCAGGTGTGGGATAAAAAGTAAAGGATTAAAATAAAGGTGGAAAGGGGGGGATATGACTGAGCCATCTGAGGTAAGGGTAAGGGATAAGTACATAGACATTCTCACCCTGTGGAGGGGGGATCATATCAGTTTATTTCTTGCAGCAGTAAGAAACACCAAGATACATTAAGACCAAACAGTTTTTTGTGACATTCTTTACTCTGCTATTGCTCTTCAGCTATGACATGACTGAGAGCCCAAACACTGGCTCAAACACTCATTTGGGAGCATTTTTCTTATGAAGGTAACTATCAGTATGATCAGTAGTTCAGCTGGACTCAATAGTTTGCTGTTCAAATAATGAAAAGGAAAAAGCAGTGTGTATGTGTGGGGAACACCTTTATAAAATGCTTCTTTTGTGTATCTCTTTGCAGTTAAGGCAATGCTGCTGCTACAAAGCTGACTTGAATGGAACTTAATTTGAAAGAAATAAGGACTAAATGAGACAGTTTGCTGTAAATCCATAGATTCTGTGGTATTTGGTAAAAGAATTGGTTCTTGTGGGTTAACAGGATAATAAAGAGAAATTCTTGGAGCTTATTCTTTTGTTTGGTCTTGATCAGAACATTCTTTCATTTAATGTCAGCCTTTTAAACAGACATCAGGTCTTTGCACTTAGTGAGCTGCACAGATGTTCTAGCAGTTAGTTTCTGTCACCACTGACTGTCTTGCTGATCTTGCCATGACCCAAGTGTGGAAGAGAATGTTTTAGTAGCCTTATTTCTTCCTCTGAAGGAGTTATGCACCATACCTTGTAGTCATTGAGATTACACTTAGAGGGGGAAAAAAATCTTGAGTTGCCAAAGTAAAACTCACATTGATTTGTTTTTGTGATTCTAAGGAAGAGTTAACTGCCAAAGAGTCAAGAAAATAGTCCTACTTTGAAGGGTGGCAATAAAAGAGGCCAGGAGCTGTAGTGGTTTTTGCCTAAAATAGAAAAGAAATGGCTGGTGGGTAAATAAGAGAGTGGGACATTCTTGATGGGGAAGAATTGGGTCATTGTGGAATGGGTGATGTGCCCCTGACAAAAGGCACCAGTTGGGCAGAGCAGTCAGATTCAGACCAGGAGAGAGGCAAAAAGATTATATAAAAGCTAATGACATTATTGACAAACTTATCACCCATATTTCAGAATAAGACTTGAAGTGAATACAACTGAAATGACCAGCTGGTGCATTTGTAATCCCTGAACCATTTGGTTTTATCCTCTTCCAAACTCTCTGGTGATTTTTCTTCTGTGAATTGTTTTTTCTTTGCAATCTCTATCTCACTATAGGGTTCTCTATTCAAAGCAGAAAATGAAAGAGTGGAAAAAGGAAACTGAACCATTTCACAAGAAATTTATTGCAGATAGCAATTTAGTAGACTCATTATCCCAGCATGAGGAAAATACAGCAGAATCCTAAGAAAACCAACACAATACAAATGCAGTGAATATACCCAGTCATTGAAGAGACAATATCATAATTTCTCAGTTCAGGTTAATAAAGATCCTAATTCATTTTGCTGTAATAGAATGTATTAAGTAAATGTTAAGTGTTAATTAGTATCCTGCTATTGAAAAAGCAAGAAATAGATCACATGAGATGAGTTCAAACTGGTAGAAATTGTTACATTTCTGGATAACTGAGAATTCTATAACTAAGGTATGGGCAGAAGCCTCAGTAGCAAAAAGGTGAAAAATGCTTCTAAGAATTTTCCAAGCAAGTCTAGTTACAAAAAAAGAAAAAAAAAAAGAAAATTAAATAGATTCACTGCAGAGTTGGTGGAGAAGGGCAGTTTTAAGTTTTCAATATATATTTTAAGACTGCAGCAAACAAACTAGAAAGGCAGTTTCAGCATTGCCAGTGCCATTAAGTTTTCTTCATTGCAGCAGTTTTAATGTATGCTGTTTCCTGATGGATTCCTTCTTGTATCCCCACTAAACAATTTTTTGAAATGCAAAGACACTCTTGTAAGTGGAGTCAACAGAGCTGGTCAAAACCAGTGAAAAGGCAGTAATTTTGTGGAACATATTCTGACTGTCTATGAAAATCAATAACACTTTAGACACTGCTTTTAGATATATGCTCATCTCTGTGGTATATCTCAGCTTTTGTCTCAATAGGAGGTTTCTGTGCCATGGATGTGCAAGTCATGCAGTAAACTCTGCTGCCTTGAAGTGAATTGTATTTGTCAGCCAGCCCTGGCAGCCCAACCCGGGCTTCCCCCACCACTGCAGAAACACTGATTCCAATTTAGAAGGTGAAGTGATAAGTAGTGCATCAATTTATCCCTAAAAGACACATTTCATAGAATCATAGAACAGTTTGGTCTGGAAAGGATCTTAAAGATCATCTCATTTCCCACTCTGCCATGGGCAGGGACACCTTCCACCAGCCCAGGTTGCTCCAAGCCCCATCCAACCTGGCCTTGGACACTTCCAGGGATCCAAGGGCAGCCACAGCTTCTCTGGGCAACCTGTGCCAGAGCCTCAGCACCCTCCCAGGGCAGGATTTCTTCCTAATATCCCATCTAACCCTGCTCTCTGTCAGTATAAACCATTCCCCCTTTGTCCTGTTGTTCCAGGCCACTGTCCAAAGTCTCTCTCCATGTTTCCTGCAGGACCCTTCAGGCACTGCAAGGACACAATCAGGTCACTCCAAAGCTTCTTTTCTACAGGCTGAATAATCACAATCCCAGCTCTCCCAGCAGAGCTGCTCCATCCCTCTGATCACCATTTCAAGCCTGTATCCAAACTTTGTCTGTTGACTTATGGTGAATTAACACAGCAAATAATGAAAATACTCCCTGCTGTCACTGGAGTTCAAAAGCTCTGCCACATGAAGACTGCATGTTCCAATGAATTTAGTCAGGGAAGGGATACTTTGTCAGTGAAACTGTTCCCAGACACCTGGGAACTGTGCAGCATCCACATGCCATGAAGGCTATCACAGCTGACCCTTCCAGCTGATCAAAGTTCACTGTGGCTTGGGCTCTCTTTTGTGCAATTCAGTACCAAAAATCTAGTGCAGGTGTGATGGTGACTGTTAGTAAAAGCTAAATACTGACAGGAGTAATCTCTGGCTTGTCCAGCCTGTGTAGGATCCCAGTGCTTGTAGCAGACTCGGTAGTGCCAGTCCAAAAAGGATAAATGTGCAGTGTGTGGCTCAGTGTGCTTGAATGTTTTCACAGGAATAAAATATAAAAGAGTTACCACAAATAGCTTGTGCTGGTTTTGAAAGCTGCATACAAAGGACATTGCCTCTTGCAGCAGTGTGGAATTGCAGCAGTGATTTGCAACAGGGTGTATATTACTGGTATCAGGGCTTGTAATACCAGGCCACCCTTCCTTGGAGGGAGAGAGAACAACCAACACATGATTAGGACATGGTGGAATTGGGTAGAGCAGAACTGAGAAACTTCAGGGCTGGAGATGGAAGGTCTTGACCTTTTGCTCTCAGCAGCAGCATCTGCTTTATAGGAGGAACTCCACAGTTTGGCTGTTTTCCCTCTCTTCACCCCAATTCAGCCTCAGCACCATGTGTCTTCACTGGTCTCTTTGACTGCTCTTAAATTTACTTTCTTAAACGAGAAATTTGTTCTTTGGGGGTTTCTAGACAGCAGAGTAAAGTATCTTCATCTCTAAGTTCCCCAGCTCCTCTGCCACAGCTGCACATGTGTGTGATTACTGCAGTAAACCCTTACCCTGACTAATAGCACAAAAATGTGACCAGTTACTGCTTCCTGAGGGGTGCCACCTACAAATCTCATTTTAGGCTTCTGGTGAACAATGGGCAGAAAGACTGTTCCTGCTTGTTCAAGGACTTCACTGTAGTGCTCCAAAGACAACATCCATGCAAATGTTTGCTTAAACTTTGGGTTGGACTGACCTTCTTTGGTCTGTGAACAGTCTGAACAGTGTCAAATAGATATCTTAGTGGCACAGAAGGCAAACTGGAGAAATGGAGTCTGATGTCTCATAAAACTCGACAGAGTAGGCAGAAAGTGGATGCTCTTACTCAGTTCAATATAAAAAGGAATAGATGACCTTAATCCTTTCTCTGTCTAGAAGAAAAATGTGTTCTTATAATTAGTTATGTTAACTACTTGCCAGAGTCACTTTGTGCCATCCAAAGACCTTGTAAACCTTTCCTAAATTGAGCTATTGAAATACACTTTCAGATAGACTTCCTGTAATGGATTTGTATTTGTGCTGCTGATGCATTCAAGAGAAGTTATTGAGTCCTTCTGTGCCTCTTTACCCCTTCATTCAAATGGTGCCCATAAAAAGTGTTTCCTAGGGGTAAAACTGTATTTTCTGCGAATATACTTTTATAAACTCATTAAAATTGCTTTTGAGGTGAATGCTACTCATTGGGGATGAGATTTTAAAAAGTCTTCTACTTGAGAACAGCAGGAAGAAAACTAAATCCCATTTAACAGTGCACCAGACTCTGTGTACAACAAAGTGTGCATTAAACACATGAAGAAAACTTGTACCAAATCAGGTGCTTCAGCATGTGAGGTGGAGTTCTGTATGTGACATAAATGTGGGGAAACTTACTCTTGTCGCTGAGCTGTTGTAGAATTAAGGATCTAATTTTAATTGAGTTTCCATGTAATGATGACTTCAACAGTAATTTACTAACTTTAATTAAAATACTTTCCGGCTAATCTTTGGACATTATCCCTTTAATTATAAAAGGCATCTGTTATATTAATAGCCTTGGAGACGGCCTTATTTGCTTTAAAATGTAGGTACATGTACAATTAAACTTTTGCCATGTTTCACTGTGTTCTGGGCAGGATCAGTGACCATTATGCATTACAAGGTTTACAGAGCTGTGATAATGAAGCAAATTTGTGCTGAAAACCTGTACTTCAAGGGAGCATTAAAGCTCATTAATTTCATTAGCTGAATGTATCTTCTTCAACATAATTTTAAAGAAATCCTGCTGCACCATGCAAGAGTACTGTGGCACTGCAGAATGGACCAATTTCATTAATAACTGTGACTTCATAGCAAATAAACATTTTCACATGATTAGTCTAACAGTGTGCTAAGACAGGATTTTCTTTCAAAGTTTGGCATTTTCTCTTTTGCATTCCGCAGTGACACGTTATATCCCACATCACTGGGAACCAGGAGAGTCTCAAGAAATGATATTGGTAGTACAGAACAAGTGAGCTCAGAGTTGCACAGAAGAGGCTCAAGCATGAGCAAAGCTGTAATCTAGGATGGGAGGACAAATCAAACTGATGTCTGAGGGGGGCTGGAGTTGGCTGCTTTCAGCTCAGCTCTTGTCTTATTCTCGCAGCTCTTTCAAGCTTCAGTTGTTGCCTTTTCTACAGATATGAATCGGAAAAATCCAGTCTTCTGGGACTGCTGTTCCAGTTGTACATCTTTCTTCTGAGCTCTTTTATTTCCTGAAGTAAGAGAAGACTGCAGCTCTTTACTAATTCTTTTTTTTTTTCAGTGGCTGGGAAGGATACACTGTGGAAGAGAAAGGAAAGAAAAGCTTCCTTTTGCAGAGGGGGTTGGCAAAAGCTTGAAGGTGCACAATTGTAGGACAAGAGACATATTGAAGGTGTCAGAGGAGTTTATGATGAGCAAGGGGAGTTTTAGGAGTGGACTGAGCAAGGTTGGCTTTGAGGTGTGTCAGTTCAGTGTGGGGTGCCGCAAACAGGACCCAGAGTTCTTGGAGGCAGAAGAACCCTCCTCTCCCCTGTTTGGGTGGGCAGAATCTCCACAACCAGCTACATAACTAGAAGTACTCACTAAAAATTGTTGCCTTCATATCTTTCACATCATAATTGTTTGGTTTCTTTACATTAAGAGCTAAAAACTGTGCTAAAGTCAGAACAGTTTAGTCTGAAAGGGATTTGTCTCATAGGGATGGTTTAGTCCAAAGGATCAGTGTTTTGTTCTTAGTTGAAGAGCTTCACTTCACCCACTCAGTGAGTTACTAAAAATGAACCCCCCCCCCAAACAAACATAACTCTTTACTTTTAGACAAGTCCCATATTTGTTTCTGTGCTGAAGGAAGTAATTTAAATAGCGACTTGATCATTATAATGATCATAATTCATCATAAAATTGGTTCAGCTAATATTAACTCTGAGCCTCCTTCCGTAGTTCTCGTTCCTCTGGAGTAAGAACCTTCTGTACAGAACCTTCTGTGCAGTCTGAATTATGGCTTTGTTTCTGACAGGTCATTCTCCTTGCTGGTTTGGTACTGTGGATTTCCAGAGGTGTCTCTTTGCTTTTTGCACAGTCATTGTTTTTTCTTAATAGGCAGAAAATAAAATAAGGAATTCAGGAGAGACAGATGATTCTGAAACAAGGTAAAAATCAGGTTTACAGTTACAAGAAATAAGTTTAAATGTGATTCCTTAAACATGAAACTTAATCCTTTCAAATAATTGCAATACATTTTCTCATAAAAATATAAAACTGTTATTTCTTCTGTCCCAAGAAGGATATTAAGACAGGGAAAAAGCAGCCCATATAATTTCCCTTAGTGTTGGTTATTTCCAAGCTCTCTTCATTAGTTCTACACTCAGCACAGCATCAGTTGTAGAAAAAAGGACAAAGATCTTGACACACGTGTAAGGAGCAGCCAAACCCAAGATCAGGGAGGAAAACCTTCATCCAAAACCAGGCTGGTACCTGCAGGGGTTCACTCAGAAGACTGTTCTGAAATTTAGATTCTTTCCATAATCATTATCATGTGACACCAAGGGTTTTGTGTAAATCTTGTCTCCTGGCTGAGAAGAGTTTGCATTTCCATATATTTTCACTGGGATGTGCTGTTTTCCAGGTTTGGTTGGAGCATAGGTTAGGTGACTTTTTTTCCCTTCTTTCCCTGATTTGCCTGCTTTAAGTCACAAAGTAGCATCTGCCCTGATTTACACAGCCAAGAGAAATCCTCAACCAGAAAGCAATTGTTGTTAATTAGTATCACACTGCCTTAAAGAAGAGTTGTTGAGTCTTTTAATTTTGCATAGTTGATTTTATTTTAATGTCCCTGCAGACTGCTTTCTCCATGAAGTTTAGTGATGTTAATGATAGTAAAGTCATTTGCAATTACTGTGATACAACTTTGGTTAAGACAAGCTAAAAGGAGAATTGAGCTAGAAACTAGTGATCCTCTCCTTATTTAGTGGTTGCTTTTAATAATGTAATTTAGTTGAAGGGTATCCATGAGATGCCTTGGGGTAGAAAGATAGATGTTTGCCTAAAATTAAATCAATGGCCTGAACTTCGTGGCACAGCCAATATTTCAGTGTGGTAAAACTGTGGCTCTGCTTCACTTAACTTGGTTTGACCTCACTGGAGTCTTTCTGCTGCTTCCAAAGTGACTTCAAGTCCCATTATGTTCCGTGGAAATATTCATCAAAGCTCTGATCTGTTTTGAATAGGAACCACTTGGCAGAAGAGAGAACATGTGCCACCCTCTCCCTCATGTTTTTTTTAATTCTGTTTTTGAAGAGCATAACAGTGCTTCGACTACAATGGCTCCAGTGCCAATGTTTTCATTATGAATAGTCTACACTTGAGGGGGGAAAAAGGTGAAAATAGAAGGCAGCATGTGCTACATTTGGATTTTTTTTTAATGTGCAAATGTTTTTCTAACTACAGAATGAAAAGACAGGCTTTCATCACACTCTAGGTATTTGTAGAAATAATGTTGTCTGTACTTACTGTGATAGGAGACCAAATAGAAGCTACTGAAAAATGAAAAGAGAAATTTTTTCAGTCTTAATGAAAGGAGTTGTTAATGCCCCTTCCCTTGATTACACTGTTTGTCCTACAATGCTGATATTGAAATTCTAGCTGTGTGGTATCTTGCTAACTTGTTAATTGTTTTATCTCTAATGGAGTGCTACTTACTAGGCCTTGCTCTTGATCTTTTCAAAACCTATTTAAACACTCTCAAATGTAGTTCAGGACCGAATTAAGACAGATTTATTCTATTAGTGCTTAACTATTGCACACTACTTCTAGTTTGCAACACAGCTGTGATTAAACACCACACATTATATGATGAGAATAACTTCTCACTCTTTCTGAATGTCTCACTTGCTCTCTGTGCCACCAGATACTCAGCATCATGAGACTATGGGTTTTTATTGTTTTGTTTTAGTCATGGTCTAACCTGAGATAGCAGATGAAGCAATGTTATTCATGTAAAAAGTAAAAGGGCTTATGCCATTTTAATTAATCAAGGTTTTGGCTGTTTCTGATATAGGACTGTTCTGTGATAGTCATCTTGCTTTTAGGATTTCCAGAGGTTTCAGCTTTATAAAAACCAGTCATTTGGTAGAGATTTTTGCAGCAGGTTTAGTTGAATAGTTATCAGTTGCTACAAAAATCACAGAATCATGGAATCACAGATGGGTTTGGGTTGGAAGGGACTTCAAAATCATCTCACACCACCACATTCCACCAGCCCAGGTTGCTCCAAGTCCCGTCCAACCTGGCCTTGGACACTTCCAGGGATCCAGGGGCAGCCACAGCTTCTCTGGGCAACCTGTGCCAGCCAAGAAGATCCTCCAAACATCCCATCTAAACCTGCTCTGTCAGTGTGAAACCAGTCTCCAGGCACTGGATCCCCTGCTCCTTGTAGCACATTTGAGCACCTCCTGGAAGCTTGTGCAGTCTGGCCTGGAGCAAGGGGCTCATAACAAGCTATCCTGATCAAGGATGTCATTTATAATCACGTTTTCTTTAGCCTGCATAAATCTTTGTTTGAAAATCTGTCTTGGTCCTGGAGCCTTGCAAAGGTAAAGGCACTGCCTTGTGTCTCTTTAAAAAACAGAAATGGGACATTTGCCTTTGACTTTCAATTATGTAAAGTTTTGAACAAACTGCATTCATATGTTCCTAATTTAGAAATCTCTTACGGTGTATATTTTAGAATGAAACTGGTTTTTGATAAGCAATCCTCCTGTAGGCATTAGTAAAGAAATATCAAAGCAGTAATTTTGGCATCTGGGCCACGTTGATAACAGACAGGATCAGCTGGACAACAGGGCATTATGTGCTGTGTTGTGCAGAAGGTGTATGTGGGATGGAGGCCTAAAGCAGAAAAACCAAACACTGGCTATGGAAGGGACAGGTCATAAAGTGAAAAGGGGACACTGGATGCTTAAAATTACATGGGTTCTTAGGAGAAAAAAAAACAAACCAGAAGATGAAGGGCCTTGATTAAAAAAAGTCGTGTAAAAAGATTTCAAGGTTATCTTGAGACCAAATATCTCTTGAGAATCCTGGGACAATACTGTAATACCATTTTCCTTTGAATTAGCTACCTGATCCAATCACTTTTTCCTTCCAAAGGTCCAGCAAGGCATCTAAAATCATTTGCACTCAACTATTCCGAGCTGTATAAATATTTGATGACATAAAGTCCTGTGGGCACTGCAATAATTATACAAATTGTAATGCTAATCCTCGGTATCAATAATGCCTTTGGAGAAAATAGCATTATATACTTCACTCCCAGAGAATAATAACAATATTAACGCAGTGCTGACACTTGGCAGAACTGCTTCCCCAGCCTGTGTTCACTTGGCAATTGGAATTGCAAAGGAGCATGGAAAGCAGACATTTCTGGCTGCAGTTCTGCTTCTAGAGTGGCAGAAAGAATTTGGCATTTAATGATATGCGAAGTGTTGTTCCTGTTTGATTGTAGTATACTATACATGCCTTGGAGCATGACTTAGAGTAATTTAACAACTGGAATAACAGGCATTTGGGAAGAAACTAATCTCATATGAAGGCAGATCACAGACATTAGGCTTGTTCATAAAAATGTTGCCTTGTCATGCTGTGTGAAGTTGGATATCAAGCTAGCAAGATGATGATGTGGGGGGCAACATCACTGAGTTCAGACTGGATGAGATCCACCTGAGAAAATAACATCATTAGTGAAATGTGAACACCATCCTGACCTGCTCTGCAGCCCTGTATCAAAAGTCAGAGCTCTGTGGGTTTTCTTGATTTTTCCCAGATTTCCAGTTTGGACTCTGGCACAGGTTACCCAGAAAGGTTGTGGACTCCCCATCCCTGGAAGTGTCCAAGACCAGGTTGGACAGGGCTTGGAGCAACTTGGGCTGGTGGAAGGGGTCCCTGCCCATGGCAGGGGTTTGAAATGAAGCTGCAAGGTCACTTCCAGCCCAAACCATCCTGTGAGAATCTGTGAGATCACAGAATGGAAGGGACTTATCTGGTCCCACCTCTCTGCTCCAGCAGGGCCACCCCAGAGCACAAGGCACAAGATTGTGTCCAAAGGGTTCTGGAATATCTCCAGTGAGGGAGATTCATGGGTGTCTAACAGAGATAGCAGGTCACAACTATTTCTTCCTGGACCATAGGGAGTTGGAATGAGATGATTTTTAAGATCCCTTCCAATCCAGGCCACTCCATGATCCTGTGGGGGCTTCACTCAGCTGTGTCTGGCACAAAATTCCAGCCCTGGGAGCTGGGTATCCTGAGGGCAACTTCCATAGGTTTAGTATGAGAGACTTAGGCAAAAGTTTATCATCCTTTTCCTCATGCCCTGAGACTGCTACCCTCTGCATCCAGCAGAGGATGGAGACTTGCCTGAGCCCTCCTTGCTACTCTATTTACACAAACTTTTCTTGTTGCCTTTAGCTGCAGTTTCCAAATTAGGGTCCAGTTTGGCTTTGGCCCTTCTAATTTTCTCCCTCCATAACCTAAAAACATCCTTGTAGTCCCTCCAAGGTATCTTCCAGAGGTGATAATACCCTCTTTTTTTTTCCCTGAGGTTCAGCCTATGTTCTCTGTTTAACCAGGCAGGTCTTTTTTCCTGCCAAAATGTACATGATGTAGCTCTAAATGATGATATAAAATACCTTTCTGTGAGATGCACAAGTATCCTTCCTTAATGCATAAGATAACTATATAAAATAGGGTGGAAATAATTTGGAAAAATCAATATAACCCAGCTTTCAATCAGTGGACTTTGCAATTTCTTGATATGGATGAATTCCTTAAAAAAACCCTTCATACTTCCTAAATAAGTTAAGAAATGGAAAGCTCAGACTAAAAGTGGTATATTCTTGCCTTTTCTGTGTTACTTTTCAGACTCCAACGTGTCTGACTGTGCAACCTGACAAATGTAGTAGGAGATGGGTGTTCTATCCTATTCTGCATTTTGTTACACTTGCCATTTTTGGTGAATATTAAGTTCTGTTTGACACCTCTCCTGAAACATTAGAATTAAATGGTATAATGAAATTCATAGTAGAACATGCCAATGCTCATTTGAGAGCTGTTTATCTTACTCCCTTCAGTTAAATGAAAAAACATCATTTAGGAAACGTTTTAGGTGAAATTATAGATTAGTGTTCTATGAGTTCATGCTTAAAATTGGGTTCAATTTCATCTGTGGTGGCCTATAAATCTGATTTTTTAGAGGCTTTTTTGTTCCATGTTAGTTCTTCAAGTTCATTGTGTATCAGCAAGTGATCCTTTTTCTGCATTTTTAGCAACTAATCTCTGATCAAAGGAATATAAAAACCTAGACATCAAAAGTGCTTCTTAAGGGTTTACAAATCTCTGCTTTCTTCTGTATCACAGAATGTGGCAGCTAGTTTTGAGGATATTGCATTTTATTTTGGGGGAAGAAGCCTTCAACCACTTAAACAGTAACAGATCTACTGCTAATTTTTATCCTTATATGTTATATTAGTTTTTCCATTCAAACATCAGAGTCATCTGGAAGTTAAATGACAATAAAGACACTGAATATAATTATAGTAATTCAAACAAAAAAAAAACCCTGTTATTTCAGTAAAAATTAACATTGTTAAAAATTCTGGTGGAACTTTCAATTACTGGAAAAAACCAGCAAAACTGACTAGTCTGAAAGACCAACAAAGCAAGAATAGCAGAGAAATCCATAAAAAGAAGGAAAAAAAGGAGTCCACTAAACACCAGTGGCTGAATGCTGGTCAACTCCCCCATTCCTGGTTTTTGTAGTAAACTTTTCAGGATTTATTTCTTTAATGTAGTGTGTGGGTCTTTTATATTCATTATTCCTTTGTTTGGGAACTTTACCACTAGGAAAACATCTGAACACCCACAGACAGTGGCACATTTATCCAAATTTTAGGCATGAGGGAGTGTGGCAACAGTGTGGGGCTGTGTGTTTGTATGTGGTGTTTGGTGGGGGAAGGCAGTGGGATCCTCCAGAGTGGTTTGTCCTGTTAATGAAAAAGCAAAGTGTTGTCAGAAGAAAACAGGAATCAAAGACTCCCAGATCAGTTTGGGTTGGAAGGGACCTTAAAGATCATCCAGTCCCCCCCCCTGCCATGGGCAGGGACACCTTCCACCAGCCCAGGTTACTCCAAGCCCTGTCCAACCTGGCCTTGGACACTTCCAGGGATCCAGGGGCAGCCACAGCTTCTCTGGGCAACCTGTGCCAGGGCCTCACCCCCCACTCCTAGCCAAGAATTCCTTCCCAATATCCCATCTATCCCTGGTCTCTGTCAGTGTGAAGCCATTCCCCCCTGTCCTGTCCCTCAAGCCCCTTGTCAATAGTCTCTCTGATTGTTTCTTGCAGGTCCCTTCAGGTAAATCCTGGGATAGTTGTGTGGTCTGCACACAGATGTGCTGCCTTTGTAGTAGGAAACATCATCCAGGGTAACACTGGTTTAAACCAAACTGTGTCAGGTCATCACTTTGTACTCAGGGGAGAACAAATAACAAGGGAGATACATCATTCCTATCTGGGAAGAGGATCTGCAGCAAAACCTGTGACCCCCTTCCATCTGCTTGTATGAAACACTGACAAGGATTACACACCATGGTTCTGTAGGAGACCTTGGGCTGGCCCAGATGTGCCAGGCATTGATATTTGGGAGGTCTGTGGAGTTCCCAAAATTTTCCAAGGTAATGGCATGGAATTCTGCATGAAGTGGCTTCGTGGCTCTTCCCTTCTGATTGCTATTGTCCTGGAAAGTGATGTTAAACTCCACATTGATCCATGTGGGAACTCAGCTGGACTAACTCCAAATGCTTCTGAAAGTCCTACTGGTTCTCGCTACACTTTGATTTATCCAGTCTGTTCTAAAGGGCAGTTTCAATCCCTAATGGCTGCAGTCAGTATTTTCAAATGAGGCACCTTTTAAAATATGGAAGGAGCCTGGAGAACAATTCCTGGGAAAGCAAACGTTGAGTGTTAGCTTTTTGTCGTCGCTGCGTGGAAAAATACAGTTTTGCTTGGGGTCGATAAGAGATTGAAAAGTGTGGGTAATAATAAAAGCTGAAGTGGGAGTTACTTTAATAATGGGATGTCATGTGTAAGCCTATAAAATAAACAGTAATTATCACATTTGAGAAACGACTCTGTTAGAATTCACATTGCTCTTGACAGTTTCATCTGTACATCAAGCCTTTCTGGAATATGCACTTTCTTGTTCTTAATGAGCAAACAAATGAAACAGGAATTCTTACCCTGATAGAAGGTGTTGATTTCAACAAAACCTAAACAGAAAACTAGATAAAAAGGAGCCAGTACAGCAGCATGCAGTTAGTTCTTGCTAACACATTTTGCTGTTACAGAATAAGATGAAAAACCAGAGCTGTAGTCTTATTATTGATGGTTTCCCTGCATCTTCTACATGGCATATGTTGAAGGCTTTACATATTGCACCAGAAAATCAGAAGTTTTAAGAGCAATAAATGCTCTTTAAAGAGTGAAAACCAGAATAAAACTGTAGTTTTTGCAAAGACAATGTTAATGTCTTATGATTGTGAATCCAAAAACTCAGGTATAGAAAATTTGGAGGAAATAGTGAGTATTTGTGGTGGTTTTATTCTCTTTCTCTCTATGTCCCCACTCAGCCAATATTTTAGGAAAATTCCAACTGTATTTGTTCCTTGAGAAAATTTATTTCTTTGTCTAATTTAACATAATATTAAAAGGATAGATTTCTTCTAAATGCTCACAGCAAATATATCCAGGAAAATAATCTGTTTGCCATATCACTTTCATAACTTTTATTTAAATACTTTTTATTTTTTGTTCAGCATTTATAATTGAATGCCCATATTTCTTTTGCATTCTTTGTGAAGATTGAAAGTGTAACACTTTCCAGCAATGGAAAAAGCTCTTTGTCTTATCAAAATGAACTTCATCAATATGTAATCCATAAGAACACAGTCCAAAGTGGATTCATTTTGGCAGTAAATAACATATACTGGGTTACAAAGATAAAACTAACTCCAATAGATATTTAAAGATATGTAACTTATCTTCTACACCCTGGTTCTGACTTTAGACTTTTGAGGCTTGGAAAACCAGAGTCTGAATTAGGGTGTGTCTAGAAATAGGAAGAGTTCATTCAAGGGAAATAAGGAACAGAAAATAAGTTGCTGGAATCTCATTACACTGTTCCTTGGAAAGAGTTTTGTGATGTTTTTAGTTTTCTTCCTTTATTTGGGGCAATAAATTCACTAGTGTGTGCATTGGAGGTGCTGTGTGTGAGGAGGGTGTAGGGCACACCCCCCACCACACGCAGGGATTTGCAGATCTGAATCACTGCCTCACGTGGTTGCTCTTCATTTTTATTGTTTATTGATAAAACATATTTCATCAGCTGGGTGCCAGCAGGTCAGGCTGCAGCCCCTGTCAGCTGCAATCCCAGTGCAGCACCTCAGCTACCCATTTTCCCCCTTGGTGCTGGCTGTTGGCACCCAGTTCCAGAGGGGGAGGTACAGTCAGGTGTTCCCACATCTGGGAATGTAAATATAAAGAACTGGGCAGTTTATCTTCACTTGTTCTTGACTATTCAGTGTTTCCTGTTGGCCCTGTCACAGCTCTCAGGCACTTGAACATGGTCTGCAGCTTCCTGGTGTGTTCACCCAGTAAAGTGTTTTAACCTATGTGTTGGTGCCTTTATAAAGCACTATTTTTGTTGTGGAGGTTTCCTTTGTGGTGATGATGCAAAAGAAAAACCCTATAAAGCTGGAGAGGTTACACACAAGGAATAAATGCTGTAGGAGATTGATGTGCTGTGGAAGCCTGGAAGGAACAATGACACAGGACTGAAAAACTCTCCTGAATTTATTGAGCAAATGGATTGGTATCTTTTTTTGTGGCTTGTGTCATCCCCCACTCCTACTCAAAGCTTTTTAATGTTCCAGAAAGCCAAATACAAAGGCAGAAATCAAAAGAAAATCAAGAGAGCATCTTGGCTGTGTTTTTGAAAGGGTGAAATGAGACAAAAGAATGAATGTTAGGACACTTTCCCCAGTATGATACACACTATGCTGTGTCCCAGTTCAACTCCATTAGCTTTAGAAAATGTCATAAGTGCAGAAATCCTTCCTAATTGCAGGGTGGGAGGAGCCTGGGATTTATGTTCATTTTGTGCTGCTTCATTGTTGCATGAGAGTCTTTGCATTTTAGTCATGGAATAAAATCACTGCAAAAACTAGTTCTGATAAATCAGTGGTGGCAGAGGACACTGCAGCACCAAACCCTAATGATCAGGAATATCTTGGCGAGTCCACACCCTGGCACAGGTTGCCCAGAGAAGCTGTGGCTGCCCCTGGATCCCTGGAAGTGTCCAAGGCCAGGTTGGACAGGGCTTGGAGCTGGTGGAAGGTGTCCCTGCCCATGGCAGGGGTGGGACTGGTTGATGTTTAAGGTCCCTTCCACCCCAAACCCGTCTGTGATTCTATGATTTTAATTCCAGTGAAATACACTTATTTTCCAAATGCCTTCTTTTCAGCTGTTCCCAAATAATGAAAACAACTTGCAGTGGCTTTGCATTTCTTTTCAGTTGATGCAGTGCCTACTCTTTGCTTCCCTCCTTATAAAAGCAAGGATCATCCCATATGGGGTAGAGCTACAGTTCTGTAGTAAATTTTACCTGAATTCAGAAACCCCTGGGAGTTAGTTTGCATTTGAAGCAGAGGTGCTAGCTTTTGCTGTTAAAAATTAACATTCAGAGATGTAAGTCTTATTTACCAATGTCCTGCTGTGTTGAGAATAACATTAATATACGACATAGCTTCAGCTAAGCTAAGATTTCTATCTTGTAATTATATTTTTTCCACCTGAATTTTTCTGTCCCTCACTGAGAAAATGCTTTGTATTATACAAAGGAGTTTAAAAAGCCACAAACTGATCTGGATTTGTGGTGCATAATTTCTAGTCATTTTTATGTATATTAATGTTAAATCATGTTCTTGATTTCCATAAATGACCCACATAACATGCCAAATTTCTTCCACGCTTTAAACAGCCCTAGGTTTTGATGAACAAAAATTGATAGGTACGAGAGGAACAAAAGAATACTGATGACACATAATATAAGCCTTGATCTAAAGTTGTGAACTTGTCAGATGGTCTGCCAAAAAAAATGGATTATTTTCTAAAAGTTTGAAATATGGCTGAGAAGCATGCTGGCCATTATTCACAACCTTTAATTTATTACATTGATGCTGTTAGACAAGTGATAATCATAGGCTTTAATTTCCTGCAGAATTGGGCATAGGTGTAGAATGCTTTATATCACTTAACATGCAAAAAACCCCTCAGAGCAGAGAATGGAATTTATATCCATGTCACTGTAGGTTGTCTGATCTGACACAGATTGATATTAATACTCAGTATAAAATTGGAATTTTCCTAGACCTGTGGTATTTTGCTGCATCCTTGATGTTCACACCTCCAAAAAAAGTCTACACTCAATTTTATGTCCATCTTTAGTAATATACAACCTGTTGCATTTTGTTCCATAAAATGTCCTATAATTTTTCTCCTGACTTCATAACACTCTTGCTCTTTATTCTTCCTGGATTGCTGAGATCTCTAGAAGGTTGTGCATAAGTCATAAACTTATTGATTCCATTGTCTTTTTCTGCTGTAAATAGTAACCCATAGTACCCATTACCAGTGTGGCAGTTCTCTAACACACACAACTGTTTTGAGTAGGCAAAAACCTATGTTTGACATAGGTTTTGAGGTTTTATTTGTGTGGCTTTGTTTCCTTTTGCAAGAGATTTTTTTTTGGCTCTTGTGAAAAATATTTCATGCCAAATATTTCCAGCATAACTCTGCCTTGCCTTAAAGCAGCTGGTTCCCTCTGCAGGTTTACAGAAAACTTTGTGTTTCCTTCCTGAGGTTTTTTTTATTAAACACTTTAAGAATATTTAACAAAAGGTGTCATTTCAGTCTGGAGAAGGTCCCTTCCAACCCAAACCATTGTGGGATTCTAATTTGGTCTTTAATTTATATTACTCAAGAGTCTGACAAAATATCCTGTGGTCTAAACGTTCTAAAACATTTTCCTATTTTATATATATATTTTTTTTTGTTGAACTAAGATGATAGAAGGATCTGACTAACTTCATGTTGTAGAGAAGAACAGGTTATGTCTATTTGTAAGTAAAAGCTAATGTTTTGCATTTTAACAGGGAAGGAAATGAACAGTGGCACTAAAACCACATCTGCCAGAGCAGAGCCTGGTGGCAAAAGTTACTCCTTGTTACTGCTGTGACAGTAGCCAGATGTCACACAGTTAGGGGCATTTGCTAAAATCTTTCTGAAGTAGCAACACCTGTGACCGTCAGAAGTGATAAATATTAGATAATAAAATGCATTCCTGGTGGTGTGCTGTGTTTCACTAAGCTATGCAGTTAGTGATAGGGCAATCAAATTCCTTGCACTTCCCTTTGAAACACTTGCTTGACTCTTTTTATTCCTATTTATATAGTACTTTTTGAGGGCCTCTTACTTTTTTTTTTGCAGTTGCTTTATATATATGTATATATTACTGCATGGCTTTGCATTTACTGCTTTGTTGGTTTTGTTTTGTTTTGTTTTTTCCCATTTTCAGACTGATATTTTGCAGGACTTAAGTTCAGATGCCTGTAGGTTTAGATTCAGTTAAGCAAAGAGAATTGAGGGTGCATCTTTCTGTACAGGTGCACATTTGCTTAAGGACTGCTGGGTGTTGCCCCATTAGAAGTAAAGAAATTGGATACAATGAACACATTGCCATGAGCTACCTTTTAAGCAAAAAATCTGAAATATTATTCTGTGGCTTTGAAATATTATTCTGCCATCTTCACTTTCCTTAGTTCCAGTGAATCTGAAGTGGGGTTTGAGGCTCTTGTGGAAACAGAACCCCCAGCATGCTTGAGTTCTTTATTCATTTAACTCAGAATATTGCCTCACCTAAAGCAAAAAAGAATCCAAACTCATTTATTTTGCACTGGGCCATAAAAGCTTTACCACTTGCAATCCCTCTGCCTGGAGAGTTGACCGGTGCCATTGCTTTGAAGCCTCTGGCAATTCCCCCTGTTCTCCAAAACAAGAAAGAGGATAGCACAACACTCTTCCATTGCCAGGAAAAGGATGTTGTCTTCTCTAACTGCACTGCTTTCAAACGTGCATTTTCAATTCCAAAAGGATATTTAAGGTATCCTCTGAGTATCTGGGTTTAAGTGGAAATGCATGCAATTCTGCATTTCAGGGGGAAAATATGATTACACTTTTAGTTTTTGAATAAAAATGACATGATGTAAGTCCCTGCTGTATCAAAATCCCCTGTTTCTGTTTGGTACATCGAGAGTGACCTCTGGGGTTGCTGTTCTGCTTCTCAAGGGGATTCTGTCTCTGCTCTTCTGGCTGGACTCCAGCTTTGGATGACAATTTCAAGGTTACAGTTTGTTTATTTTTTTTTATCCAGAGACAGGGGATATCAATCCTAATCTATAGAGAGACTGAATCTCAAATGCCAGAGTGCCAAAGGCTTGACCCTTGGAAGTGCTGAGCACTCCTTGCAGGCTGTTGTGTGGCATTTGGCACCTCAGGGGGTCAGACTCCCCTCCTGTGCCCTGAGGACTGAATCAGTCTCTTACTTTGCTTTCACACCAGAGGATTTTCTTCCAATTTCTACTGATGCCACTGAATTCTGTCTTTGCAAGTAAAGTGGATAGTGGCATTTACTAATTTTGCTCTCAAAGGTATTGTTGGAGACTCACTGGTTGTTTTTCTTTTATTCTCAGACTGTTTTCCACCAGTCTTCTCTGCTCTTGCACCCTGTGACCCTTTGTTTCCTGTGTTAGCTCAGAAATATAAAAAGCCAGGCTCCTGGTTCAGGCAGCAACATCCTTTTTTAGGAACTAACCTTTGGTCTGTGATGGACTCGAGGCAATGCTGAACAACACAAGGCACTACTGTTCTGGTGTTGTCAGCAACAGCAAAGAGAGACACAGGAAAACTGTTTCAATTCTTTCTACTTCACGTGGATCCTGAAGACATCTCCCTGTGGCCCCTGAAGTGGAAGTATCCCTGCCTGTCCCTGGTGCTCTGTGACCTTTAGCAGTCCCAGGAGGAAGCTCTGTGCTGGTGACAGTGGGGAGATGTCAGCAGACTGCAGAACCTGAGTGAAAAAACCCAGGCACAGCACTTCTCCAGGATGACTGAAATCCTATTTATGGAGACGATAACATCATAACCTTTTAATTTTCCCTTCTATTTTCTTCCCTGGTGACAGATTGACAAGCCTAGAGGATGAAGGTGTCTATTCATAGCTCAGGTTTGGCGTGGGCAGCAGCACTGAGTGTTTCTCACTCCTGACCTCGGGAGGCTCCTCCTGAGCCCCAGGAGTTTGGTCCAGAGTCCTTCCCCTCCCTCAGACTGCCCAGGTGCTCAGTGCCAGAACAGAGTGAGCAGCTCCCCACTAGGCACTGCATTGATCACTAACCAGCTCTTCAGAGCCTGCAATTCCAAACAACCATCTCATTTCCTGCCCCAGCCAGGTTTTTTTTCCTTCTGTCTCCAGCCTTTTGTGCTCTCAACCGCTGCTCCCACTTCAGATGGCATAATTAAAATATAAGAGTAAAGACGTGGGTCTTCTCTTATGCAAAATTACTTTAAGTATTATTAATGTGGTAAAAGAAATGGACAAGATCATATGGAATCAGTTTGCAAGTTGTTTATTTAATGTTTGTTTACAGGTTAAGAAAAAGATGTTGCCACAAGTTAATCTTTTCAGTTTAATTTTGTCTCTTTGATAAATAATTCCCCTTTTCTAAATCCGTGTTTCCAGCATTGATGGTAGTACTGCCTCCATTTGTTGTATGTGAAAGAGACCACTTTTTGATAATGAAGATATTAGTCATACAATTACCAGAATTGCTGCTTCTGAGTGTTTTCTTTTAAAAAAAGTAGGGGGGCCTTGAAGCAAATATGCAAGAGATTGTGCATAAAGAGAATGATTCTGATGCCCCTGCTCTTGCTTGTGTGAATTCTCATCCACTGCCTCTGAGAATGAACAGCAATAAAGAATATCCAGAACCAAGACAGGATAATATCTAATAATTTCCTGCATGGACAAAGAAAGTTTTAGGGTGACTTTAATGATATGATACTTTATATTAATTTAAAAATCCTCGACTTCAAAATATTCTCGTGGCCTCCACTCTCAGCCCACACAACCCTGCAAAGACAAAGTACCTTTCCAGGCTAGAAAGAGCCATCAGTCAGCAGCACACAATAGATATCAAAGACATCACAGTTCTAAAGGTATCATTAATACCAATGCAGAACAAAGTGCACTGCAGCTTTTCATACCTTGCCTGAAAGAAAACCACACAGTAAATCCCACTTTGCCTAGCTGGGGTGGAGGAAGGGATGCATGCACTCTAAGATTTCTCAAGGATGAGCACAAATTATGTCTGGTCAGACAGTGTTACTTGGCTTCATATTTGCTTGTGGATCACTCCAGTTATTCCTTTAGGAAATAAAGCATTATGCTGTCAGTCTTCAAAAAATATGTATTGTTAACATTAGCTTTGCTTTGCATTAAACATTTGAATTATATATGAGACAACTGAGTGTAAGGGTGTGCAGTGAACTGTGGTGTGGAGACTAAAAGTCTGTCTGGAGGCACTTTACCAGAGCACTCTGTGTGAAGGCCATACCCCTGTCCAAGCCTGTCTGGGCTGAACTGAAAAGGAAAGTGGTTGCCAGGGAGTTTTCAGCATTCCCTTCACTGTGCTTGGTTGTACCTGTGCCTAGGAAGACTGCCTTACCTCAGTGATCCATCTGGAACATTTTATTCCTTATTTGTCCTACAAATTAAACTTTCTATTTGTAAGCAAAGTGTCAGTACCTTGCCTTTTTCAAAAGTCAGTACCTTGCCAGTCAGAAACAGGTGCCTTATTTATGGAAACTTTAAAGCAAAGTAAAACATAACACTACTGGAAGCTTGAGTGTTATTTCTACTGCCTCTTGAGCCTTAGTTAAATGAAGTGATAGGAGATGACACTGCCTTTTCTTTTTTTTTTTTGGCAACTTTTCCAAATAAACAATCTCCTGGAAATAAGGCATGACATTATTAGGCAGGTACTGAAGTGAAAGCTCAGTGCTTGTTTGCTTTGTGGCATTGTTTTCCTTGTGCACTGAAAAGAAAAGAATATTGTAGCAGTGTGAGTGGCAGCTTTACATAATGGAATATGTGTTTATCCCTGGATATATTTGCAGCATCATGTGTGTTAATTAGAAGACTATAGCTCCAGTGCAGTCCTAGCTGCCACATGTAAATAAAGCTTACCTAGTTTTAGTTGAGTTATCCCCTTGTGTAAACAAGCAAGCCAGACTTAGTTCAAGCTTTTTGATAATTCTCAAGAATGTTCTTTCACTAAGATTTGATTCATATGATTCTTTAATATTCTGCACAGTATTTGCACTGCATAATGGCAGCACTCCTGCCAGCAGCCCTATGCACCTCTCTACCAAAAAATAACATTTCTGTAATTACAGTATGGCTGATGGGGGATAGAGGAGTGGGAAGTGGTGAGGCACTGGGAAGACAATCACAGCAACAAAACATACAATCTACTAGAAGACAAGACAAAAGAATATTACAAAAATACACAGGAACTTGTGGGGATTACATCAGATGAAGTGTTACTCTGGTAAACAGAGAGAATGGCTTAACTACAAGAAGCACAATAGTTAAATAGAGAGGGCTTTTTATTTTTGTGTGCTTGTAAATGAAGAGAACTTCCACTAAAGCATCATTAAACTGTAGCCTCTGATAGCTGTGAAGTGCTGATGAGTTAGATTTGGTTTGTCAGTGTTTGCCATTTGGTTTCAATCAGTGTTTCTGTGCATGTAATGTAACATCAGCAGTTACCTGGGTGTGGGCTCTGCACTACAGCCAAGGCACAGAGGAACACCTGGAGTGCCCCTGAAGAGACAGAAATGTTACTTTGAGGTGCCATAAGTGTAGGGGAACATGGGAAGTTTTGGAGGTGTGTGAAAAAAACCAATTTTCTTTCGGGCAGGGCTGTAACATTGTGGGTTAAACTGTTACCTGGCATTTGGCTTCAGAAGTTTTTGGCTGCAGCCCTTCTGCTGTTTGTAAAACAATTAAAAAAGGCTAAGAGAGAATAAGCTGAGCTAAATTAATGCCAAGGAAAGAGTTTGTGACATCAATACAGGGATGATGAGGAGGTTGTACCCCTTGCAAAGCTTTTATCCCCTCACCTTTTGCAATCAAACAGACCCTTTCTCTTGTTTGCAATCTGTGGACTCCCTGAAGGTTTCCTGGATTTCCAGCTGTGCCCAAGTGGGGGGGACTCATCCCTGGAGGCCAGAAACTGGTCTTTGAACCCTTTTTAATGGGGTTAGATGCTAAATGGAAGGCTGGAAACTCAGTTCTTCAGCACAGATAGAGCCAAGCCAGGCCTAGAAAATGAGAACAACTGAAGAAAAATGCTTAGCAAGGATGCAGCCCCTCACCAGCCCATCCAGGCAGGGAGCTGAGCTTGTGGAAGTGCAGCTTGTCCTGTCCTGAGAGCTGACCTGGAGTGGAAGAGGTAACATATGGCTCCCTTCTCCTTTTTCTGTAATTGCAGGGCTATCCAAAAGAAAGACCTCTTCTGGTATTGGGGTTTTTTTCATATCTTAAAGGCATTTTACTAATGTAATAGATAAAAAAGAAATATGTTAAATAAAAACATTTATTGGAGGGCATAATTTTAAATATTTAATGCCATAATTAAGTCTTATTAATGTAATGGTCTTTATTCTTCAGTTTAAAAATTCACAAGGTTAATTTCCCTTTCATCTTTATTACACAATGTTTGCCACAATTATTTGTTATACACTCTTATAAATATTTGATGAATATTAGAGATTTTAATTTAAATATACAAATATGGGTTGTTTTTTACCACAGTGTTACTCCAGTATTAGGCTGGAATTAGTGAAATTAGTACAGCAGTGAATGAGGCTCTGCTATTCCTTCAGTTATTCCAGAGCTGGATTATTTGATTTGAGTAATTCATGGAGAACATGCCTTTTACTCCTGTCTCTTTACTTCTAAGGACTTGCAAAGAACTATTAGTCACATCCTTTTCATGCTGTTTCTTCCTGGGTTCATTATTTGCATCATCTCAATCTCAGATACTTATTCACTTGATTTTACTACATTTGACAATAAAAAGCACTTATCAAAGTCTGTAAATTAATGTTGAATATATTTCAGAAGGTATTTACTTGATTCCCTAAATTCCTGGCATTCAAAATATGTAGTTTGAGTAAAATGGTGCTTCCTCTATATACTCTACTATTTTAGCTCCTTACTGGAAACAAGTCCTTCAGCTCTAAGTCCTGTGGATTTAAATGGTTTATATTCTCCTTCTTTAGCAGGATTTGTTACATATGCACCAGAAATACTTTTAGGAGAAATGGATGCTTTCTTTTACCCCAGCATTACTTTTTATTTTTAAGATCAGTCTGCCAAACGATGATGTCAGCAGTTGCTGAAAAATCCCTCTACGGGCAATATGTTGACTTACCTTCTTAATTAAATAAAGGAATAAACCAGAAATCTCAGGAGAAAAGTACTTAGAAATAAGCACATACTCCTAATCTGTCACTGCACTCAGAATGGCAAAACAAACAGGATTTGAGCTTGCAGCCAAATTTCAGCTTGTGCTGCCATTAGATTTGGGTTATGAGGTGTGCAAAAATACCTTCCAGGGGCTTTCTTCAGGTGGTATATGCTGGAACCCCAGACTTGTGCTACTTTTCCTTTTATTAGTAACCACAGGTACCTTTGGATTCCTTGTCTGCTGTCATTGTCACCTTCACATGGACCTGAGACAATGTTATTGTTCCTCTAGTGAAGGAGGGCAGTACCTGGGCTAAACTGAAGAGATTTGTTTTGTTCAGGGCAGAGGCAGCAGAATGCTGCCAGTGTGGAAGTCATCCATTCTAGAGCAGGAAGCTCCCCTTGCCACTGAGTGGCTTTTCCCTGTCCTGATGTGCTCCTGGTATCCAGAGCAGGTACATTGGCTCCTGCTGTAATAGCTCCTCACCCTCATAGCTGGAATGATGAGGGCTGAACACATCTGGATGAGTTCACTCACATCTGATGTTAGGAATGCAGGTTTTTTTCCCAAATCACTGCCAAGACCTATCTAGCCCCTAAAAACCACGTACATTGGCTCTGTACTTGCTCTAAAGTGTGAGGGCATCGTCTCTGGAATAAATCTGGTTGTTACGTTACTACCACCACCTTGCCTGGGTGCAGTTTGCCTGTTAAAATAGATTAAAATAGGCCATTAATTGTTAGAAAAGTGGGGACTGGCAAAGTGTGATGCTTAGCTCTTTATCCTGTAGCCTCCTATGCATGTTTAAGCTGTCCTAGAACAGGATGTTCTCTGCAGAATGCAGGAGGAATAGTTAAGGTACAACAATTATCCTTCCAAAAAGCCAACCTGCCAAGCAGGGAAGAGCCTAAGCTGGCAAACAGGAAGCAATCCTGTGGGCTTCTCACTTGGAAACCACAGCCCTATGACCACAGCCCCAGCTCAGAGACAGCAATGATGACTCTTGGCACTTATAGGAAGTCCTACTGATTTCACAACTCATAAAAGATTCAGTTCTCTCACCTTGCAGCATATCCCTGTTATAGGCAACCATTTCATGTCTCCTGGGATCCACCCATCCCTCTTACCTCAGCTTTCAGAAGCCCATTAAAACTCTGGTTTATGTAGGGTATGCTTAAGCTTGCTGTTATCTTGGAATTTTATGGTAAATCCTGTTTGAAAGTGAGTACTTGGCTCTCAAGTCAGGCCACAGTCAAATGAAGAATAAAGGGGAAAACTCCTCAGTGGCTCCCCCCAAAATTAACCCATCAGGTGGGTAAATCAAGTGTTAAGTTCTTCTTTTTAAAAACAGGGGAGCCCCTTAGAAATAGGGTTAAGCTAAACAACCACCCCTTACAGGTACACACCTACTGATATTTTTTCATTCTTTGTTCCTGGAGCTTCACGTGGTGATTTTTACCTCTCCAGACTTTTGTCTCCCGACATCTTCTCTCTTCTCCTCCTCCTGCTGTCCTTTATCTGTCACCAGGAAGTTGCTTTACAGAAGTTGCTCCCACTGACAGACCTGGCTCCATTTATCCAGCCAAGGGATGGCAGAATTTTGACTGACAGGGCAGATCAATCCTGCTGGAAAGGACAGATGGGAACACACAGAGCTTGTTACATATGTGCCTCAGTCAGATTCACCTAGAATTGCCTGTTTTCTAAACTAAAATGGGGACAAAAAGTACTGTTAAAAAGCTCTGGAAGCATAATTAGGGGGTTTGTTGTTAAATCTGGTTCTAGGGTCATGCTTTGTTGATGAATATGTTAATTTTCTTTATTAGTAAGAAGGCTTGTTTTGATTCTGATAACACTGAAAACTGTTTGTACCTTGACATTTGCACAATGCCCAGAAGAATTATTGGGCTTTATTTAACTAATACCTCTGAGAATAAAACCTTGACAGCAACAGGGGTGATTTGATTTTCCATAGAGGAGATAATTCATTTATAGCCACACGATTAATGCGGCGAACACTGAATTTCTCTTTCCTCTGGAAGAAAAGCAGTGTTACACATTACTTTGGGATTTAGAAGAGTGGCTGTTAGGAAAAAAAAAGGGAAAAAAAATATTTTAACCTGCCTAATTACTGCACACTAGAGGGCACTTGAGGTAGAGCAAACAATATTTGCACAGCTACTGCAACCGATCCCGTTATCGACACTCACAAAGTACAGTGAAAACTAACAGCAAAAGATTAACTTTCCAAATTGCATCCTGTACAACTTGTACACTTTTGCTCATTAATATGCAGCAACAACAACAAAAAAAAGGTTGAACTCCTTGCTGGATACAATTTTCTTTTGTCTTCATCCTAGGGTTTGATGCACAAAAGGAGTAATTGTTTTTCTAATAGCCAACCTGACAGCAACTAGTCAAAATTGCAAACAGAGCCCAAGGAATAACAAAACCTGGTAATGTGTTGTTATTTTTATGCACTCCATAATATCATTGGTGCAAATGGTACACAAATGAGTAGTTGGGGGTTTTATATTTTATACTCTCTAGAGAGTGAAAGGGGCCCAGAACTACTTATGTTTTATAGTACTAAGTGGAGAGATTTTTAGATGGGAGAAGGATGAGTTAAAGGCCCACAAGCCCAGTGCTGATGTTGGGTTAAACCTGTGCTGCTGTTTGACTGTCCTCAGGCTGAAAGAGGAATTTCAAAGGTTATGAGGATGTGTTTGTCCTGTCAGAGAAGAGTAACATAGTAAAAATCAAAGCATTTGTTTCTTCTCATGTGTGGAGCAACAAGGGACTGGACTTGGATTAGGTGTCTTTCTCAGAGGGCCAGACTGGAAAGCAGGTATTTTTTGGGTGGTTGAGAACCACTTTTGTCACTTCTGGCTGCTGCTGCTACTTTATGAGCTGCTCTTTCTTCAGTGGGGCTTTCCAAGCTTTCTGTTCCACTGTTGGATATTGGAATTTTAACCTCTGCAGATCCCTCACTTGAGTTTCTCATTAAAGCTATCCCTCCCTGTTAAAATGTGAACTGGAATTGCTTTCAGAGGGGAAAAAAAACCCAACCCCAAACCTACCCCAAACCATATACCTTTATCTCACAGGCTGCTTGTATAATTTCCTTTGTTTTAATCTATAGCATCAGTTGTAAGCATTATATAATGGATTTTATTCAAGTTACAGATGTTTTCAGTGACTTCCCAAACACAGGAGATCGTTATTTTTCCAGATAACCAACTTGTGATAACTGTATACAAGCAGGTTTTAAAGGTTGCAAGACAGTGATAAGAACCCATGTTGTAAAGGTAATTATGCCTCTCTGCTGGCACAGGGAGCTGATAAAAGCACATATTTTATTCAGAAATGTTCTGGATTTAAGATAAATCTTGTTTCTTCTTAGTTTATGGAAATGTGAATTCTAGCACGCAAAGCAAATTAAATTTAGGAATAATCCCTCTCATGATCTGAGCAAAAGGTGCAAATGATGTAGAGTGTTTGGGTATAGCCTGAGAAAACAGCTCTGATTGTATTTAAAGCTTTAACAGAATAATGGCCAAACAAAAGCAAATTCTGTAAACTTGTTTTAGTAACTTTCAGATCAGTTATTAATTTCTTATTAATAATATTGCTTTGTAGTGGTAATCCCTGTAAGAAAAGGTAGCTCACAGTAAAGTCATTTCTCTTGATCCAGCAAGTCACACTGGACACATTAATTTTGGATCAGGTCTTATTTTGTGTATTAAAACTGAAATCAGCTAACTGATGCTTTGAGGGAAATATCTCAGTGCTGGGTGATCTGATGGAGTAAAACCTGAACGGGAGGAATTAGAACAGTGCTTTCTTTTCCCTCGGCTCTCCTCCCCACCCCTTTCAAGTCCTGGCTTTGGCATTGTGATTGAAATGAGATGACATCAGCAGCAGCCCTGTTAAGGCTGTGCTGTGATTGAGTTGCCCCTGAAGAGCTCGTTTCAAGTCACTCCTATTGAATATTTTTAAGCAGTAAGGTCTAAATTCTCTGTCTTCACAGAACAGTTTATTGCCCTGCTGAGAAACAAAGAATTAGATGATAGTGAACAACTGTTTTCATGAAAACATAAAAGCGAGAAAAGATGGTTGAATTCCATTATGCCTCTTATTTTAGGTGATGGATATTTCCTGTCTTATATGAAAGGGAAGTCACATTGGGGTTTTAATCCTTCTTGCTCATAAAAGTAGAACAATATGGAAGAAAATCTCCAGGTTCTCCTCCAAGCAGAGGTTAAATTTTTTCCCATTGTGAGTCACAACCAGTCAAAAACCAAACAAAAGCAATCCCCAAACCCACCAATAACAACAAAATAATAATAAAAAAAAAGTGCCAAAAACTGAACCAAACCAAAAAAAGGAACCAAACAAGATGGAAATTAAACCCAAAATAACAAAGCCAACAACCAGCTCATACCACAAACCAACATACTCTTTGAATATTCAGGTTTGTTGTTTTTTCTCCTGATACAAAAATTTAATATGAAAATTGCATTCTGGTTTGACCCAGGATGCATTCAGTCATATGCACTTTGCAGATGACTTTTGTTCTTCAGAACAGTTATTAAACTAAAAATCTTCATCCCATTTCAATTGGAGTCTGAGCTGCTCTTTGCTTAAATAAAATGAAATGGCCATTTAGGAGGTAGAGGAATAATCTTCTTTTTAATATTTATTTAAGAGGAAACAATTTTTTAGCCAGCATATTCATCAGTGTTATGCAATAGTGTGTGTATATATATCTCACTGTGGTAAATATCATCAAATCATTTCATTTGGATAGGATGCAGAAGGTTTAATATTACTTTGCTGTTCCAAGACTATTTTTACATTAATTTTAATCCATACACTTCTTGCTGTCAAGATTTGCTCCATCATCTGAAAGGGTTTCCAGCAGGGGAATCCATGGATGACATAATCCATTTTAACAAGACACTTACCATCCTCTCCTACAACTTGAGGATGAAAGAGCAGAGCCCCAGTAATTTCCAACTGCAAGAAAGGTCACATAGAACAAATGGCACAAGTCAAAGGTTGAAATCAAAACAAAAACCTAAACTTTTAAGCTGTGCTTGGAGGTACAACCTCCACCATTAGCTTTCTTCCCACACACCACTGCTCTGTTTAAAGCAGAGACACAGGGGATCTTATTAGGGAGAACTTCCATTCTTGGTTGCTTCCAACAGGTGTTTTTGATGGAAATTAAAGCAAAGTGTGCAACTACTCTTAGTGAAACCTTAAAAAAAGTTTGAAAACTGTCATTAATTACCAGGAGTAAAGTCAGGCTGAGCATCCCCATGCTTTGCTTGTGACAGCATCTATTTTCTCTCTGTGTTGTTCAGTTGGTGGAAGGACAGGGGAGAAAAAGCCCCTTTGCCTCTGCAGAACCCCAGGCAAAAGGAAACCACGTTTCTCACCTAATCTATTGCTCTGCAAAGGTGTTTTGTGTTTCCCTCAAGGTTCTCTGCCTGCTTCAAGTCAGGGCTGTGTATTTTTATATTCATCCTTCTCCAAGGAATCATCCCAAGCTCACAGCTTGGAACCTGAACGTTTGGGCTGAGGGAAGCAAAGAGATAGTTGGATGTTTCTTCATTGTCCTTGAAAAATGCCACGTTCTGGGTATATTTTGCTCCATTCCCATGAGTTGGAGACTTTTCAGAATGAGGATTTTTGGAAGAAGGAATGCACCTGTTATCTGCAGTAACTTGCATTTAGTTAAAGTCAAGCAGGTAAGAGCTCCAAATGAAGTGGTCTCATTCACTGTCTTACATGTGTGCATGCACACATAGTAGCATGAGCATGAAAAATGAGGTTAATAATCATGGAACCAAATTATACTGTATTCTTACTATATAGAAGAAGATTAGGGTCCACTTTCTGTCATCCTAGACTGATCTTCAACAAAATAGTCATCTTATCTTGTGCTTAGGGTGAAGAGGTTTCCAGGTGCTCTGAATGAGTTTAAGACAACCAGCCTTTTAAAAATAGAGCAGTGAACCAGGCCTTCCCTCCAAGAACCACAGGGAATGTTCATTTTAAACACAACATATTACTGGTCAAGGAGAGTTGGAGAACGAGGATGGAACTGAGTGCACTTAAGCTCCCTCAACAGCACTAGTTCAGTGTTGGATCTGTCCTCCATTTTAAGTCACTGTCTGTACCTGACCACGTCTATACCTTGTGCTCTTACCCCTTCTCTTCTGGCAAACATTGAACTTGGGAAATAGTCAGAGCTATGATGTATGTAATGATCAAAAATAATACATTTAACCTGCTAATGGATAACCCATGCAACATAAAAAGGGGGAAAACTCAAACTCAGTGGATAAAGAGGGTGTGTGGCAGGGTTCCTTAGCCCGGACCCGTTCAGAGCCCTCGGACGGGATGATCCCCGTTCAGCTCTGTAAGCCAAAGGCAGGTGAGCATCCCCGGCGCTCGGGATGCCCGAGCCTCTCCCGGGCTGTCACAAAGCGGATTGGGAAGGGGGCGAGGGTCAAGGACTTACTGCGTGGCACTGCCCTCCAGCCCGGCTCCTGCTGCGGGGAGGTGTCGGCGCTACCTCTCCCCGTCTGCCCGCGGCTCCGGAGCAGAGCCAGGAATCGCTCAGACCCTCCTGCAGCTCCCCGGGGGCGCCTTGGGAAAAGGGCTTTTAAAGGATGCCCTCCCTGTCCCCGAGGCGTCTGTCACACGGAGATGAACCCGCGGCCGCATCTCCCCCCGTGCCCCCCGCATCCCACCCCATGCCCGCTGCCCATCTCCCGGTCTCCCCTTCCCTGCGGGCATCGCCCAAAGGACGGGGGGCTCCGGGCACGTCCCTCCCCAGTGGCCCCGCGACTCAAGGCCCGCCCGGTGCCACCCCCCACGCCCGTCCTCCCTCCCTCCATCCCTCCCTCCTTCCCTCCATCCCTCCATCCCTCCCTCCCGGGTGCGGGGAGATGCCCCGGCGCGGAGTTGGCGGCCGCGGGGAGCGGGAGGCACGTCCGGCCCTGGAAAAGTTGTGTGCCCGCCTTGCCGGGGCGGGGGGCTCGGGAGAGGGAGGAGGGGGAAGAACCACCACCCCCCAAAGTGCTTACACGAATTTCCCAGCGCTAGACCTGCCTCCGAGATCAGCCCAATAAGAGCTGTCAGGGGAGGCTCCCGGCTCACTTTTCCACATCGCTTCACAGTTACATTTGGCAGGCGAGGCAGGCGGGCACGGCAGCGCGCTCAGCCCCGGAATTAGCGGATTTATTTGGAATATCCCTGCTTTCCTGGAGACGTGCTGCTGCCGCTGGCTCGTGCGAAGGGAGAAATTAATAGCAGCGCTCCAGCATGCAGGAACAGAGACCCGGGAAGCGCAGCAACCAGCGTCTCCTCCAGCACCAGCAGCCTCGGAAAGCATGAGAAGACAATCTGGAGAATCTCGCCTGTTCCCAGGGACTGGCTGATGGTTTTTTTTTACCTCACCCTTTCGATCCGTGCGTGAAGTGGCTGTGGGCGAGCGGTCCCCTTGCTCCTTGAAAGAGTGAGTATTCATTTTATTAATACAATTTGCGGCTGGCTGGCAGAGGGCTCTCGCTCCGTGGGTTTCTGTCTGACTTGGGCTCTGTGTGCGTGCAAGGTGCGCTGTGCGAGCGCCTTCCTCGTCCATAGGTGCGGTATGAGGCTGAACTGTGGTGCCTCGTTCAGTCAGATGTTTTCAATTTCCCGATAATGAAAACGCTTGTTAGGATTTTTAAAATTATTATTATTATTCCCTCGGGAGGAGAAGTGGTGGTAATTGTATTTCTCCTCCCGTTTGTTCGGGTTTTTTTGGGGGTGGTTTATTTTTCCTTCCCTTCTTCGCCCCCCTGTAAATGATCAGAAGGACTTTGGATCACAGAGGGTTGCTTCCAAGGCTGGAGAACCCGTTTCTTTTCCTTGTTTTCTTATTTAGTACAGTAAGTCTCTGGGCTATTTCACTGTGTTGAATAGATGCAGGGCTGCATTCATGCATTGAAATAGATTGCAGTTTTCGTGCTGAGAATAAAAATCACCCACCAGCCAGATATGTAAATGAGGGAGGAGGAGGCTGGAAAAACCGTGAGGGGGGGAAATCCCCCTGTTTTATCACCATCTTCCCTCCCCAAAAAGCTTTGCACCCCCTAAATAAATAAATAAGTAGAAATGGCTTCACAGCTTCCTTTCCTACTTTCAGAGAGGAGAGCATCCCAGAAATACTGCTCTCCCTCTTTAAAGCTGAGATGGGAATGAATCCTTAGCCATAACTAGCCAGGAGTCATCCTTGTCCCACAAGTTGTTTTGCTTTGGTTGACTAATAGAGAATGCACCCAGGTGAAACTTGGGAGAGGGGGAAAGCTCCTCAGCTCCAGTCCCTCGCTGCCAAGGCTCCCATGGAAGAAATGCAGGACTCTGTGGCCCCCTGAATGTGGCTGAAAACGCTTCATCTTGCCTTTGAGGGAGGCAGAGGAGTAACACATCCTTCCATTCTGCTTAGCTACAATATCTGCCGGGTAGCAGCATCCCAACCGGGAGCCCTGAGCCGCCAGACAGCATCCCTGCTAGACAGCATCAGACCCGAGCCCGGACTTGGCTGGGGAGCCTGGGAGGCACTGCAAAGCTTCAGCACAGAAAGCCTATGGCAGTTTCTAGGAGGGTAATATAAAAGAGATTAATTCAAATCCTTATTTAGACTCTGCCTACCGCCATGAAGGTGACACTACTTAACACAGGCAGGAATTCCTCTGCGGTTCGCTGCTATTCAGTCACGCCTTGAATTTGCCTCAATTCAAACAGTTTGCGTTTAGTACCAGACTAAATAGGGTGGAATCAATCCAACCTGGCACAGAACGGCTCCACACAAAGCTGCTCGTGTTGCCAACAGGTATCAAAGTCTGTACCCTCGCTTCTCCCTCCCTCTTTCTCCCTTTCAGACAGGCACAAACACACACACTCTGTTCCATGCAAACGAGTCTGTCTCCTCTTGAAAGTAGGAATAAACACTCATACAAGTTTTATGAAGGCTGACACGTCTAAACAGCCAACTTGATCTCGTGAACGGCTCACCATTTGTGGCTCTGGTTATCACAGCCAGAGGTTTTTTGGGGGGTGCTGCTTGTAGGAACTCAAATAGCATTAACTGTTTATTGTTTCAAATCTACCACGTTAGTGCTTAATAGAAGGGGAGTAACAGCTGCTCACTTCAGTTTCAATTAAAGAATAGAGCTGATAACTACCAAAGCTGTAGATAAAGAATCCTCTTAACTTCACTCACCCTGTTTTGGAAATTCTTCAAGAGTTTCTCTGCAATGAGGAGAAGGAGAAATATGCAGTGCTCTTGTATGAATGATGATCCTCCTCTGTGTTCAATAGTTGACTGCTGTGAACAAGAAGAGATTTCAAAATAGGCTTCTCAGTAAATACAAGTAAATTACAAATTCAGAAGACTGAAAAAATACCCTTGTGCATATTTTGTCTCTCTTAAATAAAATAACAAAGCAGCTACAAGGAGTCAGTATTTTGCATACCTGTGAAATTATCAAATTTCACAGCCATAAAATCTGATAACATCAAACCCCAGAAGCTCTCTGTAGTGTCACCTTCCAGCCTAATGGTGTGGATATTTGTGACAGAAAAACCCTAGGAAAAGAAGTGATTATTACACAATATTTTAACCCATTAAACCTTATTGTTCCACCTTACTGCTTAAGAATGAGCCCAGCTCTCTGTTAGCTTTCTCCTTGGCTATTAACTCCTTTCTTTTTCCAAAACTTGCCTCCTGGCTGTGGAGAACTTTGATTTCCGTGTCAGTAAGCTGAGGGCCTTCAGTGTCCTCAGAGATCGAAGTATTTCGTGTAAGTTGGTTAAATTATCCAGGTGAGCAATTTGTTAACCGGGCATGCTGCTGGCCAAGAAACTAACTTTGGACATTTTCTTCAATATTAAAAGATCAATAAGGCTACGTGTGCTTGCTTAACAAATGCAACTGCTTTTAACAAGAAGTATCCCCATACAGGACAGCTACTCCTTTTACATCTTTCATTAAAAAATAAAGGAAGTTTTCATCACTGTGAGGTGAAGTGGTATCCTCCTTAGATGAAGTCACTCAGTGCTTTTTCCATATAGTTTAGTCATTCCCATCAGCTCCTGCTACTGAGGTCCAAACCAGAGTTGTAAAGGGGGAAATAGTCCCACAATCAGATTTAAATTCACTTTTTCTCAGTTGTAATCATCAGGATTTTTCCAATAATGTTGCACCCTTGTCAAATAAATGTCATTGATCCCTCGATGCTGTATTTGGATCACTGTTAAAAATATACTTGTACTCCCTCCTCCAGGATACACAACCATTCCAAGTAAGAACACACAATCAGCCATGGATAAAGGTTTAGGTCTGTTACCCCTCGAAGTGCTTCCTGAATTTTCTATCTCCTCTTGCACAGTTGCAGATTTCATCTCTTTAAATCTTCATTTTGGAAAGAAGCTCCTACAGGCTTTAGCTGGGACTTCTTCAGACACTTATTGAAAATCAGGGCCTGGAACCCACCCACTTGACTCTTGATACCCACAGATCATTTCATATCCAAAACTTGAGAGTCTTTAAAGGGAAAGAAATACTGACCTTTGAGTTTATGAAAGAGAAGATGTGAACATGTACTCTAAGTATTTCTAGGTGATGGTTGTGTGTGCTCTGTGACAGAAAGCAATTGCTCATGATACTTAGTAAAAGAGGTATTTTTATAGCATACTCCATAGCATAAAATACCATATATCTTAGCAGTATTCCTTTTCCATGTTAATATTAGTAAAACCTGACCTACTATTAATACTGACAGTTGTATGCTTGCATTATACACTAAAGTGGTGTCATAAGAGTCTTTCAACTATGAATATAAAATAACAAAACCTAAATTCTTTCAGTGGGAGGCAAATGCTAAGGCAATTTGAGCTTGGAACATTTTAAGCATCATTGCTACCAGAAGATCACATCAATAGAATTAAATTAGATCATGGAAACTCAACATTTTTCTTAGTGTTGTTGCCATAGAAAAGGTGGCTCACTTCACATCTTTCCAAACATAACTATTTGAGCAGGGGACAGACAGAGAACAAGGTAAAGTCCAATTTGAGATTTCAAATGTGTGTGTGTATATATATATTTATTTGTTTTCCTCTCAGACAGAGCCCTTTGTTCTAGAATCTGTTCGGCACATTTCTCATTTTGTCAATCAAGTAAATAATGTCAACTCAGTTGACATTAATAAAATTTTGTTCCCAAAATACATCAGGTACTGATGGTATCTGGAGTAGTAAATGGAAGCTGAAAAGAAAAAAAAAGTATTTCTGAACCAGTTCAATTACCAACAGATGGATTTTAAAGCACCTGACTCCAGACAAAAGACTGATTTCTACCTGCCTTAGTCATGAGCCTTCACCCCTGAGCTGCAGTGATCACACTCACAGAATTGATTTTCCAGGGTGCTGATGGTGAAAATCATTTGAAATTCGGGATGATCTGCACCTTGGCTTGGATTTCAGATTAGCAGTGCCTGCCAGATCCAGAGCTGAGCAAGGGAAGCCTCCCCTGAGAAGTGCCCACCGTGCCCTGCGGTGCCCAGTCACAGACAAGCTCAGGAAGGTGTTTCTCGCTGGGTCTTCATGAGGGTCTTTGCAACAGATTTGGGAGTTCAAAACGTGATGAAAACAGTCTTGGCAGTCATGAGTTCATAGTTTCAACCTTCTGATCTGGTGTATGGTTGGCTGAGGTGTCTTTCTGCAGGGAAGCAACGCTCCAAGGCTCAGCCCCGTGTGAGGAACTCGGATAAACCCATTTCCTTTGCACTCACTGATTATCATAATCATAGGGAAGTGTATATTTTATAGATTTCTGTCTATGTATAGCATAAATACAAACATAGGAATATATATTTGTCTTTATATATATTATATCCAAGCCCTTAATGCTAATGCAAATGGACTGTATGAACTATAGGGGGAGTGCAATTCGCTAATTGAGTTTTGCAACACTTTAAATGTGAATCTCTCTCATGGATTAAATGTAACAGCTCTGATTGCCTTTTAAGTAACAGATCATCAAAACTTAATGTCACTGAAGCTTAGACTGAGTTCTGTATTCTAGTTTGTGGCCTTTATTTTTTGTGCATTTCCAAAAGTTGAGTTAAAAAACCCAAAACAAATATGGGGGAAAAAAAACCAACCAAAACCCAAACCCTCAACTTGGCAACTACCAAAGAAATAAGTTTAGCATTGAAGAACCCTAATTCTTTCCAAACAATTCATTTTAAACTGCCATAAAATTCAATGATTCAAAATTCAAGACCTTCACTTCTTATTTCATATGTGTCAGCAGAAAAGGTTTGAGTGGATTTGTTGCAGTCCATATATACATGTGGATGTATATGTACACGTACATAGTCTGGGTAGGTTCATATTTTTCCTTTTTAAAGACTTTTTTAATGTACACACACATTCATGCATGTGGCTGGACAGTTTATATAGCTTTTACTGAGTCATGGTGTCCACTCATAATTTTATATTCTTAGTTGAATCCAAATAAATGCCAGGAAAACTGGTGGGTTTTCCCTTAATTATTACGTTTTGTTTAAAATCTGTAGAGAACGCTTAACATTCTTTAAAGAAACCCAATGAAAATGAAAGTTCTGTTGTACACATATACATAAAAAAGACTGAAAAAGAAGCCCAGAAAGCAAGATATTTATGTCCTTCATTAATATTTAAATGTTTTTTTTCGGGAAGTACAGGATAAGCACATCCCAGCTGCTGAAACTCTCCTGATAAACAATGCCGCAGGCAGAGCGTGGTTAACACCTTTTTCTCAGTCGCAGCCCAACCTGTTTGCCTTTTTATGAGCTCTCTCTGTTGTGCACAACTTGCTTTTTCCCCCCCTTCTCTCCTTTAAAACTGAGGTAGGTCTTCAAAATCTGTCACACACCTTCCTAGAGCGGGCATGGCCCTGAGAGGTGAGGTTGGCATGAGCTGGAGCTGTTCAGCCTCTAAGCGATGCGGTTCTATTTTAGCCCGAGGAAAATCGCTTTAATCAGTGGACTGGAGAGAATAAAAATTACTTCAGATCACTTCTTCCTCTTACTACAGGGTGGAGGCAATACTGATGCCCCTGGTTTTGTTCTGTTTAAGTTTCTGAACTGCTTTGGTTGTCTGTCTTTGTGTTCTGAGCCTCCCTCATGGGATTCTCAGCACGATGGCATGAGGTGATGTTCTGACACACATCAGTGGAGTGTCTGACTCCTATAAATCCCCAAATCTTTCTTTTTTTTTTTTCTTTTCTAAGTGCAAGAAGTTGAAAGGGACAGTTTCAAACACCTTTTGTTCTATGGTAAGAGCTAAAATAGCTGTGTTGTCATTTTAATGCCTGTTCCTCTTTTATCAGCCGCCATGAAAAGCAAAATACACCAAAAAAATTCACGCACACGAAAAACCACAAACCCAAACCCAAACCCAACGAACCAAACAAATCCAAACCAACCTTGAAATGTTATAGATACACATTTCACTGGAGAGAAAATTTCACCTTCAGCTTCAAACTGAGGAACACGTGGTGCCTCTTTGTCCCGTTCCTGTTGGATCCATGACTGGAAATCCTGAGCGCTGCACAGTGCAAGGAACAATTAAGAGAGAAAACAGCTTGAAAGTTCTAACACCACACTTGGTGAGGGCTTTTTTTAATGCATTCTGGTTTTCTAAAGTAGTGAACACTTCTGGAAAGACTGACAGCTTTATATACAAAGAGTCTGAGTCTTGGCAGCAACAAAAATATCCCCAATAAGAAATCCTATTGATACCAATAGAAGTTAAAAACCAGCATGACATCACAGGTTCAGGACACTCTTTTGGGGGCTGCTTGGTTGGGTCTTTTTAGAAAGGGATTTCCTGATAGTAAATATTTGCCAAAAATTATCAAAACAAAACAAAAAAGAATTAGACAGTCACTTACCTAAAATAGTCTTTGTAGATGTTAAGTATCATGTTGAGAAGTCACAGAATAACAGACAATTTGTTACAATAGATTACTTTGGTTAAGGGAGATATATTTCAATGTCATGCACTTTTCATTTTTCCCTTATCCCAAAGCATTAGTCAAGTTGTGTAATGACCTATATCCTCATCTCCCCCACTTGTGGTGTTTCCCAGTTAAAGCACAAGAGTAGGGAAACTAAGGAAGAGGAATTTATGATAGAAAAGCTTTTCTAAACCTTCCTTCTCTCTCCTCTGAAACAGACCCCTAAAACTGAAGTGCCCCACTTTTGCTAATAATAACCTTCTATAGATCGATTATTAATTCAATAATAATTATTAATGAATCTCTCAATAAATATTAAAGGTCTAAATACTGAAAAAACCTACATTTTTGTACCTGCATGTGCATTTCTGCATGTATTGGTGCAAGTGCATGGATTCCATCACCTCTATCCAATGCAAAGACAAACCCTGTGCTTAAAACAGTCCCTTAGCATTTGACACAAGCTTAGGAACTCACTTAATAACCTCAAGAACTGTTCAGAAGTCTTTAAAGAATAGCAGTGCATGACTAAGCTTAAAAAAATAAAGTGGGATATCTCTGTTCACTGAATTATTCTATGTGTGCAGGGTAAAGAAAGAGGGAGATGGTGTCTGTTACCATTGCTGCTGAAATAAATAATGCTTTAGATATCTCCTTTTGATTTTCCAAGCAGCCACAAGCAAATTGCCGTGAGTAATATATCAAAATAAACTTGGACAATAGATTTGCACTTGTATTGGCAGGATCCTTTGACTGCACAGAGTATAATTCACCCTCCTGCAATCGTGGAACCTTTCCCATCTCATTTCCCTTCCTTTGAGATTTCAGGTGCTTGGCCAGAGGAAAGGACCTGTGGGTGATGCTTTAATGCTTTTCTCTGTTCCAGCTGACTCCAGGTGACGCAACAGTCCCTTAAAATCACTGTTAGTCGGGGAAGTCAGCTCCCAGGGATAATTATAAATATTCCAGCAATGCCTGGAACGTGCCTGGCCTGGAGTGTGGCTGCTGGCTCGAGGCCACTGCCAGCCCCTCTCCCCTGTGCAGTGGGATGTGCTGGATCACAGGAGTTTGCAGTTTGATGTTGCCTGGCTGCAGCTGGGGCAGGGGGAGAGGCTTCCATCCCTAAAATCCTCCAGCATCATTGAACAGAGGCACTCTGGATTGCCAGGGTTGGATATTATGAGTCCATCAGAGCTTTATTTAAGTTTACTGTCCCTAATTGCCTGTTTTCTCCTCTTCTCCAGGAGTTATCCTCCACCCAGTTTTGCCGATTCAACTGTTTCTCTGGCTGCTCTCTGAAGCAAACTTCACATGCTTTTTGTCAGCACAGTTGTTTCCAAAACTTCCTATTGTTGTCCTGCAGTTTATGGGCTCTTTAGTTGTGGGTTGAAAACTGGAAGGAAAAGACTTCTTGAAACAGGGTTTTGTTGAAAATTCTTTTTGTAACCCGCATTTCACTGATGTGTCTCTCAGTGCTGATTGCAAATAGCACAACTGCAGGGACTGCTGTGGAGGAGGGATGGGAATGGAGATGAATTATTTGAAATGTGTAGCTTGCATGTTGTGGGGGCTGAAGGGGAGGGGGGGAAACGACAAGAACCTCTTAAATTAAAATTGCTCTTGGTGGAATAATAGCATGAGCAGTGCCCTAACCCAGCTCTGTCAAAATGATTTGGCTTTAAAAACACCTTACTATTAAAGGCGTTTAAGTTAACAAGATCATTTTGACAGAACTGGGTTAGGGAGTGACTGCACACACAGTTCTGCTGGCAGATAAGAGGCAGGAAAGTCCAGCCAGGGCATGCAAGTGGCACTTTGCAGTGGGCACTGTGAGCTGGATCTGAGCTTCTGCCACGACAACGTGTGTGATTACAGCCTCAGTCCCTCTGCTCCCACAGTTAGGTGGAGAATTGCTTCTTAATTTTCATTTTTTGGGAGTACACGAGTGATCTTTGCCCAAATGAGTAATCCACTGAAGAATAAGAGCTGTTATTTATGGCAGGAAGTATTCATTCCTTTGCAGCATGACAATGTGATTTCAGTCACGTTGAGGTACAATTTAATGGATATGTCCTGGGAATGGGTTGACTGTAGAGGAAAGGTGTGCAGGTGAGGATGACATGATTATTTGTTGGCCATGGTTCTGGTGGACTTTGGTTTTGTTCCACTTTAATGGCAAATGAAAAGCTTTATCATCACAGTTCTTGCAAATGTGAGGGATGGGGCAGCTCTGCTGTGGGGAAAGGCTGAGAGAACTGGGGTTGGGATGGTTCAGCCTGGAGAAGCTTTGGGGTGACCTGATGGTGGCCTTGCAGTGTCTGAAGGGAGCCTGCTTGGAGAGAGACTATTTCCAAGGACCTGGAGGGACAGGACAAGGGGGAATGGCTTCACTCTGACAGAGAGAAGGCTTACATGGGATATTAGGACAGACTTTTTGACTGTGAGGCCCTGGCACAGGTGCCCAGAGAAGCTGTGGCTGCCCCTGGATCCCTGGAAGTATCCAAGGCCAGGTTGGATGGGCTTTTTCTTGTTGGGAAAGGACCTTTTCTGAATCCCTGGGAAATGGGACTAGGAAGCATAAGTTTTCGTGTGGCCACTACCTACAGAGGTAGAAGTAAACCTAAAAAAGTTTAAGGAACAAGAAAAACAGTGTGAAATAAATAAATAAAAGCCAAATCAATAGATATTCCAGATATAGTGGGGACTAAAATCCAGGAAGGTGAGAAATAACCACAGGAAAAAAAGAATTAAAAATAAAATAGTAAATTTAGCAATAATAAGGAATTTGCTTGAATGATGCCAAAGGAAATGCTGAATGGTACAACCTGTGTACAGACAGTCATAATAGATCCCAGTTTTGCTGACCTATTGACAGGAGAAATACAAACCCTGAGCTGGAAAACCTGTGATAGTGTAAGGAGAAACTCATTGTTGCCTAATGGATTTCAGGTGAAGAAAGCCACAAGATGTAAATTTTTATCAGAGACACCTGCTAAACTTTCTTATTTTATTCTCCTAACCTGTATGAAAACTTACCCCCAGCTCTGTTTTGCAATGTTAAGGATTCTTGTTTCTGGCAGACATTAAGTTAAATTAATTCTTCTGGACAAGAAGCCCATGTGGGTGTCTGGGTGGAATTTCAGGGCTCTAAAGGAATCACACAGTGCAGTGGAACTCTCTGGGTGGTCAGTAAATGAACACCTCACATTAATTATTCAAAGCTAATTTACACCAGTATTCAAGTGGGGGTGGGGTGGGTTACCTTAATAACAAAATAATAGGAAGTGATAAAATCCCCCATAATGAAATAGGGAGGTCAAAGGGCTTAGATGCTGCATATCAACACTGAGAATAAAATAAAGACTTAGTTGCCATTCTTAAGACAACCCTCTATGTCTCTTGTGTGAAAAAACACTAAAGTGGCTCTAAAATCTTTTAAACTAAGATCATGGTGTAAATCAATGCACTGGCATTGTAATAAAGTGACCAGATGAATATTCTGTGGTTTGAAAACTAAAAAAAAAAATTAAAAAAAATAAAAAAAAATTGATTTTTTTTAGCTAAAGTTTTTTATGATCTTATTTTGCTTCTTTTTCAATAAGTAGTTTAGATCTTCTACTACTTTTATTAACTTCATTAATCGTTTTAACAAATCTACTGCGTTCCAGTGTTCACCTTTTAAAGCTACAAGAGGATTTTAAAGTACTTGTAGCAAGTGAGCTCCACCAGAAGGGTTCAAACATCATAAAGCTTTCCACCCCTCCTGCTCAAAGTGAGAACTGTGTACCTGCTACAACTCTCTGCTGCCATCCCTGGCTCTAACCATGCAGGGAATGAACCCATAACCTGCAGAGATTTTAGTTCCAGAAGAGTTTGTAATGTGTGTTGCATTAATTTCTGCAGTTGGTGTGTGAATACTGTGGGGTTATAAACTTCTGCTTTGTTGTAACCACTTTCTGTGTTGTACTTACACAAGACTTATGCACTCCGTGGCCTGGAGTTTTATGGGTAGTGCTCCAAGATTCAAGTCCCTGTGAAGAGAATAATATTTTTCTAAACCTCTATCAGCTCCTACAGTAAGTAGACAACAAACCACTCAGCTTTATCTGTGCTTCTCTATAGGCTGTGCAAGGAGAACAGAATTTATGAATACAGCCTTAAGTTTTTGAAACATAACACAGTTATTTGAATCTCTGCTACACAACACAGTGTCACATTTTCTTTCATCTATTTGCTACATTAAAGAAATTCTTTATATTTTAAATATCACTCTCCCCTCTCAGGGATGAATGGAGAACTAAAGCTGTTTTGTAAACAGCTTTGCTGGATTAGAGTTTATCTGTAGTTGTATATATTGTACAGGGAAACCACTTGGAACAACAGTGAAGTTTTATTAAAGGAAAGAGCCCAAAGCCATTTGAATATGTGGAAATCCAAAGCAAAAAAAGCACTTTTATCAACACCAGCAAAATCTTGATGAGGATGGAGTAGCAGGAAAGTCATGGAGCTGCTGGAGTAAGTCCAGAGGAGACACCAAGATGATCCGAGGGATGGAGCAGCTCTGCTGGGAGGAAAGGGGAGAGAGTTGGGATTGTTCAGCCTGGAGAGGAGAAGCTTTGGGGTGACCTGATTGTGGCCTTCCAGGACCTGAAGGGACCTGCAAGAAAGATGGAGAGACACCATTAACAAGGGTCTGGAATGGCTTTACACTGACAGAAGGCAGGGTTAGATGGGATATGGGGAAGGAATTCTTGGCTGGGAGGGTGGGGAGGCCCTGGCACAGGTTGCCCAGAGAAGCTGTGGCTGCCCCTGGATCCCTGGAAGTGTCCAAGGCCAGGTTGGATGGGGCTTGGAGCAACCTGGGCTGGTGGAAGGTGTCCCTGCCCATGGCAGGGGGTGGGATGAGATGATCTTTAAGGTCTCTTTCAACCCACCTCATTCTGTGTTTCTGTGCTTCTATGAAATGCACTCTTTAAGGTCCCTGTGCTTGTCCATTTTTGGTTGCTTAGCAAAAGGTAGTTCTGGCTTCACTGGAATAATTTTGCTGTCATTCCACAGTCACAACTTCTTTAGACCCTGGGATAACATAAGAAGAGAAAGTGCTACTGTGCCTTACCTGCTCCAGTCCTCCTTGATTGCCAGGTCTGCCTTTACATATGGCTTTTTAATAGCAGCCTGATTCAGGAGCCATATCAGTGTCTCCTACATATCTAATCCAGAAGATTGCATTTTAGCTGCCAAGCATTTCTCGATTGTCCTATTTGCAAATGTGAAAATTGCACGGCCAAGTATTTAATAATGCCTCCCATCAGCTCCCAGTCACAATCGTGGTGTTCTGCTCCCAGGAATGGAGAAGGAAAGTAATTCCTCAGTTTGGTAAAGAAATCTGGGGTCAGTAATATCTCATTGCACAGAGTTGATGCCGTGATTCACTGTGAATCCCAAGTGAGAGTCTGTCTCTCAGATAGCTCTTAAAATGTTCCTCCAGCGCTGTCGTTACTCACTGATCACATTCCTCTGNCTCCTGCAGTGCAGGTTGAACTGTAGGGAAGTTTATCCAGCGCTGTCATTACTCACTGATCACATTCCTCTGCAGAACCAGCACGTGCCAAAGGCCCAGTGGGGTTTTTTTTCCCAACACTTGCCCAACTTTGCTGACAGTCTCACAGCTTGGTGTTCAGTGAGCTTGTGTAACTGTGCTTCCACAGGGTTGTTCCACTGAGTGAGGTTTAGTGACACGGGATGTGCCTCACTAACATTTTTGATGTGGCTTTGACTCCTTTGCCTTAAGGTATTGCTGAATACAGAGCTGCTGTGGGGACACTCCAGTCACAGCAAATCTGAAGCATTAGTGTGAGTGGATAGGACCTAAATTTGATTGGAGTAAGTGAAGAGTAACAAGCAGGAAGTCTGGGGGAGGAACCGAGGAGGGTTGCACTGAAATGAACTTAATGCTTGCCAAGGATTGAAGAGTGACAGTCTGAAATCCAAATATCCTGTTCTTTCTTCAAACAAAAATGTTTCTGTTAGCATCACATTGTTTTATCTCATTTATTTCATCTCTTTTAGAAGGCAGCCTGTGTAGATTAATTAGGAACTGTTTTCAAAAAGCTGCTTGAATATGAAAGTGCTTCACTTTCTTTATTAACAAGACCAAACAATAATAACAGGACTCTACCAACTTGTACTGGAAGAGTAAGAAAATCAGTCATGACCCACTTTGGCTCTTTTTAAGGCTTGGACAGAGAGAGTTGTAACATACTATTCTATTTCTGAGTCAAAAGTAAAACCTGAAAACTCAGCTACAGGAGAGGACTCTTAAGTTGGGTTTTCAGTTTATGCCCCCAATTTTGAATTTCATCCTGGATGTTGTTTGAAGATGATAACTTGTACTCTGTTTTAAAGTGGTTCTATTTCTCCTGTATTTTGATTCCTGCTCCACTGAGGAAACAGAAAAATTCTGTCCCCTGGCTGGCACAGACCCCCACATGTCCAGTGGGATGTGAACCCACACGAGCAAACTTCACCACTTCCACTGAAAGTTTGATACTTTCTACCACCAAATATACCTCAGGAAAACTCTTTTTAGTGTGTTCCAGAAAGCAGTGAACTCCATTTAGTTCCCCTGGTTTTCAAGGGGTCATTTGACTGACCCTTCCCATCAAGCCATGAGACTGAGCCTTGCTCCTCCTTTTCTGGGATGGAGAGAAGGATGAGAGATCCAAGATGTCTCTTCCTTCCCTCACATTTTCCCCCAGATTTCCTTGCAGGAGCTTGTTGTGTTCTCTCTGATTTCTTTGTTTCCACCCCAGCTGGCAGTGAGGCCCATGAGCCTCACAGCTGTGTCTGTAATGGATATTCCCCTCATCCTGGATGCATTGGCCAAGCACTGCACTATTAACTCCCTGGTCTTCCGTGCTGCTTGAGATATTTTTTCTTTGGTAGCAGCTCTTCTTCCCCTCTTAACAAGACAAGGTTCTCACAGTTTCAGACTTTCGTGCAGCAGATTTCACAGTTGCTTTGGCAATTACTGACTTATAAAAAGGAAAAAAAAAACTTCTTACATTGTTTGCTTTTAAAATAACAGCTGATTTTTACTGGTGTTCTACATGCTTACAGGTATTTTCTGCCATAAGTGTGTATGAACCTAAAAAAAAAGAACAACAAACCTCCACTGTCAGAAAAAAAAACCCTAAACTCTCAGCATTTTCATAGATGTGCAACAAGAACTCATTTTAAATGGAAAAAACCAGCCTAAGACACAGTGTAAGCTTAAGAACAGACATTTCTACCTCTCTTGTATATAGTGAGAGATGGTTTGGATATGAATCAGTTAAAGAAAATATATCAGTAATCTTTTGGCATAACTCCAGCCTCTTTAAGCAGCTGTAATGAAGCCCTTCCCCATCAAGCTTTCCAGGTGATCCATAACTGCATTTCAGGTTTTGCCATCACTGTGGCATCAGCCCTGCTATGCTGAATTTCAAGGAATATTTACACTGAGATGAAACCTGATGTGACCTTCTGCTACAGGAAAGGGTGGGCAGGGAGAGAAAGACAAAATGCTCCCAAATGTCTGTCAAGGAAAATGCCTTTGAAGTAAACCACAACTGTGTGTTTTCTCTGAAAGAGAGACAGCGAGACCTGCAGTGCAGATGTGCATAATTGAGCTTCCTTGGGGCCTGGTAGTGCTCTGGTTTGGGGAGGGTGGGTTTCACAGAGGATTTACCAGTGCTGGTCCTCTGCTGGGCTGGGAAGGGTCAAGCTAACAGGAAGGTTGGGAGCTTCTTCAGACCCTGAGACAAACTGCAGGTAAAATCCCAGAATGGTTTGAGTTGGAAAGGACCTTAAAGATCATTTCATTCCAACCCCCTGCCATGGGCAAGGACATCCTTCACTAGCCCAGGTTGCTCCAAGCCCTGTCCAACCTGGCCTGGAAGACTTCCAGTTCTCAGGCCCAAAAAGGTTTCCTGAGTGTGTGTAATCATTCACCTGGGTCTTCTCTCACTATTTCAGGCAATGAAAGAATTCACAGAATCAATTAATTAATTTTTAACCCATTTAATATGCAATAATATTATGAAGTATACATTCAAAACCTAACATGTCTTGTTCATGATGTAAAAGTAAATAAGATCTTTCAGAATGCATTCCATCACTGAGTTGACCTTTTTTTTTTTTTTTTCTCCCCACCAGGAATCTTTAATGACTGGAAAACTCAATGGATCATGTTTTTGTCATCTAAGCTATTTTTACACTGACTGTGCTGTAAACACATGGAGGAGCTGTAAGTAAATGTTCTGTACTGCATGATGAATTGGATTGCTACAGTCTGGAGGAAAGCAAAATAATAATTTCGTTTCTGTGGTGGTTTGCGTAGCTCGTGGTACAATGCCAGAAAGACTAACGGAAATGCTTATGGATACATGGACTCCATTAATAATATTATGGATTACTGTCCTTCCTTCCATTTATATGGCTCCAATGAATCAATCTCAAGTGCTACCAAGTGGATCCAGTACAGGACTAAAGAGGCTAAATGAAGAACAAAGAGTTTTGAACCGTTCCAAGAGAGGCTGGGTTTGGAATCAAATGTTTGTACTGGAAGAATTTTCTGGACCTGAACCAATACTGGTTGGCCGGGTAAGCAAGATTTGGGTTTTTTTTTAATCTGAGTATATAAGTGTGTGGCATGAGAAGGTCTTCAGCCATTCAGGGTCTTCTAAGGAATTCAGACCTGAGGTGCTTTGTGATTCCAGAATTCTCCTCTAATATCCATATATTTGTGCTTTAAATGTGCCTCATTTTAAGGGTGTGGTCTCCTAGTGAGCTAACCTGCTATTTTCAGTGAAATTATGCATATTCTATTTGTCAAAAAACCCCACAAGCAAGTACATATCCCTTCTTTTGTGTCATTAGTCACCACTCCTCACCTCTGTCAGCTGAAGAGTTTTATCAAAACAGCCTTTTGCAATCTGTTCCTATGCATTCCATAAGGTTGTTACACCTAGAGGTTGCTTTCTATCTCCACTCAGAAGAAACAAGTTATTTATGCTCTGAGAATTTTAAAAAAGAAAAAGAAAACCAACACAAACCAAGGCTGGAAGCCTGGACTTTACAGCAAATTACAAGGTCCTGGTTTGTAAGAATGTCCTGGTATGCACACATAGGAAATAATATTATTGCCACAGATCTTGTAATTTCTTTTCAAAGTCAGGAAGATAACACAGGGGAAATGGTTGTTCTGGGTGTCCTGGCTTGCTTGTTGCCTTAAAGCTTTGCTTGTTGCCATGCATTAGTTTATTCTGCAGCTCAGTGAGTTACCTCCAGTCAGTGAATCAGCCTTGCACTTAAAAGAGATTCTGAGCCATCTGTATCCATCAGGGATGAATTATCCATAGGTTTATTCTTAGAAAAGAATGATCTGTTCATAAATGCACATTTGGCACTGAGCAGGTATAAATACCTGAATTGTTTATCACCAAAGTTCAGTTCCCTTTGAACAATCAGGGATGTTACTGTCATATTAGCTGGCTACTGAAATGGAGTAAATAAAGCTAGACAACCCAAATTATGGAGAATTTAAGTGAACTTCCTGATAATTTTGGAAATTCTATGGGTAAATGAATAGCAAATGTTATAATATAGGGATGTCAATAGTCATATCTGTTATTGAAGAGAACACAGATCAAGTGCATTCCAAAATTTTCCCTACTGTAACCACTTTTTAATAAGAGCTTGGGGTCAGAAGGTGTAATGAGCTTTGTATCCATTGACTTTTGATGCTGTGCCAATTTACATTTATATCAGGTGTTATATATCTGTCCTCATTTATTTCTCTGTGGTTAGTAACATATCTCAATTTCAGAGAGACAGCAATGTGCTTACTCCAGATCTTAAAATGTTTTATTCAACCCCTTCTATTTGGAATTATTTAGTTGAGCTTTTAAATTATTTTAAGCAGCTGAGGAGGATCCTGAGTTTGTGCTCTGTAGTCCTTTGCTTTGCAGGGCATATCCAGGTCTCAATATTTTTACCATATTAGGGTTTTTTTGGTGGTTATAATATCCTAAATTGTTTGAGTCATTAGTGAATAGAAGTGTTAAACTAAGCCAAACCAATAAAGACATTATCCCAACTTCTGCTGGCATTTTGAGTAGAATTAGCTACTCTAAAATGCTGTGACAATCTATTTGTTGAGGCTGCTGCATAATTAATTCACTGCATGATATAGATGGAAACGAGCAAAAAGTGAACTTGGCTCCCATAGGGAGAAATCCGAGATTTAGTCATTAAAATGACTTAAAATATTCTGGCAATTCTTCTCTGTATTTTTTTCCCCACTCTCCAGAAAAATCATCTGTATTTTGTGCTTTAGGGACTAAATACAAAGATAAGTTTTGCACAGACAGAAATAATACTCACACAGAGGCAGAATTTGTTGTATGTTCTCAAATGTCCCTTCAGAACCCACTGGAAATTCAGCTAAGAACTGCTCAGAACAAAAGTGGTACTTAAATAATGGTTTTCATGTTTGGAAAGTGCTTGGAAAGGCCTTGGTTGGGAGCATTTGGTTCTAATGGGATTGAATAGAATTTATCAGCAAAATAAAACTGAAAATTGAGATTAGTTATAAAGAAAACAGAACACAAATCACTTTGCAAATAAAAGCCTGAATGGAGGGTCCATGTGGTCCTTCTGTTAGTTAAAAAGATCTTGTCCTAAAGTTTCTGAAGCGCAGAGGAAGTTTATCAAGACAGGATTTATATGTTGTATCTTTTATTAAGCTGCTCAATTTCTCCATGAGAAACAATTTCTAGGCATAAAAGGCCCTTCTTCAGAGCCTGAAGTGTTGCAAACGTTTCAAAGGTGATTTTTCATTGCTGTTCTGCATGAATATATAGTAATAAATGCATTCCCAATGTATTTGCTCTAATAAATGAAATAATCTGGGAGACTAATGGAGGAATTAATGTAAGCACTTGTTTAAAGTGAGGTGTTTTTCTTGAGTAACTCGGGTAAAGGACCAGAGCAAATGTTTTGCTTTCATTCTTGAACTTCTTAGAATGGGTTTGAGCAATAGGCACTTTTAATGTCAATTTTAGTCATCATGTTCAGTAGGATCAAGCTCAAAATAAACAGCTCTACTTGAGTTCACACATCTGTAAAGAAGAGTATGAATACTTATCTGATTTTTGAATTTATGAGAGTTCTCTATAAAATGCCACAAACATTCTAGTGGTTTTTTTTTTTGTTGTTTGTTTGGTTTTTTGCCAGTAATCATATTACATTTATTTGGTATTTTCATATAATCATAGAATAGAATATCCTGAGTGGGAAGGGACCCACAAGGACCATCCAGTCCAACCCCTGGCCCTGCCCAAGACACCCCAACAATCCCACCCTGCCCCTGAGAGCGTTGTCCAAAGAGCTTTATATCTCTAACAGCTTTATATCTTTCTTATTTGAATAAGTTCCTTGTTGTTTTGATCTGTAGACATAGAAATGTATTTATACATTTTGAGAAACCTGCAAAATAACCTTTCTTGTGTTCGTGCTGCACACTTCCAACGAGTTTGGTTTTATGCACAGCAACAGAGAAAGGCAGATTTGCAAAGACCCTTTTGTACTTGATTTCTTTTTTTTTTTTTTTTACCTTCACCCACAGAAACAGGTACTTTACAAAGCCACTGTGTCTCCTTTATAAGGCTCCATATCCTGCACATTGCTGTCAGCAGTTTGCAGCCTCCCCATGGCTGACAACCTCATTCAAGTGTAGAGTGATATGTCTTGTGACACTGCATGCTGTCCCTGGGGACTTGATTAGTTAGAGAGAACTTTTACTTGATATCCACTGCTGCATTCTCCCAGTCTCCTCTGCATGCACTTCCAGCACCACAGCAGATGTGCTGTGAAATCTCTGCAGTACCAAATGCCACTGTTCCTTCACGGGAGACAGTGACTGAATTCACAATGACAGGGATAATAAAGTGAAAAGGCATTAGGAAACCAGATTTGGGGTGTTGTAGCTCCTGTTTTATGGAACATGTGTTATTCGGGATGCTTTAAATGGGTTAGGAGCTGGTTTAAGAACAGTTCTTAAGCAAAAATCTGGTGTAGTAAATGTAGTAACTGTTGTTGTTTGTAAGTAGAATCACAGAACCATAGAATGTCCTCAGTTGGAAGGCACCCACAAGGATCATCAAAGTCCAGGACACCCCAAGAATCCCACTCTGTCCCCGAGAGTGTTGTCCAAACCCTCCTGGAGCTCTGGCAGCCTTGGGGCTGTGCCCACTGCCCTGGGGAGCCTGGGCAGTGCCAACCACCCTCTGGGGGAAGAACCTTTCCCTGAGATCCAACCTGACCCTGCCCTGACACAGCTCCAGCCCTTCCCTGGGTGCTGTCCCTGGTCCCCCCAGAGCAGAGCTCAGTCCTGCCCCTCCTCTGCCCCTGCCCAGGGAGTTGGAACTGCACTGAGCTCTCCCCTCAGTCTCCTCTGCTCCAGCTGAACAAGCCAAGTGCCCTCAGCCACTCCCTGTATGTCCCCTCCTTTCATCATGCTCATGTCCCTCCTTTGGACACCTTCTAACAGCTACAGATATTTCTGATATTGTGTCCCCCCAAAGTGCCCCAATGTTGAGGTGAGGCCGCCCCAGGGCAGAGCAGAGTGGGACAATCCCCTCCCTGATGCCCCAGGACAGGGATGTCCCCCCTGGCTGCCAGGGCACTGCTGACTCAGGGACAACTGGCACCCACCAGGGCCCCCAGGGCCCTTTCCCAGCTCTGCTCTGCAGCCTCATTCCCCAATCCATCCTCCACCTGGGTGCCCCACCCCTGAGGCAGAACCTGGCACTTGTTAAACTTGACAAAACATGGAGAGAACAAAAGAGGGCATGAGGGCAACCAAAGGTGTTTGTTTGTTTTAATGTTTTCTGATGTACTAATAAATGAATCAGCAGTTAGGTCCAGACACAAAAGAACACTAATGGTCAGTCAGGTCAGTGCTGTCTCTGACACCACTCCCCTGGAAATACTCCCCAGGTTCTCCCAGAACCTTCCCGGGGCTTCTTTGAATTTCCTTCCCTGTTTCTGGACCCAAAATAGTGCCTGTTTTGTCTCTGTGATGAGAGGTTTGGAAAATTTACTGGGCAGGGGAGACCAGCCCCTGTGCCATGCACGGCTGCCGTGGCACCTCTGCGGCTGGTGTCGGTGCCAGGGCTGTGAGAAGGTGCTGTGCAAAGGGAGGAAACCAGTAAGACTGCCTTACTGGGACTCAGAAAGAGCATGGCCAGGTCAGCTCCTTATGGGGAGAGCTCAGGTGGGCGTTTTAGCTGTGACTGTGGAGCTTTTCTGCCTTCTGACTTACGTGGTTTGTGTTTTTTCAGTCTGTTAAACACAGACTTTCTGCCGTGGCTTGTGGGATGTGGGAGTTGGGCAACTTTTGCTGTTTAGAGCAATAAAGATTTTTCCCATGATGTAAAGGTGCTTGGGTTAGGCCTTTAGAGGAGAAATCATTTTCCTGTAGGAGGAGCAGTGGAGAGGCATCATGTTTTCACAGTTCAGTGCTTCAGGCTGTGTTACTGTAAAAACCAAACCTGGAAATGCAGGGAGCACTTATAAATAGCTTGGAGCTGTATGTTCTACATTAGCCATGCTTTGTGCAAGCTCTGGTTTCTTCACCAACACACATTTTCTCTCTTAACAAGGAAATGGCAAAACATTACTTGTTTAAACTCATGACTAGTTCTGTTGAAGTGATACATTCAGGCGAAGTGAACCACTTTTAATTAAACAAGTTCCTTCGGTATGTTTTCCTTTTCTTTCCTGAACTGAGCTTGTGATTATGGTGAAATGCTGAAATACAACAGCTGAAATGCTGTTGTACTCAAGTGATGCAAACCAGGAATGTACAGAACTAACCCCATCATTATTTGAAGGGATGAATTAGGTGCTGCTTCCCTGAGTGGAAAAAAGCCTTGTAAATGTAGGTGTAGCACAGGTTTCATAGGGTGTAACACAGTCCTGCATTAATCCTTTGTCAAAGTTTTCATAGAATGACATAAATCAGAACCCCATATTAGCTAGATTCTCCTCTTTTCCTTCTAATGCACACTTGTATGTTTTGTTATCTATGATTTAAATGCATGCCATAAAATATTCAATATCTGAACTGTTGCAAAGTCAACATTGCCTTCTGAGCCCTCAGTTTTTGTTGTTGTTTTGCAACCATAATTATACACTAATTTTCCTACTTATGTTTAATAAACTCCCAGCAGCTGAAATGTATCAATTATTTTGCTACTGTATTCTTTATGGAAAATACTAATTCCCCCTGCCTTTTGTGTGCTTCTGAAGGGGAAGCTGCAGTTTACATACTCTAAATCAGCTTTGTAAGCAGAGGTGTAAGCAGCTCTAAGAAGAACTCTTCTTAATTAAATGTTGCTGCAAAGACAATAAATGCAGTATACAACATTTAGTAGAAGTCTGATAAAAGTAGTGGTTTTTTAACAAATATTCCTGAGTCTGCACAAATTTCATTGGTTTCTTTCTAACCAAGTACCAGTCCCAAGAAGAAGTTTTAATCTAAAGTATAAATTTGAACAAGGACAGTTTGACTGAGCCAACAGTGTCTGCAGTTTCTAATACAGTGTGAAAATATTTCACCGTTTTCACTTGGAGTTAACAAACAAGACATATCTTCAGGCACGGAAAAATCTCATTTCTGGAGATTTCTGGGAGCATCACTGAGTGTGGCTGGACCTTTTCATGCTCCCTCATCTCCAGTCTGGGGGATATAACCACAATTTAAGTAGAGACACAACTTAAAACGCTTTTACATCAGCCACACAAGTGGACAGGCTATAACTTCAAAGAGGCATTTTATCAGTTATTTATGAATCCAGGCACCTCCTAAGCTCTCTGTATGTTCTTTAATGAAGTGGGAAACGGTCTGTGTTGTGAAAAATAATTCAGTTAGGTAGGGGGTTTATTTGGGTCTTTGGTTGGTTGGTTTGTTATTTTTTTGTTGCTGTTGTTTGTGTTTTATGATTTTTTTTTGGTCTGCTTCATTTTCTTTTTTTAAATCAAAGGGAATGCTATATGTTATCAGAGAATTACTCACTTAAATTTCTTTGTCACGTTTTTCTAAAGCCACAAAGATTTCTAATCTTCTGAAGAAATAAAAAAAGTAGCTAAGGTTTAGCATTTTGTTTGTTTGTGAAGAGTTAGAAGTTGTGTATTTTTCAATAGACTGATCTAAACCCTTTCTCACAGTGAATTGAAACGTTGTCCAAGTGTGCATGCAAAATGCTGAAGTGACAGTATGAAAGATTAAGTAGAGCCTTCCACATGATATTCTGCAGATGCCTTATGATGGTTTAGTCTTTCCAGCATTGCTCCAGCAAATGGTTTCCAATTTCTACCTGTAGGGCCCAGCCCCTGGTGCTGTCAGGATGCTTCAGTTCCAGTTGTCAATTTAACTACCAATTAGTGCCAATTGTGATGGTAGTTTTCTGCTAGAAGTTTGTCCTTGCTGAACTTGACAAATGTATTTCCCATCCACGGATGAGCTTTCAGGTAGTTGTGACTTCCCCAAAGTGCCAGAATGTGTTGTTTCCATCGGTATCATGAGAAAAAAATGACTTTGCACGTGAAAATAATGGGAACGAGTTTGGGTAAATTTTGTTTCTCGGAAGTTCTGTTTTGAAAGTTGAGTTTTCTTCCTGTTCTAGTAAAGTCAAAGATAAAGGAAGGCATAATATGTGTGGTGCAACAGATCAAGGACTTTACAGCTGAGGATCTTTTGTCTGGGTTTTGGTGGTGTCTTTTTTTGGGTTATTTGACAAAGCCAGGGATGTCAGTGCTGTGCAATTTAAGGCGTTTCATTACAGAAATAATTTGCTGCAATAAATATTTCAGGCAGTGTTTAAAGGTAACTATTATTTGAAAGCAATGTGTGAGGCATGTAGAATTGCAAATAAATGCAGGTAATTTTCCTAGAGATATTTAGGCAAATATTAATGTATTTGAATAGCCTCCTGGTGATCCCCCAGGAACACCTGTAGTGATACAGAGCAATTTATAACTTTCCTTTTTCCTGAGGACTCCCTCTTAGTGTAAAAATTCCCCTTCAAGAATTCCTTTCAAAGCCTTTATTTTACAGCAGTCATGCCAGCAGCTAAGAAAAAGTAAGTGTAGCTCTCCCTGGAGACTCTCCATGCCATTCCTGAATTAACCGGAGGAATCATTAGGAGCCACAGAAGACATCCCCCTTATTTTTGCCTCAGGGTCTGAGCTCGGTAACTGTTTCTCCCCCGGCCCCTGGTGAATAGAAGCAAAGCTGAGGGTTTTTGTTCCAACCTGATGAGCTGTTGGGTCACGCCTGGACAAGGGGGAATGTGCAGAAATAAAGGACTGACTCAGGGAGGATCACTGGAGGCAACGAGCAGAGCTGTAGGCACAGCCAGCAAAAGAGATTTCTTAGCACTTCAGAGTGCCCATGTCATTTGCTGCTTTCAATCCAGAAACCATATTATCTCATTTTCTCTTCCCTACCTGGGAGAGCTGCCTGTGTGATATAGGGGTGAGGTGGATTTTAGTATATGCAGAGCTGGTGGTGGGCATCCAGCCATGAAGTACACAGAGGATAGAGGAATTGAACCCAGCCATGCCCCTGCCACCCCATTATTTTCTGAGGTCATCATGCTACAAGCATCATTAGGATCTATGACATGTTGTACACCCAGCCTAAGATGTCAGGATATTAAAGTGAATGGGGAAAAAAACACCTTATTTTTCATTTAATTTGGGATAATCTGCAACAGAATTGATGAAACATGAACACTGGCACACTCTGCAATTCCTGGTGTTGTCCTGCCTCACAGACAAGAACATACAATGTCCACAGGCAAAAGCAAACTGTGTTCCTTTCTTTGTTCAAAATCATCTGAAACAAGACTTAATGCCAACACAGCATTTCCCATTTGTTCATTTATTTCTGCTAATTAATGGGTCTTGATTGTTATATCCCACACGAACTGAGAGCAGGTGCTGATCTAAATACACAAGGACTTTTTACTGAGTTTTCATTTGAATTAATAGAAGTTATTGAAACAGTTTCAATTATTTAAAACATATACCAGGATTTTACTTGGCTTGAGAAGATTTGAATGGAGATTTAAGCCATGGTGGTTTTTTTTAGAGGGAAAGTCAGTGTGAACTCGTCTCTTGGGCAAATTTTTTAAGTGTTTTACATATCCTGAAAGAACACATGGAAGGCAGTTTTGTAAATGAAGAATAGTACAGCAAGTAACAGAAAACATGTAAGCTGTTAATGCTGCCATTTATGAAGCCTTGACTGAAATTTTGATCTGTTTTGTTGAGTAGGAGACAACTTCTACCTCAAAGCTATTGCTGTCTAAAAGGGAGATGCAATTTATTAATAACTTAAATGTGAGGTAATAGAAATATGTGTATCCTTCAATATGTTGGACATAGGGCTTACTGATATAATGGAGAAATAAAGAGAGAAAATGGATGATTCTTAATTAGGCTTCTCATTCTGTGTAGAAGGCAACTGCACTGATCATCCCATTAAGTAATCATTTAGTAATTGATCTAAATTCTGTCCTTCCTGAAGGCCACCTGCTCGTTACTGCAAAGGAACACTGAGCAGCCTAAATGCATAAATAAATATTTGGGTTTTCAGGGGAACTTTGGGAGTAAATCTTTCTCTCTAAATCAAATGCATTCTCCACACACACACACAGGGGCAATTCTCTATGGGCAGGGAAATGGGCAGGAAAGCAAAATCTTGCTCTGTCAGGCTGGACACCCCCTCTGAGCCCTGGGCTCAGTGCAGTGCTTTATGTTGGGAAATGCTTCATAATTGTAGAGTGAGAACAAAACCAGAGCATGACTGAGTCGGTATTTATTCCAACTGATGACATCTATGCAGGATCAGCAACTCATTTGTAAATGCTGGTGATTGCAGAACAACTGGAAAAGGCAGGAGATACTTTCCTGACTCTAAACCAGGCAAATGTGGCTCCGCTCTGTCCCAAGACTCGGTTTCCATGGCCGGGCTCTTTGTGAGAGGGAAGCTCTGATGTCACCCTGGGCAGGCAGGTTGTCAGCCTGGCAGAATACAAATACTGCCTCGCTTTGTGTTCAGCTCTGAGAACCTCCACAGCACAGGAGGGTCTGGGCTGGTGTGGGACAAAATCACTGGCCTCAGGACTCTCTCTTGGTTGACCTTGGTGCTGTGATAACCATGATGAAGTCTTCAGGCACTCAGCTCTGTCATTGCCCCCAGGAGACTCTACCAAAAGAAATCTCTCAGGATCATTTATTTGAGAATTCTCAGGGCAACCAATAATCCAGTAAGAGTTAATGCCTAATTTATTCTTTCCTCAACCACTTAATTGATAAATCACTTGTCCTTATTATGCCTCGTGATATGTTCTCTTGCAGAGCCAGGATTTCTGTTTTGTTAAGCTTCCTGCTTTGCAGAGCTGCTTTTAGTCGATAAAAATAATTTTGAGGGGTCCACCCTTCCTCATCCTTTGAGTTGCATCACATCCAATAGGTCAAATTAATTCCATATTTGGTCAGTAAAGTCACTAGGCATTAACAGTGTTAATGCATTTAATGTAAAGCCTTAAAATACAGTTTGTGCAGGGTCTGGTGAAGCCAGGGAGGTGAAACAAAAATCACTGACTACTCTGAGGTGAAAACTGGTGTGCATGTTGTGTGTATGTGTATGAGAATGTTAAATGAATTTCTGTTGAGAGGGACAATAATAATCAGCCTGAGCATGTGTTTCTTTAGGGAGACTTTTCAGCAGGGAAAATACTGCTCTTTGTGGAATGAATTAAGTGTAGGAGCAGAAGGAAACCACAGCACTTGAGCAGCTTCCTCTGCATGTAAAATGGCAGCAATTGGGTCACCCCAACTTTTCTGTAGTGACTGTACATTCCCCCTTGATGCAACAGGATTTTGAGCCAAAAGGGAGGGAGGGGGGAGAAAAAAAGAGAATGCATTGAAGGCAATTTTCCACGTGGTACCAAGTTCTGCTTTGCAGTAGGAAAAGAGCTGCAGCCACTCAGAAATCCTGGTTTTTTTTAATCACACCTGTATTGCAATACTGTACGTGGAAGCTCAAATGTTCTTTGCTAGAACTTCTCAGAGATGATTGAGTTATCATTTATTTCATTGGAGAATCAAAAAGTGATAATGAGACATACTTTAATTTCTAAAAGCCTTTTGTCATTCTGCACCTTACCACTGGTCTGGCTTCTTCTGGAAGTGCAGATTGCTCATTAGGAATGCGTGGAATGAAATCATTTGAAAGAGGGAACGTTCATCCTCTGCGTTTCTAAATCTCTATTATTTTCAATCCACTCTTAATGTGAAACATTTTCTGTTTTGAGAGGCATAAAGTGTTTTGGGTGCTAAATAACAGCTGATATGGTTTCACTTTTAGGAATTAAAGGTGGGCTGTGTGAGTAGGAAAGGTATTCTTGTATATAACCTGTCAGAGCAAAACTGTGGAAAGGTTTGTCCTTGGTCTGTTCTGGCCTTTTATTACAAAGATGAGGAAGAACAGTCAATAACCACTTATTAATGATTTTCTCTCTCCTTTATTGTAGCTTTAGGTACATTAGGCTCTCGGTAATTATCTCATTCATAATCCTCTATAACAAGTAATATTTTTTGCATCTTGTGAAACATAATTGGAAAATATTTTCTTTGGATGTACACTATTTCTATTCCCTCTTTAATATAACTTTCCCCAAGAGTATCTTGCCTAGGAAAAATGAGCAAGCATAATTTTATACAGGTAATCAAATCTCTCAAATTGTTGGCACATTTTCTTTTATCTCCATGGGACCAAAAGCTAACCTTCAAATAGACCTAGGCATTAAAAGGGAGAATTTCAGCACACAATTAGAACTCAGATAAGCCTGTACAAGGCAACTTGAACAGAAGTGCTATTTTGAGTTATTACTACTGTATTTCTACTACAGAATATTCCATTTGATTAATACAGAACTGCAGGGGAATATATAGATGTATATTAGTCTAAGTGCATGTGTATATGTCTTTGTGTATATATAGATATGTCTAATACATTATTTAAACACTGAGTTATAGCAGGAGTTTCCAGCCTTTCTAAACAGTTCTATTTTTGCCCACTTAAGACTCCAAAGCACATCTTGGTGCAGGGTTTGTCCTACTAGTTTGAGCAAAACAAATGTGTGTGTGGGAAATAAAGAAATCAGCATGTCTTTAGAATCATCTCTGTTGCAGTACCCAGCAGAACAGTCAATTTATTGCAGACCTTCTGACACAAATCCTGCTGAAGTGGGAGACAAGGAAGCCACGTGGGACCACAGATACAAAGCTAAGGACTGGTTTCAGACACTTCCAAGCTATGGTGGACCCACAGTGAAACCTTTCAGTCTCTTGTTTTTGTTGTGGAATTGAACATTCTCATTTTGATTTTTGCCCATTTTGGTATCAAGGGCTCTGGTGAGTACAGAACCCAGGGAAAGATGACACTGAAAGAATATATGACTGCCCAGCCATAAATAATTTACCAGGATCCTGGTGGTGTGTGACCCAGCTGCCATTTTCACTGTGCTTGATTTAAGGGAGACACTAGATGTCTCAGTGAAGATTTATTTATTTTTTATGCTAGTTTAAAAGTTTGTCTTGACTTTGGTTACGTATTTAAATACAGCAGTAGGGTTATGCTGGTAATTAAGAACCTCGTGGTGTGAATATGCTCATTCTCCTAGACCAGTTGTTGGATTATTTTAAATTCCATTTCCAAATTTAAATTTAAATTTCCATTTAAATTTCCATTTTTCAGTTAGCTAGGTTATTCCATGGCTATCATATGTAAAGTCTGATAATTGGGGTTGGAACTTGTTTCTTTTATGTTCTTGGGCCAAGATTTTGCTGTTGTGTATTACCATGAAAATATCCACAGAGTTTTTCCAATTATTTCCAACACTTGAGTTCTAAGATAATATGCTTCCTGAGTTTTTTTGTTAATCATTGTCTTAATTTACCGTGAGAACAAAAATGGGATATTCAGTAATTGGCTTTTTAAATCTGGTGCAAGGGGTCCTGGTAGTCTGAGGTGCATCTGCTCTCCAAGTTCTTCCCTTTTGCACAAAAAAATTAAACATCATGAGCAAAATAAGGACCAGGGATGAAGGGAAATGGTATAATTTGATGGAAGGAATTAAGAAGGGTGGAAGCTGCTGTTCAGCCTTCTGATCTTGGAGGATTTACCTGCCCAATTATGGGAATAAAACTTTGGATTAGGAAGTTGCCAGGGTGTTTCCTGTGCTCTCTGGGTGTTGGCTGTGTGATTCTGTGCACCAGACCTTCTGGGAGAGGGGGAGTGTCTGTCTTTGCACCCAGGTGACATGGAAAGCTCACACACATCAAACTGATGGCTGGCAGCTTCCACAACCCTGGAAAGAGGCAATTCCTTGTTTCAGGGCTAGAGAGAGAATTCACAGAGTTGCCTGAAGCTGCTGGTAGATTGCTAAGTGCCTCTGTGACTCCAAGAACCCATCTGCCAATGTCCATATCAGACAAGTGTCTGCAATGGACCTACATGGGCACTAAACGACCTGGGAGTTGCTTAGGAAATCAAATTTTGTCATCCTCTGGTGGCATTTCTTCTTTGTAGGTGGATGACCCCTCACATTCCTTATTTCCTCTCAGTATTCTTTGAACTGTACCTCAGTTCTATTTTATTTATAGCTGGTTTTAACATTATTTTAACAGTGTTTCTTGTGAAGCTGACATACACTTTGAGCTTGTCTGCAAATCAGGCCTTGCAGATAAAAGAACGTGTGTTTGCAGACTGTGTCAAGTCTTAGGGCTGGAAAATGTATTCAGTTTTTAAAATACCATTTAAAAGTAATGAAAAGCCTCACAGTACAGACACTCTAAAGGCCACAGCAGGGGAGTCAGAGGAGTGGCACGTTCACTTGCATGAGTCAGAGCATGTGCCATGACATCTGTCTGAAGAGCTTCTCCAGGAACTTGTACAGGCAAATGGTATTATTTGCTGAAGTAGAAATGGTACCTGGCGACTTTTCCGGTTGCATTGTGCCTCACTCCTACCACAATGAGCTTCCACCAACTTCCCTTCAGTGTATTTGACATTTTTATTGTGTTTGGATGGCTTTGTCCTGTAAACAGTGTCCTTTGCACGTTCCATTCATTATTCACGGGCTCGTCTCCCAAAGGTTCAAGAACTTAGTGCAGCACTTCTGCTGTGGGAGTGTGCAACCTTTGTTCCTCGTGCTGCTTTTTCTCCTTCTCTGTATTCCTGCATGTTGATAAGGAAACTAAAGTTTGAGAGATACAAAAAAAAAATAAAATTAAAATTCCTTTAACACTTACTTCCAGTTTGTCCAGGTGTAGCATGTCTGTGCTGACTCCATGTTCAGTATGATCATTAGACAAATTAGGGAGTGGGAAGAAAGGAAGATTTCAAATGAATTAATCTTTATTTTTACTAAAATAGAGTTTTTAAAACTCCAGCTGTTCATTGTCATTTAAGATATTAGTCAACCTCACAAATTTACAAGACTTCCTCTGCTGGAAATAGGAACTTTGGAAAATTAGTTTCTTTCTAAACTTAACAATATTTGAGATGAATAGAGTCTATGGGCTGTTTTATTTATTTCCTTGAGAAGTCCATTTTTCTTGGAATGACTTCTGAGTTCAGGGAGACATTTGCATTGCAACACACTTTTCATTACCAAGACTTTTACACAGCCATGCAGGTCTGTAGCAGGGAACTTGCTGCTTCTCTTGGTATTCATCTTCATTCATTACACTGGGTTCATGTGGCATAAAAAAGTGATGTACTTCACTGAAAAACTGTGAATATGTACTCAGAAATATGCAGTTGTGTGTACTCTGAGATGAGAGAGTATCTATAGTATCTATATTGGCTTTTCAAGTGGCAATAAAGGAAACTCTGCAATAATAAGTGAACACTTGTGGCTGCCAAACACACTCCTGCAGTTCAGAACTGGAATATGAATGGACACCCTGGGAGGCTGGCCCATTTCTGATGGAAACAGTTTTTAGCAGCATGAATTTATGAATCTGCTCGGTGCAAATGAGAGTTTATTATGCTGAGAGTCCAAAAATGATGCTTCATTTATTAAATTAATACAAAAATTGTATTCAGATACTGTTGGAGCGTTTTCTAAACCTTCCCAAATACCAGAGCTGAGGCTGAAACCATTGACTTGGGTTATGGGAGGTAATGGTGAAAACAGGACAAGCTGCCAAAAACTTCCCATTCTTTGCTTGATTGAAATGAATGTGTATTTGGAACAGCACCTGTCACAGTTTCCCAAGCTGTGCACTAGAGAAAATGATACTTGCCTATTTTGAAAATTCCATGTTTGTTTAATGAAAGCTTTTTAGAATTATTTTGCCCTATAGAAAAGGTTTTACCCTTTTAAGACTGTTCCTGGACAACATGGGTCAGCTACATCTAATTGCTGCAGGACTGGGATCAATGGCATCTCCTGTAGTACAGTCTGAAGTAGCTTTGTGATTTACATGGATATGGGAGAATCCATCACACAAAATTCAGGCAGATTTGATACCTAGTCACACATAACTCGAAGGCTTATTGCCAGATTTTGATATCTAGTCTGCCAGCTGCACTGTGCACTGCCCAGCTCGTTCAAACCATATGCCTTGAGCAAACAATCAGCAAAGTGTGTTAAAAGCTCTGAAAAGTACCACATCAGCCATGTGTCAAACAGCTGCACGTCCTGCCCTATTAATTTGGATAAAAGCTTACCCCTTCAAAACTGGTTTCTTGACTTCTTTGTTCTAAAAACGAGGCTTAAATAAAATCTGTGCATCTGCAGTGAGGTTTATAGCAACAAATCCATTCTATCTGCAAAATAATATTGAAATTCTGGCTAGGTTTTAAAAGTTTCCCTAGAGACAGAAGAGTCCATTACCAGCTTTTCTGTAGCTGGAAAGGAAACAGTCACTCATAGAGCACCCAGAAGCCTTTGTAGCACATATTCTTCATGCTCTTGAAAGAGCCTTGCTCAGAGTGGAGTGCTCATTCTTGTGCCATGAGCAAAATGAAAAATGTATGCATTGTTTCTCCTCCTTTTGTTGGATTTGGCCGATGTTCACCCTGGTCAAGTCACTCTCCTGAGGGTATTTGGGAGAATGAGTCAAGAATACACAGTCAATAATAAACATGTAAACTGTGTATTTCTCTGACTTCTTACCTCTGTGAAGCACTTCTTTGCCTTCACTTCTATACATTTGCTTTATGTGTCCTGATTAAAATGGATTCTGTGGTATTTACATTCATATAGTTATGGATTGTGATTATCTGCATATTAAAAGAAAGAATGAATATGAAAATAAGGGGATAGCATTGCTATTGTGACTGCTATAAAATCATACTTTCTCAGGACCCAGAATAGTATTATTTTAGATTCAATTTTGTGGGGTTTAAAAGAAAAAAAAAGAACAATGCATATATTAATAAAAATGTTCTCAGTGTCTCTGAGCGAGAATGAAATATTTTGCTCCGAGCAGTCTTAGTTAAATAAAAAAGGGTAACAACTATATTGTGAATGAAATATTTTGATTGTTGCTTCTTACCTCCATAGTCTTCTGCTTTGATCCTCTGAAATATTTTATCAAGAGAAACCAATGTTGCAGCTGCTAATACAGAACAGCAGAGCAGCCTACTGGGGTTAGTTGTCTGTTCTTCATAGTGCTCACAGTTAAACCAAAGTGAGGCATAATTAGGCAGGTAAATTCCATCTACTTTCTATCAGTCAAACAGATTTGTGGCATTATTAATATCGCCCTGCAATGTTAGGGAAAAAAGTCTTTGAATATGAAGGTGGCAGAGAACCTGACAGACTTTTATTTGTGTCTTTTGACTGGAGCAGCTCTGGGAGCAGCAAAGGCTGAGGGAGCTGGGGCTGTGCAGCCTCCAGAGCAGCCCCTGAGAGGGGCCCTGCCCAGGGGGTGCCAGGGGCTGCAGGGAGGGGGCAGAGGATGGAGCAGCTCTGCTCGGGGGGCCCAGCAATGGCATGAGAGGAACAGGCAGGAACTGATGCCCACGAAGTTCCAGCTGCACAGGAGGAAGAACTTCTGCACAGGGAGGGGCTGGAGTCTCCTCCCTGGGGATATTCCAGAACCCTCTGGACACAATCCTGTGCCACGTGCTCTGGGATGGCCCTGCTGGAGCAGGGAGGTGGGACCAGTGACCCACTGTGGGCCCTTCCAGCCTGACCCATTCTCTGATCCTGGGATTCTGGTTGATTTCTCCGTTGACTCATGGAAGTTCTGACAGCAAATACAAGTGATGAGGACACAGTTCCTCTCTGCAGGGCTTAGAGTGTGGGCCACAGATGCAGCACACCACTGTTTAGCCTTTGTTTCTGTTCATCTCATCATGTCATAGACCTTTAACGAGTATTACACAGTTTATCAACTCAGCTTCCAGTTTCCTTTCCCTTTCCATTGTAGGTTATTGCAGATGGAATGTATCTTGAACTAGCACAAGATATCTCACTGTATATAGCTAAAAAGCACTAAAACTCCTTCTCATTTGTGCAGCAGTCTGGGTTGTTGCTGTCCTCCATGTTCTGGTCCCCAGCACTCACAGTGCCAAACATGTAATGTAAGACAGTGGCACATTCTTGGAGCTTCACACTTTCCACTTGTGGTGGAAGTGGCTCAAAATCCAACAGCATTTTGCCAGGTCTTGACTGTGGCTATGGAGTCTTAGGACTTTAGGTCTGCAGAGGCATAATAACTGATATAAATACATGCTTATATAAAGTTTGTTTCAAAATTGGGGATGTGGCTCCCTGGAGAAAAATTCCTCCAGTGTTAAACTGATGCTACACTGGACAGGAGCCAACAGGCTCTAAACTTGCTTTTGAAAAAACCTGGAGCTGGAAAAGCTTTTCAGAGAATACATCTGTATTTCTAATTTCCACCTTGAAGGATGAAATCAACTGGAGAGTTGGTGAGAATGAATAAATTGATTCACAGTGGGTTGACAACTCCCTGTGTCTCGTTTTCTGTGAAACATCTGTGGGTGATGCCACCACAAAATTTGACTGCTGGCTTGCAAGCTGGTCCACCACCACTCTGTGATTAAAAACCTGTTACTCAGATATATGCAGCTGGATTCGTGGCACTGTTTTCCAGATTACTTTGTGTAACTTTGAATGGGTGATAAGGGGACTGGAGCAGAGCAAGGAAAAACATGTTTCTTCCACAAATGTCATCTCTACGCTCTGCTGACTTTTTAGATGTGCAAGTGGAATAATGCAGCAGAAACTCAAGCCCAGAACTGAAAGTAATAATTTATTGAGAAAATAGTTTTCTTTTGAAAAGGTGGTTTTGTTTTGGTTTTTTTCAGTTTTAGAGGAAAAAAATAATGAAGCTGACTAAGTTTTAGCAAATATTACAGGGTGAAATTTCTAGCAGCCAAATCATTAAATGCATTCATTTGTAAACATCAGTGATGGAGATGACAAGTTATAGAGATCACAATTGTTCTCTCCTTGTCATGAGGAGTAGTAATTTATTATTTGAGTAATCACGCAGCACAACACAGAATTTAAATTCCCCAAGAAAAAGACTTGCACTGTTTATGAGTGTTTTAGTGTTTTATCATTATAAAACTATGAACTCAGGAAAAAACCCCACATTACTTTCTAAAATGCAATGCATGTACATTGAATACAGCTGTAGTATAAACCTGTGAAACAAATGCTCTTGCACACAACATATTCACTAAAGATTTTCCTGATTTATTTCTGTTGTAGACAAAGTACACTCACCTTCATGCCACTTTAATCGATGATGAAGGTGCAGAATGTACTCAGAAAAGCATCTTTATGTTGAGCACACTTAATAAGTGCAACTGTACTACTTGGCTTTCTTTTATCCTGAGAACTGTCCATTTTCATACAAAGATTAAATGAGACAAGAGACTCAGATGTCCTGCCAGTCTGCACTTGGTGCTGAAGAATGAATGGATTAAATACATGAAATTCTTGCCCAATATCTTTTTACAAAGGAAAACATAGCATCATCTAATTATACAACATGGGCATTTAAATTTATTCAGCCCTTGTAGAGTCTGCCTGTGGCCTTTTTTTCCCCCCACAAACAGACATTATTGTAGCTTTATTATAAGGAACAATTTGCTGTATCACAGCTGGTCATCAGTGAGGCATTGTAGACTTAATTCCATGGATGGCCTTCAGTGAGGCATTGTGTGATTCCCTCAGTGCTGCTCAGTGCCAGGACACACACTTGCTTACTAACACAATGAGGAGCTTTTTATGAGTATTTGTTGTGAGCACAAGCTGTAAGTTTGTTTTTTCAGGCTAAAGAGAAGGACTATTAACCACAAACTCCAGAGCCTCTGATTTTATAATTAGAAATCAATTGGGCAAAGCTTAGTTTTGCATATGTGACCTCTTCCCATGTCTGTATCCCGGAATGGTTTTCCCCTGAAATGGTTTGCTTAACAATTTTACGTTAACAACTAATCTATTTGCAAAATCAGTTTGAAACAGTAAATTACCTGTGTGCTTTTGGTGGCCACATATAAAAAAGGCATAATCAACATGGAATTGCCTGAATGGGTGTTTTTTTATAATTTACATTTCAATCTCATTGTTTATTTTTTTTAATTAAAAGCCATCACAAAACTTGCTGGCACTGTGGAGTTGCGTTGACTTTGGGAAGGGCAAACATCTGGAGTTCATATTGTTCATTTGTGTCCAAGGAGGGTGAAATGCAGCTGGACTGTGTGATGCCAGCCAGATTGCTAAAACACTTTGACTCAGCTGATTTTGGGCCTGTGTGGTGGGGTGGACTCATTCCTGTCCTGATTATCTTGGTATTTGGGAATCCTCAGGTGGCACAGATATGGCAACTCCTATTCCACTTCTTTGTTTGGTGTTGTGCACAGAGAGCTGTTCAGCTCCCTGAAACAAAGGTGTCTGGCAAGTGTATTTAATACCTTCAGAGTCAGGGGTGAGGGAACAAGGTCCAACAGCTGTTTTGTGTCATGGAAAGTAAACTACAAAGTAAACTGTTACCAGTGACAAGTGTTGTCCCTTAGGGTAACAACATAAATATCTTCATTAATGACACAGATGAATGGATTGAGTGGATAGATTGGATATTGGGAAGGAATTCTTGGCTGGGAGGGTGGGGAGGCCCTGGCACAGGTTGCCCAGAGAAGCTGTGGCTGCCCCTGGATCCCTGGAAGTGTCCAAGGCCAGGTTGGAGGGGGCTTGGAGCAACCTGGGCTGGTGGAAGATGTCCCTGCCCATGGCAGGGGATGGAACTGGATGAGCTTTGAGGTCCCTTCCAGCTCAAATCATTCTATCATTCTATGATAATTATAGTAACCCACATTCCATATTTCTTCTGAGTTCCTGGTAAATGAGGGATGAATGCACAGCAATGCCACTGTTGCTTTTTCCTGTACATGTGATGCTTGATCTTAATCAAACACAACAACATGGTACAGATGTTATGTGTATGTACCTGGTCTCAATGTATAAAATATGTTGCTGTTGTGGTTAATTTTCTGTTGGAAATGGAAAGCTCTTTCCATGTTAAAGGGGAAATTTCTAATTAATAGCCCAGGATTTTGAATTTGCAGTAATGAATTTATTGTGGTGGTAACAACTTCTATTCTGAGGGGACAGGAATGAAGACATTATCTTTTGGTTTTTTCCTCTTTTTGTCTGAGATCTCATTATCTGTGCAAGCTTATTATTTACTACCCCACAGTAATGCTGTTGTAAAAAGTGCTAGAATATCTGAGATTTGTGGTATGATAGGGCTGAGTTGAATTGAGTAAGTAACTGCAGATATGGCTGGTTTCATCTCTATCAGCTTATCTAAGCTTTTGCACTTAAAGGCTTCTGTCAGTTCAAAGCATAGGCACTGCTTGGTTGAACAGAGCTAAACTATGGTAGCACTTCTTAGCCTTTCAAAAATAATTCTAATTTAATTCAAACATATGTACTACAGAACTTGGAGGAGTTTAGATATATATCAAGTAAAAATTCCTTTCCATTTTTGTAATATAAGGAGGCACTAAAAAAAAAAAAAAAGGCAGCATATCAAAGCTCTTGAAGTTTAATTTTAGTTTTCTCAAAAAATTCTTTTTCTTTTCAAAGGAACAAATAGAATTGAGCTCTTCCGCCATTCCCTCGCTTAAAATAAAGAAATCACTAAAATATAAATCAAAATTTAACATCAAAGAGCGACTTTGTCAATACAGGAATTTGGGGAGATTTTTAGAATGTCGGAATAATTATAACACTGGATTTCTGTTCAGTATAGGGATAGACAAAAATTTCCTACTCCAGAGCATAATGAGATATCTAAGAAGATTTCTGCATTGGAAATGACAGCAGAGCCTACTAGTCCAGCATAGATAAAAGGGCTTTTTATTTTGCTTTGGGTTTTGGTTTGTTTTGTATCTCCAGTTTTGATAGTTTGTACTTCAGCTGGGCATCATGGTGCATTCAGAGGAGAGCTGGCATCCTTCCTTTTGATTGCACTTTTTTTTCAAAGGGTAAAAATATGGACCAAATATGGATCATAAACACACCACTTCAAAAGAGCCTCAAAAATTGTGACTGGAGATTTCCAGAAGTCAGAGCCAACTCAGCCTCTTCCATTTGCTAGTCAGATATATTCAAAGCAGGAACAGGAATGATTGCATTTGTGTGTCAAACCTTGTAATCCAAAATCCTTTGGCCAGGTTAGGATCTGTGAAAGATAAACAGGATGAAATTATTAGGAAGGGACTGTTGGAGAACTGAGGAGGTATCAGGTCTAATAAACCCTTTTCCTTTCCCAAAACTCAGTGCATCCTCTTTCAGACTCTTATGTGGGATTTGATATTTAAGAAAACTTGAGTTGCCTCATAATGAGATCCTCTGTAAGGTGAGAGGATGTTTTGAAAGCACAATATTCTGATCCCTGCAAAACATAAGCAATTGGATCCCCTGCAGTATTTGTGGATTCAGCCTGGGGTGATGAGAGCAAAGAGACCAACTCCAGGAAACTGTCTGTAGTGCCTCATAGATCAGTCAGTGGTGACCCTGGCTGAGGGATCATCCATCCAGAATGGCCCTGTCATCCTGCCCTTTGGTGCAGATGGTTCTCATGTCTGACTCAGCACAGTCCTCAACACAAATTTTGGATGGGTCTCAGATAAAGCAGCAGGATGTTCCTTTATTCACAGCACCCTGAGCGATGCAAAGAAAAGGCACAGTAGGAAAAAAGAGGGAGAAGGCAAAGGCTGAGAGATTGATTTGTCTGAGCATCTGAGGCTTTGACTCTGTGGGATGACCCTGGTCTCCAAATATCTCCGCTGGCAGGAGCAGACTGTGCCCATCCTTTTCCAAGACAGGCTTCTGCAGTGTTCCCCATGTTCTTTTGGAACATGATTTATAGTGATTGTTTTCTGGAGGAAAATTATTGCCTTCCCAGGTGAGATTTCTCTTTGCTTATTGTGAATTTCTGACTAACTGGAAGGGAATTCTGTCACTGGGAATGAGGAAACTAATTTAGGAGAACATAGCGTGTGGGTGTTTGTCATCCTGTGATATAGTTCAAAGACTTTCATTACAAACTACAAAAAAGTTTAAATAATTTAAAGGTCTTTCTATACAAGTCAAGAAGGGCTCTCAGCAGGTACAAAAAAATGTGGATTTTACTCCAGTCTTAACTCATCCTGCTGGGAATATTTAATTACTTCTGGGGAGATTCCAATTGGATAGAACTGAAAAATTTTCCACATTCATCCAGTGGAACAATCTCCCCAGGGAAGCAGTGAATTCCCCAACACTGGACATTTTTCAGATTCATCTGGACAGGGTGCTGGGCCAGTTTGTGTGGACAATAAAGGTTGGACTAGATGACCTTTGAGGTCCCTTCCATCCTGGTATTCTGTGGTTCCATGAAGTCTTTAAAGCACTCAATAAAATGAATGTTTGCTGTCCACTCCTGAGTCAAATGCCAGTTCTTGTTTATAACATTATATAGTTCAGAACAAAATCCAATAATTGTCTCCAGCAGACTCATTTGCTTCATTTCTTCACAATAATTACATGAACAATAGGGACTCTCTACCTAAGAGCAAAATATATGTTGATCTGTATGTGCTGAAATATAATCACAGCAAATGTATTTTAATTGTGTTTGTGACAGTGCAAAAGTAAAGACAGGGCAAAAAGCTGCTCTAATATCCACAGAATGAGTCATCACTTAAAAAGACTAAAACATTAAAATAAAGCTGGTTGTAATAAGGAAAATAATGAAATTATAATAAACAAAGGGAATGAAATTGCTTTATTTTAGTTGGAAGTAAAGGTTTAATTGCAGGATTTGTGTAGGCAGTAGGAATGGTTTTGCTTTTAAAGCAAATAAGAATTTAATTCTCCTAGAGCTCGAGTGCTGCTTGCCCTGAATATTGAGCCTCTACTCGTGTGAGTGTTTCACCAGCAGCAGAATGGGGGGACAGTGGATTTTCTGCTCTGGGGATGTCCCTGATGTCCCTCTGTTCACATGCAGGCCATGAGGACGTTCCCTGGATTGCAGGGGGGGTTTGTGGCTCGTGGGAAGCTCAGGGTGAGTTGCTGGTGTTCAGGGTGTGTGATCACCCTCAGCACAGCCCCCCGGGGTTTTGGTGATGAGTCTCTGTGCCTGGGCTATCAATATAAAGTGTCACTTCTACATGAGAATCAGGCCAGAAGAGAGCTTTAGCCACAGGGAGGGAGAAGAAATGAGCTTGGCAGTAAGATTCAAGGCAGAATAAATAAAATTTGGGAGTATTCTTAGGAAAAAAAACCAGTCACTACTGAATATAACGTGATCCAAATCAGGTATTATTCTTGGGGGGGGGAAATAAACTCAGAGGCTCCATATCCATTCCTTTCATTGTCTTCTGCAGTCAGAGAAGCTTTTGAAATCCATGTTATCTTTGCAGACAACTTGTGACCCACCTTACAGAATGTAATTCTTTGTATTCTTGATTTTAACCTGCTCCTCTTTTAATTTCTTCTCCAGAAGATTTCTTGGAAAAGCTTCTTCCTATCAAGCAACTTGCCCATCCCTTTGGGATTTCTTCTCCAGAGTTTCTCCACAAACTTAAAAATTCAGTTATTGTCAAAGCCCTTGTAGACAAGAGCAAGAAAAGGAATGAAAAAGTACCTATCAAATGTAAAACTCTCCAGGTAACCCTCAAAGTGAATATTATCACAGATATTCCTGGATTTTGGGGGGTTTCCTCTTTTCTTTGGACTGTGGCTTGTTAGGCTTTTACAACAACAAGAACAACAAAAAAGCCCTGACCATGTTGTAGTCAATAAACTGGCATCTGGAAGTTAAATATTCTCAGCTTCATTTTCCGTGGCAATATTTTAATTGCCTGCCATTAATGTAACTTTTTTCTCCCTGTGTTTTAGGAGCCATATGCTTGGTATTTATTTTCTTTTGTTTCTTCCTGCTTTCCCATTTATTTACTCCAGATATTTCTATTTCTTAGTCATTTTCATCATCCAAACTGGCTGATATTTGGGCTTTGAGTTTCACTCCCAGTGTCCCTTTGGAACTAAATCTCAGCAGACAGACGAAAGCTGAGATATGAGGATTATTTTTTTCTTGTGACAATATAGCATATTTTAGCTGGAGGCTTTTTACATTTTTCTCTATTATCCATCACCTAATCTGCATAACCTCATTCTTTTTTTATTGGTAAAGGACAGATGTCAGACTTGTAACTATTTAACTCATATTAAAGTTATTTTTTAAAGGCTGAGGAGTAAGTACAGTGTATATAATACAACTCCACTGCAATCTGCCATTCTGCCTCAGAAATAAATGCACATTCTGTCCAGGTCTAGAGAATGGTTGGAGTTAAGGTCATATTCATCTAGTGAAGCATCCAAGGCTTAAACTTACAGGAGAGCTGGAAAAAATCCAAGATATTCACAGATCTGTTGGCACTGAATGTTTAAACACTGATTTCTCCCAATACTTATGCATTCTACAGGCTCCACAAATGTGACCCATCAGCAAGGGACTGTTCATGCAACAATTGACACACCGAAGAAATTTTCAGTCTGTTCTGGATTCTTTCACAGACCTGGACCTGTTTGTTAAACCTGCATATCAATAATATGTGAAACCAAAGCAGAATGTATAAATCCCTCAGGAACTCTGCTTTTCTTCTGTGTTTCTCTCCTATTACAGGAACTGTCAGTGTTGCAGTCCCACAGAATTGCTGTGTGTTTCCTCTTGGGTTTTGTGCTGGTTGGAAGGGCAGGGTTTCATTCAAGCTAATTATTTTTTTTTTTTTCCTTAAAAAATAATGTTTGAGCCTGTTCTACCAGTGTGTCAGAGCACATTCAGGAAAGAAAAGGAGCCTGCAGAACCCCTGGGGTTTCCCTTGCTGACACTGATCTGTATAATCAGGAGCAGTTATGCACCAGGACAGGGACCTGTGGCCCAGCTGATAAACACACACAACCTCAGAAACCAGTGGGGACACGTTTAAAACAGCTCTGAATTTTTAGTTTGGTTTAATCATGGTGGGACTGTGGTTTCTGACAGGCCATGATTCCAAATTGTCTCAAAAAAAGAGTTAACATTTGGTGAGCCAAGATATGTTTCCTAATTTTATCAGGTTTTGTGTCAGAATATTCATAACTGGACTGACTAACAGTGCATTTATGCTGCTGATATTTTGTTGAAGGACTTTATGCAGCAGATTATTTTTTCAGTTAACTTTCCCATCAATGTCCATTTACATACCCAATAATCCCATCTCCATAGGCAAACAAAATATTCCATCTCCTATATCCTGAGTAAATGTGAACAGGCAGCTTTACTGACTCGATAAATAATCTCAAATATTTTACTTTACTTCAGAGTCTTGCTATTTCCAAAACTTGATTATCTCACAGTCAGATAGTTGTTAATCTCATTATGGAAGTCAGTTACAATTGACCTATTAGTTATCAAAAAAAGTATAAAAAATAAACTTGCTGGTTAGTGTTAATTTCTGAATTTAATTGGACTATAAATTGTGGAGTCATAATATGAATTCATAACGGGATATTTGTTGTGGGTGGTTTTTTGAGGGGTTTTCTTTGGTTCTGTACCCTCCTTTACAACTCTTTAGAGTTTTGTCCAGTGTCCTTTCAAATTTGAGACAGAGACCCTACTGAGTTCCTGGGGTTTATATCAAGTCCTAAAGCATACACATTAAAAAAAAAAAATCATTTTAGGATTAGAAATGCATGAAGGGATTCAGCCCCATTTTTTCCCATGAGTTTGGCTCATACTGAATGTGGTAATTGTAGAAATTAGTCAATGCCTTAGAAACTCATTTCTAAAATTCTCTATTCTGGGTTTATTCTTCCCTGTCTCCTGTTCAGGAAAGGGGAAGGGAAAAAAACCACCATTTGCCATTTCCCCATGAGCAGAGTAGAGTGAAGTAAGCTCAGGGAAGGCTGTAGCACACAATATGAGAGTCCTTGTGTCAACAAGGCCCTCTCTGTGTTATTGTAATGCAAGTAATTAATAATCATTATTTACAGCTGAGTACTGACTCTGGAGTTGTCACTGCCCAGCTGCCATTTGGTGCTCTCAGTGGAGTTCTTTCAGGGACTCTAGCAGGAATAGCAGGAATGTAGATAAGATATTCAGATTTTGTTTCATTCTAGTATCTAGGGTATGATTTGGAACATTTAAAAACTCAACTTCTCAATATTGTACCACTTTTTCACCTTTTTAAAGGTGGGTTATTTGCTTTTTTCCCCCTGAACTCTCACTTTATTAGAGAAACCCCAGCAGAGTCCTTGGAGAGCTTCAAAGTTCTCCCTCCCACAGTTGTTTTCCTCCTTTGTTGTTCCTTTTATGGTCTTTATGTTCTCAAGTGGACAACCTAATGATCAGTTCTTTGAAGGAGGGGTGCATGTACCTCTCAAAAAGAGGTATTGAGGAATCCTTGTGTGTCTTGAGTGCTGCTCCAGCCCTGGGAACAGCACAGGGAGCACATGGAGCTGCTGGAGAGAGTCCAGAGGAGGCACCAGGATGAGCAGAGGGATGGAGCAGCTCTGCTGGGAGGAAAGGGGAGAGGGCTGGGATTGTTCAGCCTGGAGAGGAGAAGCTTTGAGGTGACCTGAGTGTGGCCTTGCAGGGCCTGAAGGGGCTGCAAGAAACATGGAGAGAGACCATTGCCAAGGGATGGAGGGACAGGACACAGGGAATGGCTTCCCACGNATCAGTCATTAAGGTCTCCTCCAACCCTTTATTTCTGTGTGTGTCCTGCTACTTGCAGCCCCAAAGATGTGAATGCAGGATAGCTGGTCACCTGTCCTTTCTAAGAAGAACATTAGAGAAAGGCAAGGAACAGCTGAATGGGGACAGGACCATCTGGGGTTTTGGCTGTTCTGTGCTCACAGAGTGATAGGAGCTTGTGTGGGTAGAGAAAACCGACAGTGATTCAACAATCATTAAATTAGTACAGATGTCTCCTGCAGCCTCCCACAGAAGTCTTCTCCACGAGCTCAGGCAATTTGGATAAAGGGCTAGACTAAATCATTGCTGAGTCTATATGGATTCTGGCTGGTTTGAGATTGACATATGTTCCACACTTACAGCTCTTGGGATGCTGGTTTGTGTACAACTTGGCTGCATTCATGCTGAGCCAGAGTTTCTCTTTTGATGGGACGCTGACCCCAAATTTTGGATGTTTTGGATCACGGGTAGGTGAGGTGTTTACAGCATATGACATAAATACTCCAAACAGTGCCCACACTTACAGTCATAGCACTGCTATATTTGCTTCCTTGGACACAGAAGAGATTATCTGATGTGCCAAAAAAAAAGTGATAACTGTCCCTGAGACTTTAGTCTCCATGTGCTCTGGGAAGGGAACTCAGTACAAGTTGCTGGAGAAGCAGAGGTAATAATACATTACTAGATATCAAACTCTGCTGGGGAGGGCACAGTTGTTTATTCCTGGATATTTAATATTGGTGGTGTGTAATGGTTTATGTCTCCTCTCCTCGTTCAGCTCTTCCAGAAAAGCATTAACAAAGGCAGGAGCTGTGATCTATCTCTAGTGGTTTAAAAAATATTTCAAATTTAATGCTATTGCAAATTGATCGCATTATGAGAGACATAACCTTTGCAAGTGAGTTTCTAAGAAATTCACAGGAATGCATGACTTAGTGGAAATGCATGGGAAATTACATTAGGAGGCTTTGAAAACCACAGAAGTGATGAAGCAAATAACTTCTTGTGAAACTGCACGAAATCATAATAACTAGTTCCAACCAGGTTCCTCCGAATAACTTACAATTCTGCATGAGTTATTCCTAATAAACATCTAACTGCAGGAAAAGAGGGAAAAATAATCAAATTATCCTCGTGTTACATCTATTTATTCTGATGTGTGACACTCTGATGTTGCTGTGTAATTGCAAACGTAGCAGCTCTGAAGAACTAATGTTTTGTTTGACATCTCCTAAGGAATTTGTTTTGTAGCATTTCCTGGCTCTGTTTATTTTCACATTCTAAGTAATTTGAAAAATATTTCAAATATGGAAACCCTTATACTGCACCCATGTGCCCAGTTCACAGGTTAGTGGGAATGCACTGGAAATAAGTTACATTGTCACCTGTAAGCAGATAGTTTATAAGAGAAGCAATATGTAAGTACCCACAATTTAATTTTTCAGCTCTCTTTATTTCACTGTTACCTTCTCAACAGTTTTCAATTTCAGCTCGAGCTGGCTGCATAGCTGATGTTTATATTTCTGCACTGTAGCTGTGTTTGACAGCCAATTGCTAGAGAAGAGCTTTCTATTTGCACTGCCAGCTTTACACATTATGTGGTTTTAGACAGTACTTACTTCCTTATGTTCAGACACTGAAGGATGCTAAGCAGTAATCTTAAATTTGAAAAATTACCTACCAAAAAAAAAGGTATTTTAATGCTTTCAGGCCAGTTTTATTAAATATTATTAACAGAAAGCATTCTGCATGGATTTGAAATTCTTTTATTAAGCAGGAAGACAGGTTAAATATATTATTACTGAGACCCTCCTAATCATTTTGAGCAAAACATGAAAAGAAGTCAGGCTGGTGAAAGCAGCTGAAAGCAGAGCCCTGAAGGATTGTGAAATCAGGACAATTTAAATATGCTTAAATAAATGGAAATATCTTCTCACCTTTGACCACTCTGGCCTATTGTACTTTTTGTGTCTTGAGTGATCTAGGCTGCAGCTTGTCTGGTTTGACAGATTTTGTAAGCAGCCTTCAAATTACTGCTGTGGGTAGGTAGTGATTAACTTTTTTATTCCTCTTCTGCAATCCTAAGAGTATGTATTCTAAGATATTGCTTTGACATTCACTTGAGAAAATCATTTGAACAACACAAAGAGGTCTTAGCACTCAAGTGCAGTGTGCTCTGGGCCTGAGAATGAAGCTTAGCACGTTTTAATAAGCTTTTAAAGAGGAAAGGAAAAATAAAGCTCAAACAACATGGAAGGAAAGCTCAGGACGTGGTGAATAAGATGATGATGATTAAAGGAATGACAAGGTAGGATTTAGGGTGTAGGAACCCCTGGACTTCTGGCTAGTGCACTGAATGGGAAATGCTTATGGCTGATGGTTTTTTACAGCCATCCCCATCTTTTGTTTGTACTGAAGAAGGGGCATCGAGTCAGACTCTGCTGGCAGTGGAACTGACAGTCCCCTCAAGTCCTTCCTGGAGACTTCAGTCAGTCTTGCAGCAGAAACGACAGCAGAGTTTGTGTCCAAGGCTGACAAGCTGGAGGAGGCAGTAAATGGCTTTGCTGCTCTTTCACTGAGTTGGGAAAAGAGTGACAAGTGCAGGAGGGAGGCACTGTTAATTATAATGCCTCAAGCACTGGAATTGTTAATGTAAGTGCTTGACCCCAAACAGTGGGAGATGACAGATACTTTTTTCCCCCCATAAAGACACAAAAGAGGGAATATGTTTTACAAGACTAGAGCCGCATGCAATTTTTGAGGCTCTCTATGCCCAGCTTTCAGATCTCCTGTGGCGAGCCACAGTGCACTGCAGATGAAATAATAGAGAAGTAAATGAGATGGGAAAGGATTCCTCTTTGGCAGTGTGGCACAACTTCCTCGCGTGTTTCCAAGTGTCAGGTTAAAATAAAAATCCAGGCCTTCTTACAGGAGCGGCGTCTGCTGGAACACGGGAAAGGAACAGCAGTGTGGGTTCAGGAATAGTTCCATGAACTCCCAGCTGGGCAGAGAGCCAGCTACAAAAAGGTGCCAGCCATCTGAGACCACTTGACACAGGACACTTGGGCGTTAAGGAGCTGAGGAAAGCAGGGGCTGAGGGCAGCAGTCCAAGCTGCGGTGGGACACGGGTCGTGTGTGGTGGTGCTGTTCTCAGGACAGAAGGGAAGGCAGATGGTATTCCCAAATGGAAAGGGCCAAGGCCAGAACTGGGAAAACAGAAAGCTTTAGCTATCATCTGGCTTGACATAAGGATTCAGAAGCAGCGAGGTATATAAGAAATACATAGAGGAAAAAATCAACCCGAGGGGAGGTTTGGAATGAGGAAAGCAGGGTGGGAACAAATCACCTTGACTTTGTTGCCATCACAACTATGGAAGACGTGTGTGGGATTGTGGAGTTGGGGAGGACTTTGTATCTAGGGGCGTGGACACAGCAGTGAAACAGCATCAGCAATACATAAATTACAAACCAGTGTTGGAGATAAATGTCTAAAGCTGGCCAGGAATGGCTCGAGTGGTCCTATGTGTGGGTGTGGTCCTGGTGTCTGGATTTCTTTTCCTAATATGAATCTTTGTGAGGCTGAATGCAGGTTTAGCTCTTTCTTTGTTCCTCCCATCAATAAAAACAAGTATAGCTGTATCTTTTTCTCCCAAGTCATCCCACAAAACCAGATATTAAATATTATTAATTCAGCCTGGTGAGGAAGGTGATACATGATACCTACAGAAAGGACCAGTGGCACCAGGAAGAACTTCAATCAAGATTCATTTTCTTGCATGAGCTGGTCATAATCAGTGAATCAAAGTAAAGAGAGTGTTAGATCCCAGCCTTGCCTCCAGTTTTCAAACAGCAGTTCACTCCAGTGTACTATGAGCTGGTACCAAAAGGTAAGCAATGAAAAGCCAGTTGTGCACAGTTGCAGCATGAATATAAACAGAGACAAAATTAGCAAATCAAATAGAATAAAAAAGCAGTAGCAAAGAATAAACAGAAACATAAAAGAAGCCATCTGGAATCAAAGATACTCAAATGACATGGTAGGAAACTGAGGCAGACAAAAGCAGAGATTACACTCTTAAATGAAAGCGTTAGGGATATTATTGCTTTAATTCCCTTTGAATATGGTTATGAAAGTGCAGCTGAGAAGTGTGAGCAGTAATGTCTTTTGACAGTTACTCCGGAGGCTTCACATTACAGGATTCTGGGATCTTAAATGGAACCTTTGTCATCCATGGACATGCCTGTTTCCTTTCTGAAAGTGTTCCAAGCACTGACATTATGTCAAGTGCATCAAGTGTGTGCCCCAGTTTGTCATTACCCTGAATAATAATGCAGAATCTTTCTCCTCTTCCCCATTGTGGACTTATAATTCCCATTACTAAAGATGGGATCAGCCTATCCGTGGAGAAAATGACAGATTCTATTAAACTGAAATTGCATTCACTTTATTAGTTCTGTGTTGTGTGCAAATGAATCAAATCTATTTATAATAGTTTAATTATGAATGATTCTTTAAACCTTGGGTCAACAATAAACATGCTCGTTGTCCACGATGTGTCAGAGCACATCAGCAATACACACAAAAACCTCCTGTAACACTTAGTGATGTTCATATTTTTAGGAAAAAAAAAAACCAAACCACACCAAAAACAAGCCTGCAAAGCCACTTAGAGAAAGAAACACATGAAGGTGCATAACAGGCTTTGAAAGCACTGACATATATATAAAACAGGTTGTAAAAGTCACTAAAATCCTTCCATACTTTCAAAGAATGAGCAAGAGCTTCTTGAAACCCAGCAGGTTCAGAAAAGAGTCATAAAAAACTGAAAATTCCATCTCTAAGTTCATTAAATGGGGTCTGCCTCATAAACAAGGAATTTTATTGCAAGCCACATGTAAAAAAAATAGAAGAACCTGAAGCATTAGGGGAGTGCTGGTGTGTTGTGTGTGTACCTGTGTAACAGCAGGTGAAAATCAGTGATGCACCCTTCAGAAAAAGATTCCTGGTTTAGGAAGGAGAAGGATGATGCAAATTTTAAAATGAAGTTTTAAGGGCAGATGAGTCCTTTTCCCTTGAAACAAGTACGGGGTAATTCCTTTGTAATTACATGAGGATGAATTAATTACTTTCTAACAAACTCAAATAAAATCCTGACTACATAATGCCACCTTCTCTTTTCTTAATTAAAAATGTCCAGGAGCATTTTTTGTAATATGCAGATTTCCTCCTCCCCTGCCCCCCCCCATGTGACTTATCTCTATATTTATACTTTTTTTGCTAATATTAGGAAATTGGGATTACAGATCCTTCTTTTGATGATACATCTATTATGGGCTGGGCTGTGTCAAGCTGTGCATCAGCACTGCACCCAGAGAGGACTGGAAGTGCCCAGTCCATATCTTTGTGCTCCCCCTGGGGATGGACCAGCCCCAAGTGCATGATGTACTTTCCTGATGGTGAACACATGGCTTGAACGTGAAATTTGTTGTGCTGAGCAACCTGTTGTTTTGACTGCCGTGGGTTTGCCAGGTAGAGCAGGTGAGACAGTTTCCATCTGCAGAAGAGACTCATAAATCTGCTCAGAATTGCAAAAGAGCTTCACCGGCCTCGCTCCGAGCTCCTGCAGCCTCTGTCCGTACGAAACCTGTGGCTGCAAATGTAGTTTTGAGCCAAGAAAACGTTGTTCAAAATGTAACAATGAAATATAAAATGAACAAATAGCTACAGAACAGGAAAATTTCATAACAGTACCACGCTCCTGGCTTTGTGTTTTGCATCTACAGAATATAGAAGTTAGAATATAGGACTGTTTGACTAAGTTTCCTCTCTGCAGTTCCTCTGGTGTTGGTTGTAATAATTCATGTTTATCATATATGTACATGGGAGACTAAAATGTGTTGTGGATTTGAATAGTGTGTTGGCAATACTTTTAGAGGGTTATTAGTGAAAACAACACCCTGTGTGTGCTGTTACTGTTAATCCTGGCTTCATTGATTACCATCTGTGTTATAGGATAGAGCAGCAAAGGAATTAATGAAGATTAGAAACTGCTCTGGTCCGAGGGTTCATCTGGAAATGAAGTTCATTTTTTAGGAAAAAAATGAACTGTGCTGAGGATACATGGGAGCAATTAGTAGGACATTAATACAGGGCATCTGCATCACCATTAAAACTAGGAGAGGATCCAAACCCTTTCCTGTCTCCATAAATCCGGGCATGAATTGGGTGATGGACTTGCATCTGCTGCTTTGAGGGAGAGAGGTGTTTGGATTTATAGTCCCACAGGCAGGGCAGTGATGGAGGAAGAAGATTTCACTTCCTTTGAAGTCTAATGAACCAAATCCCACATAATGGAAGTGAGTTTGAACGTGCTGTTTTCCAGTAAATAGGTTGTCTGTTTGTTTTGGGGTGCTTAGTTTAGTGGGACACAGGGGCTGGTGGGGATGTTTTCTTTTCTAAACACAAATTCTTGTCGCATTCTCAGTGTTGCTCTGAGAAAGAAGAGGTCAGCCTTCAGGCACAGGTGTAACAAATAAAGCTATAGATGTGGAAAGCAGTTTCATATTTACATTTGTGAGGCTTTTTCAGCAGAAACTGATATTCATTTATCATATTCATTATGCCTCTCTATCATTCACCTCGACCCTATATAATTATGTGTTTAATGATCTTTAACCTTCACATGAACACAGCTTGCTGAAGCTTGACAATTGCAGTAAATTATCATTCATGTCTGGTAGGAGAGAGGAAATATTACTTGGGAAAAAATACTGTGCTATCTGACTCAGAATTTAACTTCAGTTCTGTGACTTACCTTTTTAGATAGATGATGATATTTAATCCTAAATCTAAACTATTAAATGATTGTGAAAAACTGACTCTTCCATAGGTCATTTACTATAAAATTTAGAAATTAATGTGTAAGAACTTAAAAACCTAGAAAAGCTGTCTTAATCTGTCAGTCTGGATGCTCATTATAGAAAGTAGGTATGATTTTAATATATGCCACATTTATGTCTTGTTTTTTATTGTATTGTCAGGTCTGCCACTATAAATCTTCAGGTAAAAAGTACTGATCTCCCATTCATCACTCAATTTCAACTTCAATATTATAAAATGCTCCTGTCTCTTGCTCTTTGTTTAATGCCTAGCCCTTCATTTTATAGTGTTTCAAATAGCAATATCAATTTCTTTCTTTTGATACAAAGGAATTTAACTTATTAGAGGAAACGATTAATAGTAATCAGAGGCAATTTTTTTCATTTTAACTGTTGGTATCTCAGTGGCACTGCAAAGGTTTTATAGCTCTGCATTAATATCTACCAGAACTGATTTATGAGCCATAACTGCTGTTGGATATTATGGGTAAAACCTGAGATTATACTGACAGCCTCTCCTACTTGCTAGTAAATGGAAAATGGGAGAATCTTTGAGCATTCTCAGATATCTGTGTGGATATCTGGTTTACCCTACATCTTAGAAATTCAGATTACAGTCTTTCAGTCTGTGGCTGGGTGAACTGAGGTGTTCCCAGTCCCTTTGCTGAGCTGTGCCTGTCCAGACAATGCTGTGATATTACATCACTGTAATCCAGCCATGAATATCCTGCCAAAACCTTCATGTGCAATTTTGATAGGATATAAATTTATTCAGGGATCAACCAAATGCTTAAATTATAAACAATCCGTTTAAAAGACAGATTTTGGTTGATCTTGATGGGCTCTGGGGTCATAAGGGTCATAAAGACAATAATCTTGCAGGCAAAAACAAGCTGTAATAACTTTCTGACCAGACAAAACTGTGTTACAACCAACAGGAGAGTTCTATAACTGAGTAAATGATGCTGATTGTTCTCAAGCAAGGATTGACAGCAGGTGCTAAAAGAAAAACAGATTGAATTTTTGGAAAAGGGGCTCAGCTGTCACTTGACATCTCTGTACCTTCGTGTGGGCTGGGTAGGAAGAGTGAACTGGATGGAGTCACACACATTCACACCTAAAGTGCTTTTAAAAAGCTGTTAAAACAATGGTGGTGTGATAAAACCCAGCAAAACACAGGGGATGAAGTTACACCTCGTGCAGTTGGTGGGAGTTGTGCTGCTACTGCAGAGCAGAGGATGCTCTGGTGGGCAGGATTTTGTGTGTGCACCAAACCAGAGCAATGGGTAAATCAGCCCTGGCTGCTCTTGTCCACTGGGCTCATTGCAGCAGCTCCAGGTTCCAGTTTTCTGTCTGCTGAAGAACCTGCAGAGCTGCTTGTGGTAGGACAGGAGACTCTCCTTGTGGCTTGGCTTTAACTGCTCTTTTTTCCTCATCTACTTTAATACCCTAATGCAAGTTCTTATGTCAAATGGTGATGCTGCCTGACCCTGGCAACCACTGCTACCCACTGAAGAGCAAAATGCATAACCAGCAACAATTTCTGCTGAGCTGTCTGACAAACTGAGCAAACAGGAACACGTCTGGTAGTGGTTGTTGTGTTGCAACCTAAACAGGTTGCACGTATTTCCTTCAGAATAACTTCTGTGAGACAGAGGTAAATAATAATGGATGCAAGTTACATTTGTAATGTCATGTTAGCCACTTCTTATTGATCATATTGAGTGTGTTAGCCTCACTAGTAAATAGAATTTGAAATATTATTACTGTATATTTAAGTTATTATCCTACATTTTGAAGGTGTTGACACTAGTACACATGGTCCAACTGACAGGCTCACAACTTAAAAATTATTGGAGATAATCTGATGTTTATTATTTGGCTCTGAGCCTACAAAAAAAAAATTAATGGAAGTCTTTTGTCTCCAGGCTTTTAATGAATAAAAAAAAAAATTTTTTTTGAAAAGCCACATGCAAATGAAATACAAGTGTTTTTTTAATGGGGCATTTGCAAGAATGGGAAGATGTGTGTAAGGGTTCTTCTTACTTTTGAGCACCCACTTTGAGAATAAAGATCTTAGAATCTTTTAGGTTCTGCTAACAGGTGAGTTATGACACAGCTCTGAGTTCCTGACTGTTACAACATTCCATAGATCCCGTGTTCAACCATTTTCAGTCACCTGGAAATAAGCTGAAAGGAATAACTAAAAATAAGAAGCTTGATTAAAGCATATATTATTGTTAACCCTTCACCCACCCTTTGATATAATAGGTTAAGGACATTTTGTACTTGTTCATTTTGGCTGATAATGGTTCTGAAGGCATTTACATTTTAGAACAGCGATTTAAAATATATATATAACAGCTGCTTTTTAAATAGAAAGTCTAATTATGCCTATGATTGCATTCACTTTTGATTAGTATGCATACAAATCCCTGCTCTCCATGTGTATTCAAGCTGAGCTATGGATCACTGGTGCCAGGATTGAAGTACAAAGGAACAGCTTGACAAAATGTATGATTAGCCCAAAGCAAAAAAAAAAAAAAAAGGCAAAAAATTCTGGGTGTACACTATTTTGTCTCTAAAATAATTCCTTTTCCCCTCCTTTAGTTACACACAGACCTGGACCCTGGCAGCAGCAAAATCAAGTATATTCTGTCAGGAGATGGAGCTGGAACAATCTTTGTGATCAACGACAAGACCGGAGACATTCACGCCATGAAAAGGCTGGACCGTGAGGAGAAGGCTGAGTACACCCTGACAGCCCAGGCAGTGGACAGGGACACAAACCAGCCCCTGGAGCCTCCCTCAGAATTCATTATTAAGGTCCAGGACATCAATGACAACCCCCCCGAGTTTGTGGATGGCCCGTACCACGCCACGGTCCCAGAAATGTCTCTCGTAGGTGGGTATGTCTGAACACCAGCAGCCCTCTGATTGCTCCCATTTAAACCATGCCAGGGTGCCTTGGAGTTGCTGATGAATAATAAGATATTTATTATGTTGTTAGCATTAATTTGCATGCTTTCCAGTCTCCTCTTGGCCGAAGCTTTCATCTGCAGCACAACAGCAGAGTCCCTCAGTAGTAAGCAAATGGCCAACAGCTGTATTAATGTGTCTGCCTTTGTCCAACAACACTGTAATGGGCTAAATTTATATTTCCCTTATGACATTGCAGTTGAGAGGGTTGTTGTTGTTGAGAAGGATTTATCAAGATTTGCTCTGGTGTGACACTCTAATCCTATTGATATTTTGTTGATGTTTAATTATCTGTTTGTGTGTTTGTGTTGCAGCGTGTTGATACGAACTTATTTGTTTTCCTCTAAGTGCAACTGTAATCAGCAAAGACATTGAAGTGAAAGATGCTGTGTCTGGGACTTGATGGTTAGAGTCCAGAGTGGACTTAACCAATTAGCCATAGGATTTGCATGGATGATGGAAGGGGGAAACAGAGAAAGCTGTGGAAAAAGATGGTGAAAAGGGAAATTAACTGTGTGAAAGCAGAAAAGAGAAAAGAGTAGAGCATAATCTTCTTAATATGTTTTACTTATATTTATTCATTTTGTCAGATTAGTGTGAATCTATTTCCTCATGGATTAATATATTTTAGAATTAGAATTTTTTTTTTTGCATGGTTTGTCCCTTGTTCTGTGTTTGCAAATGTATAAGTATGTACTCAGAGAGGTAGATATTGATGCACTCAGGTCCTGACTCCCTACCTACACACATCAAGGCAGGTGATTTTTAGCTCTCACTGAAGCAAAACCCATCAAACCAAAAGACTCATTTTAAGGACAATATAAGAATTCAGCATAAGCAAAGGCATCCAAATGTGGCCATGAAACACAGAGGAAATTCTAACATGTTTTAGTGTTGGGTTGAGGATAATGTGCTTTTCAGTGATTTGTCTACATCTGTCAAAGCAAGGTAATTGAAGGAGTGCCAAGGCACTTTGTAAAAGAAAGCAGCACCTATCACAAAGTTTAAACAACACCCTGCTGTCTTATTTAGTTAAAAAGAGGAGGAATGTGAGAAGCCAGAACCATCCCCTCCCTCACACCCAGCACAGTGAGTTGCAGAGTCATTTTCAATGCCGAGGGTGATGTGCTGACTTGATGGTGATACCTGAGCCTTCATGTCTTTAATCAGCCCTTCTCCAGCACATTTTCATATCTTGGTTGTGTTGAATTGTGCCGAAGCTGATATGTGAATTTTCAAGCCTGCACGTCAGTTCTTTTACTAAAACACAGGCTTAATTTGTTTAGTTACTTTTAATTATACAGCAGTACAAACATAATATGGCCCTGCTTTCAGAAGATATTTTTACCAAGCTCTAGGTGAGAAAATGACTTAATTAAATAAAATAACATAGAGTAAAAGAAAACAAAACAAAACAAAAAAAGCAGGGAGTGGGAGAAGGAAGAAGGAAAATTGAATGCTATTATTCTCCATATGAATGGTACTCTAGAAAAAAAGAAAATGAAGATCTATGCAAACAAGAAAAGATGGTTTCTGATCAAAATAATTTATATATGTGCATATGAGCAATATTTATAATCTGTAATAAAGACATGGCCCTCATCCAAGGCGTATTCACTGTAAAGAAGAGGAGGGAGAAAAAAAGCCAAAAACTTTAAGGGGAAACTAGTCAGGAGATCAGATGACTAAAAATCTGTGGAGTTGTTTAACTTGAGGTTTAAAAGGTGGTAAATGCGATGAGATCAAGAGAGTAAAAGAGAATAAAAGATGAAAGATTGACAAAAGAGAGGGAAAGTGAAACAACTGAGGAAAAATTTAGGGTGAAAGAGGAAGGGAAAATGTAAAGAAAGGTCATGGGAGATGAATTATAAGATAGAACTTAATCTGGGAAAGCTATAAATAGCTAAAAGGGTTGGCTCCTGGAGGATAATATTTCACCTGTTCCCCTGGCATGTTGGGGGAAAGACAAGCAGTTCTTCACAGAACTGCCTCTAAAATCACAGAGTTCCACAGTGTTATGTATCCTTAGGCTGCATGGCAGAGTTTTGTCCAACAGCAAGTTTGTTCTAACAACACAAATACAGGTGGAAATTTGCAGTACCTGAGAGGTCTGAGGTTTATTACTGTAACTGTGCAAGTTTAGCTCATTTTTTCCTATGATCCCCAGACCTTCCCTGTGTTTTATGTGCCATTCCTGACTGTGAATGCTTTCAAGCTGGTTCTCCAAAGAAGCACAAACATGCACTCCTGCTCTTCTGTTGAGAAACAAAATGTAATTCTCTGCTGTTGCTTCAGGGCTCTGAGAATGTTTCCCATTGCATTGCATGGGTCATGAATGACTGTAAAATCTGTGCAGTACAGGCAGTGTCTTAATGTCTGGTGGAACCAAATTTCAAGGCTGAGAAGTGGAAGATGAGGGTATTACTATTGCTGTTATTCCTTCCTTCTTCTTTCCTCTCTTGACCCGCAGGTAGCAGCATCAAAAGCTGCACTAAATGATTCTCCATAAATTATTTTAACTTTCTTGAGGTTGTTTTAGTCCTCTTAAAATTACTTAACTCTTCCATGATGTTTATAAGAAAACTGTCTCCTTTCAGAGTTCAAGGAATTTTTATTATTTTTTTTCCCCACCAAGAGTATTTCTCTTCCATTACCCACTAAATTCCCCTTAAAGGGATCTCCACCCACTGCCAATTGCAGCCTTGACATTTATACAACACAGGCATTACTAGACTGTGTCCTTCAGGATAAAACAAAGTTCTCCTAAACCTTTTCTTTCCTTAAAATGCTTATATCAATCCTGCTCTGAAACAGAAGAGGAACTCATATGCTATATATATATAGTACTTATGTAATGAGGATGCAGTACAAGGCATTTTATTTTTGGATGTCTGTGGAAAGCAATTTATAACATACAGATGAAGGCAATAACCTTCCATTGTTCAGTGCCACTGAGCTGAGGCTCTAACACAGTGCAGGTTTTCTAATAGTTATGTTAGATCTGGTCTTGTGTTCCTTGCTGGGAGAGGTGTGTTACTGAGAGGCAGGAATGTTTCACTGTAGGGATGTGAAAACTGGGTTCAAACTGATGGGGAGTGGGTTTAGATCAAATATTGTGAAGAAGTTGTTGGCTGTGAGGGTGGGGAGGCCCTGGCACAGGTTGCCCAGAGAAGCTGTGGCTGCCCCTGGATCCCTGGAAGTGTCCAAGGCCAGGTTGGACAGGGCTTGGAGCAACCTGGGCTGGTGGAAGGTGTCCCTGTCCATGGCAGGGGGTGGAACTGGATGATCTTTAAGGTCTCTCCCAACCCAAACCATTCCATCCTTCCATGATTCACCTGAATGCCTGTGCCAGCATTCTGTGGGATGTGTAGGAGTGTGTGTGTGGCAGTGGGTGAGATCAGCACACAGACACTGCCACAATCTGCCCTGGTTGAGTTTCAACTCTGTGTTTTGGTGAGATCTGGAAAATCCTGCTTCCCTGCTAAAACAAAAGGATTTGCATGGCTTTCCTCCCACTGCTGGGAGCAAAGATGATTAGTATTACCCTGTGTTATCTGTGGTGGGAATGATGCTCACTTTTCAGCTGCCTTCACAGCACACACACCCACACACGTACCGAGTGCCGCACTGTGCTCAGAGTTATTTTGAAATAATTTATTTCTCTCTTTGAGGAAAGGGAGCAGCACATTCTAGAAAACAAAAAAAAACAAAAAACAAATACCAACTTTTGAGAACTAAATTGAGTTTTCCCTTGTTTCATCCTTGTGATCTGTTTTTTTAATGTAATTCCTACATAATCTACCATGGTAAGCCCTGTTCCCCAGCTTCAAAAATGATGAATTTGCTTGTGAAAGCTAATAGTGCATATGGAGAATATGTTCTTTACTGAAACTGTGCACTTTAATCTTTTAATTCTGATGGTAATGATCTTAAGGAATTAAAGAACAAAAAGTGAAATCTGTGGAATCACTTAATTGTGACCGTATTGCAGTTCACAAATAGGAAATAAATTAATTTGCCTGTAAACCTTGTTTAATCACTTTCAAATGTAAAAGGCCACACTGGGTTAAAAACCCGGCTAAAACCTTAAAAAAAAAAAAAAAGATTTATCTAAGCCTCTGGAAGGAAGAACCCCATGACTCTTTTTTTTTCCCTCCCCATTTTTCTGTCAGCTCTGTATCTATGCCTGCAATGAAGATAGATAGAATATTATGTAAATGGATGAGCAAGCTTAGAACATCCACAAGGGTAATTGGAACTAGGCCTGTAACTTATTTAAAGAAAAAAAAAAAGAAAGAAAAGAGAAAAATAGATAAAAACACCCCCTCCTTTGAGTATGTTCTGTTTCTGTATTACCTGCTCAGCCACATGAGTTCCCCAAAACAGAGGTGGTAATGGGAGCCAAAGTGGATATTGTCTCCCAACAGTTTAGTTTTAGGATCCTTTTTTTCAGGAGAGGGATGAGGAGTGGAATTTCCTGATTTCTTTCTTAGCAAAGCCAAGAGTGTTTAGACAGCGAGTGTCACGTTGAAAGACAGGAGATGACGGCACCAGAGTGACAAACGTGCTGGTGAAATAAAAAAGGACACAGATGGAAAAAGAACAAAAGGCATGAGGGAAGAGAATTCTCTCTCACTTTGCCTGAATTAAGGTAAACAGACAGACTTTAATATTCTGCAGATATTAAGGATTCCTTAAAAAAACCTCATCTTAAAACACGTGCAGGGGAATTCAGTCTATTATTGGTCTAAAAATGCTCTCACCTTTCACACTTGGAAATAATAACAATGTGAAAAAGCTTAGAAAAATAATATTTTTGTCCTTAAATGCTTCCATGAAACCTACTTATTGGGGGGGAAAAGGTCTTTACTGGAAACAGGATTAGGCTTTTAGTTGAGTCGGAATATCAATTTTCAGTTTTGGCACAAGCACATCTACTTAGGAATGTTTCCCTTTGAATCAAAGTTTGCCCTTGATTGCACCACTGCAGATAAGAAATTGCATCATTTTTATTCTTTTTTCTCAAAAGCAGAGTTCTTTAGTTTAGCCAGGTGTAGGAGGAGCTTTCCACTGCTCCCAAAGATATCAGTTCTCTTCCAGTTACAAATCGTTTGCAAAAAGGGCAAAATCTGCTGCATATGAAATCAACGTTCCACGTCTGATATGAATAGTGATAAAATGACTTGACAAATTAGAAAGTTGTGATAAAAACCTGACCTGAAATGTTATCAAGATCAACCACAGTGTCTTACTGGTTTTTTTTTTTTTTTTTCCCTATATATTCATTGATTTCTAAGGCGCTGAGCATGACTGTTAAATCAATGATAGTTTGTGACAAAATTGTGGAGTAAAAGGACTGCATTACTGGGGTCAACTACAAATTAGCCCGAAGGGTAAGTGCAAAGGCAGTGCAAAAGCTAAGGGAAAAAAACCAGCAGATGTTGTAAAATATGGCATCAATGTAACAGCTGTTAAAAAAAAAGTATATTTTCATGTTGTCTTGTTCGTCTCCTTGTTGATCCTGTGCATAATCACGTTGTCCAGCTGTGGTACCATTGAGCATTTAACGTGAGAGATTTATTTAGTGTTTAAAATCATCATACACAACCTTGAGGAACTGGGCAGGATATATTCAACACCAAGGCTGTCTGCTCCCTAACCTGACTTGCTCCTGAGCCTTGAGAAAACATATTTCTCAGCATGTGCTGTTATATTTGTGGTCTTCCTTTCTCACAGGGTCTGATTAAAAATGTCATTGTCTTTCTATGTTGTTCTTAAATGATCATTAATGATCTTAAATGATCATTGTGAGCTTGAGGGCCATGGATGAAATCAATATTGTTCTTTGTGAGCTGACCCTTTAGTTGTGCCCACCTCATCATCCCTAGGGCACTGATTGACCACACAAAACTGCCCAAATCAGTGGGATTGCTCCAAAGAGTTCATACCAGTGGCAGCAGGTGCTTGAATGTTCGGGTTCTGAAGGCACTGCCTGGTTCTTAGAAGCAAGTCCCACCCTACCTGTGCAAAGTATGGAGCTGTTGATGGGTGCTGGTTCCTTGGACCAGTGCTGCCTTCCTTCCTCTCCGTTCTGTGGCACCAATTTGTCACAGATTTCCCATTTTTGGCACATGTGCATTCCCTCTGCACGAAGGGAAGTTGTGCAGGTGACACCTGGTGAAGATGGACTCCACAGGAGAAGTCTTCTTAGATCAGACTTGGAGTCACAGTTCCCTGTGGAGTTCTATCCAGAGGAACACATCTTCCTACAGTGTTCCTCTTTCAAGGACAGACAGGCACAGCAGTGTGTTGATCATGTGATGGCAGGGCAGAGAGAATTTTGGCAGTTTCAGGTGCAGGCTTCTCAGTCCTGCTGCTGTTTCCCCAGATGATTCCTGCCTCACAGCCACAAACATCTTGTTCTTGTTGCAGATATTCTGCTTCTGAAATCCTTGGGGGTTGCTTCCATTTGTACATATCAAACACATCATTGTCTTTGTGTTCTGTGGCTGTGTGAAATCAAGTCTGACTCAGGGGTCTGATACATCCTCTTTTCCTTACAAGTTTAAGTCTCCTCTTAGGGTGGATTTTTCACCATTTTGCTGAATTTCAGATTTTGAAGAAAAAAGGTGTCTCAAACAGTGGTAGGGGTTGAAAATGTGCCACCTCATTTTTTCCAAACAGCTTGGCTTGTGGCATGAACCCATTTGCTGGCCAGTGGATGATGCCCAAGTGGAAAACAGGCAGATGAGAACAAGCAGAGCAGCACAGATTCCTGCCAGACTGAGGCTCTGTGACTGGTCAGGAGCATATTCTCACTTTTTTCATGGAAAATGCAGACAAGCTCTAACCCTGAGGTAGAAATCTCTAGGTCAGAAAATTAAATATTCAGTGTGGTTATATTTTCACAGAAACTGTTATTGATATGACTCCTATGACTCTGTTAGCACAAAGACTAGACTTCAGAGCATTTGGGCTTCCCTCTCCCAGGTAAAGCAGCAGAGAGTCCCAGCTCTGAGGTGACACTGGCCTCTCTCTGTTCTCACCACAGAAAGTCATAAATGAAAGCATTTCTGCAGTAAACAGCCAGGGCTGCTTTATTATTTATTTATGTTTTTTTACAATACACCTGAGCATAACCTGAAACTTCCATCGAAATCAACAAGACTTATGGTACCTTTTTTTTTTTTTACTCCTTCTTGGTAATATAGTGTACAGTGATCATCCAATTTTACTGCCTTTGCCTGGGGACCTTGCAGAATGAATGCTGATGAAATAGTCAATTGATTAGAGACAAGCAGTCTTTCAAAAAGTCCTGAAAAGAAGAGTAGCTATTTCCCACTTCTCTCACAAATATCAATTAATATTCTATAGTGAGGGTGATATACAAAGGGAGGATTAAAAAAAAACAGCATGAAAGGAAAACATAATTCTTTAAGCCAAACATAAAATATATTTTACCCTTCTACTGTTGCCTGTGATGTTCCAGACCGTGTACTAATCCTAACAAACAGCCACCCAGGGGAATTTATAAAGGAATACCTGCAGGCTCTCTAATGGCACCATCTCATAAGTTGTAGCAAAAAAGAACTGCCAGCTTTAAAATGGAAAAGGCAATGTCCTTTCTTGTTAGACCCACACAAGGTAAACCCAAGTAACATCAGCAAGGATAATTGCCAGAGAGGAGTCTGCATCCCTAAATCTGGACACCTACTCCTCGCACGAAATACTTTTTGTTTCTGAAAGATCATGGTAAAAAGGCAGCATTGCAGTTCCAAAACAAGTAGTTTCTGCACAAAAACTGTGAGCTGTGCAGCTGATGAGATTTCCCAGCCCTCATTGTAAGGCTGGGAGGTGCTGAGCCTGCCAGTTCCCTCCATTGGCAGTGAGATGTACAGACAGCACCTCTCATACTTGTGAACTTACACATTTGCATACAATATGTGGGAGTTTTTTCCCCATTTCTCTCACAGGATAAAAAAACCCTCTTAAAATGGCCCGTGGGCAGTCAACATTGTTGTAGGTTGTTCAGTCATTTGGAGGTTTTGGCTTGTACATGTACTGCATGATGTTAACAGTCTTCAGAGATTTCATTAACTTTCTAAACTGTCTGCTCCAAAAATTGGGCCAGGAAATAAGGAACATTTGCAAGAAACAATTTGGGTACCTATTCTGCTTCTGGAGATAAACCCCACTAAGTATATCAAAGATGTGAAAAGATTATTTTCCTGGTGGAATCAGGGAACAGTTCCTTGCATTTTCTTGTGTGGTATTTCATAATTTATTGTAGATCAAGTTGCTCCTGTTGGATTCTTTCAGATAACTTCATTAAGTCATGTTTTTCAGGTGTTAAAACATTTGGTCTGGATTATCAACTCTTTTAGGGCAGCACCTGCCATTTCCTATAGGTCTGTAGAGTACTGGATTCTCAAATCTCTTTTTCTCTGCATTTTGGTGACTTTACATACAACTACTTATATAAAACAAACTGGCAAAATAAGCAAGTAATGATTTGTCTCTCCAATATTTTATGTTAGTTTTAAAAGACTGAATAGGAGCTATATCAGTTGCAATTTACTACACAAAGTGTATACAGCTGTTTAGGTAAGTACATAAGTGCACACAGGTGTTCATAGATTATATATATACAAGAGGAAATGGCCTCAGGCTGGGCCAGGGGAGGTTTGGGTTGGACATCAGGAGGAATTTCTCCATGGAAAGGGTGGTCAGGCCTTGGCAGGGGCTGCCCAGGGAGGTTTGGAGTCCCCACCCTGGAGGTGTCCCAGGAAGGACTGGATATGGCACTCAGAGCTCTGGGTTGGGAGACAAGGTAAGCATCAAGCACAGGGTGGATTTGATGATCTTGGTGGTCTTTTCTAACCTTAATGATTCTGTGATTCTATGAGATATATGTAGAAAATAATGTAAGCAAACCCAAAAGTCTTGCAAGGTTTCTGCTTGTCCTGTACAGTGGGGTGTCTGCTTTACATGCTTGAAGTTCCTGGAGGGCTGGTAGAGACTGGGGTGGCCTATTTTGAGCCCAGAACATAACAGAGAAGTCATTATGATCATTTTGGCATTCCCATTAGCTGGTTAGTTTAATTTGGATTCCTCTCTGGCCTTCCAAAAAAGGAGGATCCCATGAGAGGACAACTGTCTTCCTCCCTTAGGTGGAGCAGGCAGCTGGTGCAGCAAGGTACCTAATTTAGCCAGTTGTGCCTAAAACTGAGTTGTATGAATAACCCTCTTTTCCATGGATCTTACCTTAATCATCATAAACAAGATCATGACAGCATCACAGTATTTCACTACTTAGAGTCAAATAAATTACAGCTGGGAAAGACAAATTACCCTATTAGTTAATCTTCCTGTCTTTCTAGGGTTTTCCCTTAGAATACATTATCCAGCATCCTGTGCAAGAGAGTGAACTCTTCAGTGAGGAGGATTCTGTTATTTCCCTTGGGGAGCTATTCCTCCTTGTACAATTTCTCATTGCAAGGAAGCCTTTGTTGTTGTTTTTCTCTTGGCAGAAGATTAAGTGAAGGCTTGTATGTGTGTATTTGTATGGTTCTCATCAGCAACACATCAGTATTACATCTGTAACACACACATTTTCTTTCTCATTTCTCCCTCTAGAAATGACTGTATATTGGATTCTACCATAGATGCAGTAGAATGCATTCTGACCTTCCTGTCTCCCTGCATGTCAAGAACAAGTTGCTCATTTTTCCCTTAGTGGACTGTTCTGGCCCATTCTTTACCTCTGCTTCCATTCATTTTCCATCACTGAAAGGATGCACTGGACACTTAAAGAGCAAATATTTTGCTGGTTTTCACTTGCTTTCCTTTAAGTGTGGGAAGACCTGAAAAACTCACCCCAGACCTCTGTGACCTGTTCTCAAAGCAGACCTTGAAGCCCTTCCCTGATGCTGATGTCCTGTGGGCAGCACCATGTGCTGGCAGCATTCCTTCCCATGGTGATTTACATCATGGAATCATAGAATCATGGAATATCCCGAGTTGGGAAGCACCCACAAGGATCATCAAGTCCAACTGGCCACACAGGACAACCTCCTTGGCTCTCCTCAGCTGTCTGTCTGCATTTCCCTTTCCCTTTCCTGGTACTTGATTCTTGGGGTCTTTGGAGAGAGAACCTTCCTGGGCTGTGAGACCTGATCCATGTTTTGGGATCTTAAAGCTTTTGCAATAAAGCAGCTCTTAATAATAATAAAAACACATTGAAGTACAGTGTAGGGGTGAATTAACACATGATGTGCAAGAGAACCCTAAAACTCATGCACCACACCTACACTATATGTGTGTATATTTGCATGAACACCAAGCCATGCAATGATATTTTATGTGTGTAATTTGCATATGTTAACAAGTTCTAAAGTACATTACACAGATTCCTATTTCATATACATTTTCTTTATTTGGTTAGTGAAACCTCTAATTCATAGGTTCTGTGTTTAGAAATGGTCTGATAGAGAATAATAGAAGATGATAGTGCTTAAAACTATGTTTTTGCATTTAAAAAACCCAGAAACAATGAAAAACAAATAAGTTTCTGCAGCTTTGAGGCAGTAATAATTTACATGTCAAGAAGTTATGCAGGTTTTTATGAGATTATTGCAGTTTTATTCAATAAAAAATTGTTACCATGACAACAACTGTCATGCTACCTGTGAGATTATAGCAAAGAAGGCCAGTGAAGAAAAGGCTTCATTTTGGAAAGAATGCTTGTCTGACCTGCTGGAGACAAACAATTCCTCACTGTGACCACCCCTGACTGCAGGGCTACTATCAGCCCAACTCCAAACCCGGTTAGAGGTTGGCAGCACAGTGATCCTCTTAGGAAAACAAAAGAGTTGGTAAATAATGGCAGGGCTTTGTCATGCAAATACTCTCCTAATGCCCTGTCAGGTTGGTAATCAGATCTTCCAAATGAAATGGAGATTTCAGGCTGTCAGGATCTGGGAAGATTAGGAGGGAAAGAGTGAATGAGACCAAAAAGGGCATCAGAAAAGCAAAAAAAACCAAACAAACAAACAAAAAAAACCACCTCAGAAGTCCCTGGGAAGATGAGAAAACATGGTCCCACTAGGTTGTGTTCTGGTCACATTATTTATTTTTACCAGCCATTACAATCTTTCAACAAAATGGTTGCTTCATTGAATATGGATTCATGTAAATTGCTGGCCCCGACCATGCATTACCTCCTCTAGAACATTCAAGTTTGATTTTTGGGGATTTTTTTCCCCCCTAGTACTCACATTTCACTGCCACAACAACAAAAAAAATTTGCTTCCCTACTCCCTGTGGCAGCATATGCATTTTTCTTTCTGACTAATGTGCAGAATGTGTACCCTGACTTGCACATAAAAACATAGCCAAAACAACAGAAAAGCACTGGCTGAGCACACACATCTTATTTTTTTATGATGGTTTTTAATCTTAGTTTGCCAGCAAACACAACCTTTCTTACCTAGCCATATAAAAATACTTGGAGTGTTAATTATGTCTCTGATTGCTGGCCTGTTGAAAAGAGAAACTCTGACACTAACAGAGTAAAACAATCAGCACTGGTTAATGGCTAAAGCACAGTAGAAGTGTTCATTAATTAAAATCTGTTGAATCTCTGTGCAGTCCATATTTAAAGCGATTTAATTCATATTTAAGGGTCATTAGCATTGCAAAAGTGCACCTCAGGAAAAAACCACAGAAAGTTTTTTTACCTAAACATCTTCAAATTTGCCTCATATATCGGAAAAAATGGTTTTGTTTTGCATGAGGCAACATTAGGTACATAAAGAAAAGAAAGAAACAGTGATTATGTTGTTGGGCCAGATTATATAAAACTGCAATATTATTGTAATTAGGACAACAGTGACTTGGACTATAATAGTGGCTTTCTTGTAAAAATGGCACCATTTCAAATTTATAGGCTCTGGCTAAATGAGTTTGTTGTAGCATTGACAAAGAAACAAACACAAGCCAAATGCAGTCAAAATGAAACACAAACACAAACCTTCGCTGTTTATTTGCTGGGCAGAACCCAGAATGTTGTTTTTCCAAGAACATTTACGTAATAAATGCTCTCCCCTGCATTCTTGCAGCTTTTTTTCAAGGCAAGATTTTTATCTTTAGAACTTTAAGCGCATTACTCATGTAAAAATATTTATGTACATGTAGTTTATAACTGCAGTGGAGTAAAATCCTGCTTAAATTTTGATAATCCAAAGCTTGGAGAGTTCTGCTGTGAGATTGCCTAAATAACAGCCATGGCAGCTGTGAGTTCCTCTTTTTCTACATCATTTCTCACCCTCAGGAATCTCTCAGTTCTCCAAACCTTTTGGTGCAGGGGGTTCCATCACCTGTGGGAGTGGGATCTGCTGCTACCTCTGAACCTTTAGTGGAACCAGAGCATCACCTGCACCTGCAGAGGGGACACACTTTGCTCTAAAATATACTTCTTATTGCCACTGTGAACAGAATAACGTGGCACATTCCACACCTGCAAAAGATTTGATTCAAGGCATAAAGAAGGAAAAAAAAAAATCAAATTAAAGGCGATAAAATTTAAACTATGCCAAAGCTCAACTAATTTCCATAGTGGAAGCAATTTCTTTAATTTCTGTTTCATGAGTGCTTACATCTTTCATAAACAATTTTCATCAGTAAGATTGTGGGGAGCAAATTACTGACTTTGACAGACCTTCTGAGAAGTGTGTGGTGGTTGGAAATGAAGTGTTGAGTGGCAGAGACTGGGTGGGTAAGAAGCTCCTTTTCTGGTTTTCTGTTCCCTTCATTAATTATGTTATGTGAGATTATTGCATTTCAAGTGACCTGTAAGGGAAAGAAAAAGAAGGATGTGCCACTCCCCCCCAACCTTGTGTGAAACATGTATTTTTAATATATGTATAAGCTTCAGTTGAACTCAGGCCTCAATAAGTGATTAAATTATTTTATGTCAGAAGAAAAAAAAATCTTGATAGCTGAGCATCAGGATTTGAAGCAGTGTTAGACACTGATTGCCTCTTTTTATTAGGGTGTATTCAACTTTAATATCTAATGAACACTTGGGATAAAGAATGCGCTTATCAAAGAATCAGCAGACCCATTTAAGTTTGGGAATCTTGAAATAAATATCTATAAAAAGTTCTTCAGAAATTCTCAAGTGAAATAAGATAAGAATAGACATTATATACTAAATCTTTCTAAACAAGCAATGTAATTATTTCTGAAGGCCTTTGAAATGAGAGCCAGCTAAGCAAATCAAACACAATCTCCAAGAAGTTAAGTCTTAGTTCTTTATTTTCCTTTGTGTATAGAGTATAGAATGGAAACAAAATGAAACAGCCTAGATAAAATACCCCTACAAAAAATTTCACTGTTGTGTGATGAGCTTAATCCTATTCCAGCCCTGCCCCATTGTAGGATGCTCTTCCACTCCAAACTCCCAGGCACTGTCTGTCAGTGGCTGGGTGCACAGCAGCATCTGTAGTTGGTCAGACAGCAAATTTTTGACATTAATTCCCTACAAACCAACCATCATGTTGAGGATAAAGTCCATTACTCGTGCCTGGTGGCAGGTTAAAGACTATTATATTAAAGGTTAGGTATAAGATCACCTTTCAATATCAAATTAAGCTTCAAAACATGACCAGTTTACATGTTGGCAAGAACAGGTTCAGCAAGCATCTCTCAAAGACAGATATAACATAATGTTCCTTTTCCAAGGGTCGCATCAGCTGCAGGACTCCTGTGGATCCTACTGAGCAGAGGAGAGATTTTCCTGCCAGGTGGGGCTGTGGAGGAACTTGCCCAGCAAACTCTCCTGCTTCCCTTTGCTGATAGTGTCCCCTGTAAGAATGGTTAAATTTACACCAAAAATAAACCCCTGCCAGCCCCACATCCTGCTCTGATGCTGGAAGTGGCCAAGTGGGAAAGTGTGAAATGGCAGCTCCTGGGTCATATGCAAATTATATCTAAAGATGCAAAGATTCCTCTAAATAATTTGCGTGAGCTGTAACCCCCAGAAGTGCCTGGAGCCGTATCTGTGCCTACCAGGGGCAAGGATGTGCCAAAGGGATCTCCTTCCCCTCTGCTTTCCTGTCCTGAGGTGACCTGTCCTTTGGATTCAGCAGCACACCAAGTGTGAGAAGGAACAGTCTGTGTACCCATGAAGGGGCAGATTTGGATGGGTGCTGTAATTCTTTTCCTTTCTGAGCATAAGAATCAGAAGTCAGCCCTCCTTCTGTAGATACTGTCTTTATTCTAAGCCTAATTAATGCCATCATACTTTTATTTCAGCCAAAAAAAAAGGTCTCTGCAGCAACCTTAATGCAACCAACTGAATTTCATTCCATTTTGCTTCTTACAGAAATGGCAAGTGCTACATTGCCTAAAAAAATAAAAGGGGCAATTTTCTTTAATTTTTTTTCTATTTATTTTTGTCAGAGTATGGAATTTATAACTCTGGCTAGACAAGGGCCCCCTGAGTGGCAGAGACTCATTTCAGAGACAATAGTTGTTGTCCTAACTCTGTCACTGTGGCCACATCAAATCATTATCGTGGCTGCAAGCCAAGAGAATTAAAAAAGAATCTTTTTTATTATTGTTTTTTGGTGTAGTCTCTGTAACTTGGCAAGGTTCTTTTAAATGTGAAATTGTGTTTAAAATGCAGCATATTATATTTATTATTAACCTTGTATTTCGTATCCCTTTGATATGATTCCTTTGCAAATGCTTGAAGACTACACAGATCTATCAGGTAGATTTAAATGCATTCTACAAAGAAACCTTAAATAATACAGATACTAAAAGGGTTTTTGTTTTACCCACAAATTCAGGCTGCTGGCATATATCAGCTTGAAGGAAGAATGTTTTGTTTCTGTTCCACATGTAATGTTTTAACTCGTTACTGGTGTTTTTTCCTTCTCTTATTATTGTTATACAGCTCACAAGGAAATGAATTTTTTGTTTCAAATTAGTTTCTGGGTGAGATATGCAAATTTCTGGTGAGTGTAAACATTAATTGTGTGCATTCTTTCTGTTTAGGCACCTTTGTTACTAAAGTAACAGCTACAGATGCAGATGATCCAGTGTATGGGAACAGTGCCAAGCTGGTTTACAGCATCCTGGAAGGACAGCCTTACTTTTCTATTGAGCCACACACAGGTGGGTGACTTGGAATGTGAATCCTTGGGTTATGTATTCATCCAGGTGACCATCCTGTACCTCTTCTGTATCCCACACAGCAACCAGAGGGTGTGGGTGTCTGTCAGCATCACCCAGGGGTGACAGGGGTTGTGGAACCTGTTGTTCCCTCAGAGTCTCATCCTGTGACAAGAGAAATTAAAAATATGTGTTAATGGCAGTGAGGGTGATGGTAAAGTTGCAGAAGTTACCAAAGCAAAACTGAAGGCAGAGAAAGAACTGTGTGACTTACAACTGCTCAGGGATTTTAAGGCCTGGCCCGAGGAATTTAGTGATCATAATAACATTTTCAATACGAGACTATAGCATTTCCACTTAAGGAAAGTACAGTTTAGCTTGGGAATTCTAGTGAATATATTTTGTGTTTCCATTAAAATTATTTTTGCTTTCTTGCTTGGGTGGATCAATCTGGGGAGAGAAAGAGCATCATACTGAGTGTTGATGTGGAGTTTTACGAGCGTGCATTTAGGATGACTTTGTTTCTCTGTGGTTTTATGGTCTTGCAAGTCATCCAAAAGAAGTGCCAATAAATCCATTCCCTCTTGTTTTCTGGACAGAAGTCGTACTTACAGTAAATTCATTTAAGTTATGTCTAAAAAGTCTTTTTTTTAGGGTGATTTGATATTCCTAATATTCTTTCACTTGTTACTAGAAGCTCTTTTTAATCACTGTGAGTCAAGCAGCTGTGATTTCCTAAGGAGAAGAAATATAAAACTTATTTTAAAACATACAAAAAGCCTCCTGAATTTATACAACTGTAAAGGATTAAAACAGGAATAAAAATTCTGCTTCTTATGCAGATTAAATTAATTACACAATAAATGCTGGAAGAAATTATTAAAGGATGCTTTTAATAGATCAAGTGTACTAAGTTTTCTCACCAACACTGAACACAGTACTCATGTGCTCTTTAAAATCTGGAATGTCTTTAAGTCTTTTTGGTGAAATTGCATGGAAAAAGCTATTTCCCATTCCTGGAAATGCCCTAACTTGTAGGGACTTCATGTAAATAGTGTATATAAATAACATGAATAGATTAATGGATTAATCCATTGAAGGGTTTTCTTCTGATTGAAGGACAACTCTCCTAAAAATGAAAGTGGCCTCCAGAACGTGATTCAGTCTTTTATTTTTATATTGCATGTAAAATAGAGTTTTACAGAGCAAAAAATAGACTGAAAGAAATATTCCAAATGTTAAAATTTTTCTGATTTTACTCAAGTTTGTTATTTGTATTGCATTAAAACCTGACACTTAATCCAAAGAAGTATTCCTCACCTAGGAAAAGGATTTCCATGGTCATGAAAGCCAGGCAGAACTCCAAAGCTTCCTGGTGGACCTGAATATCCTGATTTTTCTCCTGTTTCACTAGCATTAATTCCCTCTTCCTCCCTTCATTTCCAGTCACAAATATTCCTTTTCATAGCAGCTCAGTTACCATGAAAACGAGATGGGAGTTTCAGAATTTATTCATAAAAATTCGACTGTGGCCGCAGTCCTTGAGCAAGGGGCTTCATGTTGAGGAGCTGCTTGAGAATGAACAAATGATTTGTTCTTCTAGATCTAAGGAGTGCATCAATTATGTTCTTGTCCAAACCATTACCCCTGGGTGAGTTCATGTTCTGAGCCTGTCCTGTGTGTCATTACCATCCCTATGCACTGACCCCCACCCATAGTGGAACCACCCCCCTACTCTCACAGCTACCACCAAACAGGGTGAAAGAAGATTGTTCTAAAACAAAATGTCCAAAGCAAATAGAAAGTGTTTCATTGTTTCTTTATATTTATCCAGCCTTAGCAGCCTGAACCATCCCAACTCTTAGTAACTAAGCCAGGAAAACAGATTCTCTTGCACATTCACATGTAGCACTTGGGACCCTCAGGGGAAGTTTTCATGTGGGAAGATGTTTGGAGACTGTTGTGACAGTGTAAAATTGAAGCAGAGCAGCTGTGGTAGTGTTTTACCTGACACAAATCAAACCTGAAGCTCATCTTCCAAACCTGGTAGATATTTTAGGGTCTGGGCTTTTTTTTTTTTTAGGGGGTGGGAGGGGATGTGGGTGTGTGTGTGGCTGCGTATTCTCTACCCTCTCATTTTGTTAGAGCCCCTGCTAAGTGGAAAACCTATTCAATTAATTTGAAAAGGAATTGTTCCTGAACACAGATCTTGTGTCTTTCCCAAAATGAAATCACTATTTTAAGGAATGGACTATGTGAAAGTCATCCACTTCAGAGTGTAAATATTTTCTGTCATTCATGGGAGCGTGTCAAATGTTATCAAAAGTATAGCTGTTTAGAGCTGATTTACTGACTGTTTTTATAAATGACTGGCCTCCTTTTATCTTTGTTTGTTAGAAACTAGGAGTAAATTTAGATGTGTGCAGCTACCAGCACGGGGGCAGCCACAGATAGGCTGCACTGCCTGTACATTTTTTAATTTCCTGGCTCAGAGTGAGGACTGTCTGACCTTACTGCTCTGTTTCAATGGCACGTGGAGAGCCACCCTCCAGGAACTGCTCTGCCTTCTGTAGCACCTGGGCAAAAAGAGGGAGCAAAGGTGCAGGATGTGGCTTCATGCCTATGGTGGGAAGGATTGTCACACCTGAGGGTAAATGTGAGGAAAGCTTTGCTTGCTCTTCTGCTCCTTGGTTCCTACTGACTTGTCAGTCCTTACCTGAATCACACTTTAGGTTCAAACTCTGACATTACTCTCAACCTCGTCACTGAAACAGTTCCATAATGCTGGGCATACAGAAATAAGTACCTGTGAGTGACCTGTGAAACAATAATTTTCCATTACCTGAGATGAAAAATGCATATACTGCTGCAGTCCTGGTTCTCAGGTTCTTCTCTGTGAGTTATAGACACATGAAAGGAGGTAATTCAGAAGTTATTTTTCACTCAGTGCTCTGAATATGGCTTAGGGTAAATGCTTTTTTGATGGCTTGTTCTGAATATTTTTCGCTTTTTCGTAGGTGAATTTTAATATGACCACTGGTTTGGTGGGTAGAGGGGAGATACAAATAATACATGACAATAATACAGATTTAGATTTTTTCAGTGAGAGGCAAAACTTGAGATGACATCAGAATAGTAACAGAACTCCTGGTGGACTGGAACACATTCCTTGAATCATTATTGTTACATCTCACTAACTGATGTCAGGCTTCCTGCCTACTGTGTTTTATTTATAAAGGTATGTGAGCTGGGTGGATTCTCTCATAATCCAAATTATGACAATCCAAATGCTGGAAAAGGGGGTTCCTTAAGGCTGCTAAAAGTAGCTGGAGTACACTTCTCACTTTTAAGCTTTTTCAAGGATATTAAATCATGACTGTCAGCTTTAAAATAAGATTATCATAATGGAACGTAATATGAAGTGACACTGTGTTCTACAACATAGGGATGGCAGAGGAAATACATTTTCAGCTGTGTCTGACTTATTTACATTTCACATGAACTTAAGTAATGTCACTCCTACACATACCTGAACTAAAGCTCCATGAACAAGGCAGATTACACCCAACACCCTCCTGCCCTGGGAAGCACATGGGATTAGTCAGGCACAGACCTCTACTGCCTGTGAGAAAGAACAGATTTCAAACTGGGCTGTGGCCCTTTGGTACAAAGCCAAGGCTCAGGTTACTGCAGCTGAGATGAATAGAAGAGTCAGGAGACCTAGAAAGCTGAAGATTCTCCTAATAAATGTGGGTATTTCTTTGGAGAGTGAAAAATCAAGTTTTTCTCCTATACCTAGTTTAACTTGCAGTTGAAAGTGCACATGCTTTAACCAACAGAGCTTTTAATGATTTAGTGTGTGGCCCTCTCTGGTCCTCAGTGTTGAACCCTGTAGTTCTGAAATCAGAACATAAATGAATAGGTCTGGGAGGAGTGAAAGCTACATTCAGCAGAAGCCAGGTTTGAATCTTTTATTTTAATTTGCAGTCCAGCAGAACAAAAAGAAGTAAGGGAACAACAAGAGGGTAAACAGCAGCAACTTCTCAGTTACTGGCATTTTTGTGATGCTACAGGCTGTTTCTTCTACCTGGTTGTTAATGTCCAGTTCATTAGCAATGGTACAGCACAAGGTGCCCTCAGAATATTGTGTGTAGGACTGATAAGACCAGTCATCATAAAAAAAGCCTGCTGAGGTACCAAGGAAAGTTCAAAGCAGCCTAGCTAAGGTCAGAAGCATATTACTTATAAGAAAAGATGGATTGAACTTAATTTGTATAAACTGGATAAAAGATGATTAAAGAAGGATATGAAATCACTACACAAATATTTGAGAGGTGTTAATAAAAGGGAGACAGGGGAACTGTTTCTGTCATTACTCATGATAAAATTACAAGGTAGCATTTCAAACTGGAGATGGGAATGGGAAAACAGTGCTAGTACAGGAAGAACTCTATAGGGAAAGTAATGAGCTGCTGGGAGCAGAACTCGTGTTCAACAGAGCCTTTCTAAACAGTGCAGCTTCTAAATACTTCAGATTTAAACCCTCATGGGATTAGTGTAGGGAGAGAACTTGTTTGACATGAGTCAGAGTGTGGATTGAAGTGCTGCTTTCTAGCTCACTTTATTGACTGGTGCTGCTGCCACATCCTTACCAGTTACTACAGATTTAAAGTAAATAAACTTCTAACTGCAAAAACAAAGAGAAACGTGAACTGGGGTGGGTAGGTGTTGTTCTGTGTTAGCAAGAGAGGTGTAGGAACTCCTTTTTATAGAATCATAGAGGGATAGAATGGTTGGGTTGGAAAAGGGACCTCAAAGCTGATCTCATTCCAACCCCATGCCAAGCACGGGGACATCTTCCACTAGGAGCAGGCAGGGGTTTGCAGCACCATACAGAGGGCAGGGCCCAGACAGCAACATTCCCAAGGCAGCAGGAAGGTTCCAGCACATTCAGGGATCTCTGGAGTTTGTCACTGAGTGCTGCTGTTGCAGCACCTTCAGCTCTGGCTTGGCAGCATGTGATGTGCTTGGGCACTGAAATCAGAGCCTGTGTTCAAACCAGTGGGATTCCTTTCTTGTCTTTGTGCACTGGGCAGACTGGGCAACCCAAGGGGCTGCATTAAGGTGTTTGCACAGACAGTCTGTGGTGGTTCTGAGGGTTGTCTTGGTGACAGCCCATTAGGAGAGTGGGACTGACACAGAGCACAGCCCTGAGGGTCAGTCCCACTGCTCTTGCTTTCAGTTAGAGGCAGAAAGACCAATTATTATGGACGAGGTACTTGGGATTGGGCCCAGTAGCAGCAAGAGCTGTCTTTCCTGATTAATAAAGGAAGCATAAAACCACTGCAGAGACGTTTGAAAGCAGTTATGATGGTCTGGAGCTGGTAAAGCTCAAGATCGAGGCAAATTGGCATTTGGGAAAAAAAGTGATATCTGCTTCTGGAGTTTATCAAATAATAGCAGTAACAAAAAAGCTGATACCACACATATTTCTTGCATTTCAGAGCAATGCCTCTGTCATTTTAGAGAGCTGGTGAGGTGGTTTGAACTTGACTGTTCCTCATGCTGAGTTAGGAAAACGGGCAACAGATCTAAATAATGTTGTGCTTCAAGAGCCTGAATTAGAGAGAGGAATTTGAACTACACAGCTGGAGCTGGAAAGCACCTGAAAAAGAATCCAAGGCTACTTTCTGTAAAGTGTCTGGTGTAATCATAGCTATTAGAGGATCGTTACAAATAAAATCCTGAGGAAACAAGGTCATAAATGCAGTGCAAAATGTCTATTTACTGCATTCAGTCTCAGTTGTTGAGAGGGTGATACTTTCACCATGGCACTGAAATGGCCTCAGGAAAAAGGAGATGGTTGGTAAGTAGAGATTATAGCTTTTTACCTGTTCAGTAAAACCCAGGCACAAGCTCACCTGAATTAAAACATTTAATATTCTAATAGGTGTTATCCAGTCATATCCTATATTATATACTTCCAGCAGAATGCACACAGTGAAAGGCAGGTTGTGTTAACAAGATCAGAAACCCCAGAACTAACAGTAATATTGGCTGGAAAAGAAAGTGCCATAGATGGGAGGTTACACAAGAAACAAGAATTAATATAACTATGTTCAAACTTCATCTCACAGTTCGAAAAACCCTTCATCTACTTCATACAATTTTCAAAAATAAGCATTAGAATAAAATATGTGCACTATTAGCTTCTCTATTAAAAATACAAAAATGGCACAAAATCACTCCCTAGAAAATGGTATAATATAGTGTTTGATTCTCCACCTAGTCATTATTTTTGCTATGTCTAATCTTTTGATTTGAAATATATATCTGAATGTAGTTCAGACAACTTCTGGAATTGATAGCTTTTATAGAAAGTTAGACAACTCTGACAGAGATTGCAGATATTTTTCTTGTCTTGCTAAAATAAAAATCCTAAGGCAGTAGAACTGAACAAGAAATTAAAATATTTGATGATGATTCTTATTAAAGAGATTATGATGAGGGCAATTAGAATTAAAAACAGGATCAGTATTCCTGTATCACATCATCAAAGTGCTACGTTTTTTTCAAACTTGGAATAAAATTAGTTGTGATCTATTAATCTTTTAGGAATTATGGTACAAGTTTTCCATAGATGTCCATGTGAACCTTTTTTAAGGACTGCTGAAACATCCCTGAGGTCAGTGTGCTTGGCAGGAATACAAAGAGTGCTTCTCACAGCTCCCTGAAGAAATTGCAAGATTGATTTTTCAGGAGTTTGGGTCCTAAAAGACTGTTATGTTTAATAAGAATCTCCACCAAGGTTTTAGCACAGAAGGAAGATCAAAGCAATTACTTAGCTCTTCCAAAATGATGTAAGGAAAGTTCCAAAGTGTGCAAGTTGAAATAGCAGGAAGTCTTCAGCAAAACACGTGAGATGAATGAGATGCTTAAGAAAGGCTTTTCAGGGCCAGGTTCCAATTTTGCATAGTGCCTGCTTGGTTTTGTTCCATGTTCTCAATTATTATTATGTATAATTTTACAGCATTACCATAAAGACATCCTTAAAAAATGGAGAGAAAAGTGAAAGCCAGATCTTTATTTCCTTTGCTTCTTTTGCTTCTCCTCTTTCTCTTCATGAGCTACAGCCTCTGACACGTTGCTTCTTTTCCCCTGGTCTTTTCCTGTGTGAGACAGTGTATATTCTTCCAAACAGGGTTTTGAAAGTAGTCCACAGGGGTGCATTTTAACTGATTCAAGTTGTGAGGCAGATTGTGCAAATTGCTCAGTGTGTGCAGTTAAGGCCACTGCAAAAGTAAATCCCCTTCTGCAGCTGTTTTATTTGCCATTGAGCAGCGTGACACCAATGGCTGTTTAGGAAAAGCAACTCAGCCCAAAATAAAAAAATAAAAATAGGTACTTCCAGTATTGGGGGTTTTCATTCTTGGAAGGAATAGATTGCTTCTTGACTTCTTTACCTTCCAACCTGCTTCCTGATCTTTCCAACTCGAGGTAAAGGATCTGTAGGACAATTCTGATGTAGGTTTCTGTTTAGTGGTTGTACTTTGTGCCCGTTGAATGTTTTCCTAGGACAAGGTTTGTGCAATATTTTAGGGTACACAGAGACAAAGCCTCAGCTTAGACATTGTGAAGGGAGGAAACCTCCAGTGAAAACTGAGTGTCCTTTCCCCCAAAAGGATCAGGTTTATCCTTTCCCTGGCAGATGATTGACTGATAGATTCCTGAAAACTTGTGGGAATGGGAATACTACAAACTGTACAGGCAGTCCCTGCTGTCAGTACTTGCCTTCTCCTTCAGGGAGTGTTCCCCTAATGTTTAACTGAAATCTCCCTTGGTGCAGTTGAAACCCCTTTTGTGGTATATATTTTAGGCCCATGATTTCTTCTCTTATCCTCAGTGCAAAAGGAGAGTAGTTCCCAGTATTCTTTACATATTTGGCTGTAAAGCTTTTCCTCCTTTCCCTGACTGTATAAATCAATACTTTTCAAAATTGGGCACAGCTGCAGCCTTACCTGTATGAGTGAACTGGAAAGATTATTCCATGTTAACTAATATAGCAGGAAATGTTTGAGCATTTTCATCAGCACTCAGCTCATTTTGACTCCACAGTCTCTTCTGTCTTGTGAGTCATCTGCTCTATTGTAATTGGGAAGTTAATTGTTTCCCCCATGCAAAATGCTCTTTACTTGCCAACTGGAGTTGCATCCTGCTATTTTAGACTATCCAAATTGTGAAAATTGTTTTGAACTGTTCTTCCTGTACTTGCAATGACTCCCAACTTTGTGTTATCTGAAAGGCTTGATAAGTCCTTCCTGCCTTCCATCATTCAGGAAATATTGAATGATGCTAGAAGCAGAACAAACCCCCTGAACCATGTCATCCATCTCTCTGCTTTGACAGTGAGCCATTGATAACTCTTTGGAATACAATCTTCCAACAAACATCTACCTGCCTTACATTAGTTTATGGTAATTCTCTCGCTTTTAAACTGCTCCTGTTTGGCACATCCCATTTCCATCCATCATTGCATGCTGAAAGTGATTATGTTTTTATTCTCCATTTGTTTCTGGGTTGAACTGAGGCAGAGCAGGTTGAATGCTCAGTGAGTTAATGTTCTGTGTGCTGGATGTGTGTTAGTATTTGCTAAGCCTGAATTGTGTTCTAAAAATAAACAGAAGGTTTCAGTCCTTCCTGCAAGACCAGGCTGAGAGCTGGAGAACAAAGCAAAAGAACAAATAAATATCCTTGAGATATTTTGTGCATAGATCAGTCTGTGTTTGTCTTGATCACAATAGGTAAGGATGGAGCTTTGTGGTGTTTATTAATTTGCCTCCTAAGAGGTATCAACACCTCTTCTTTGCTGACCTCAGTTCTGCAGATTCTGAATGGAGGAATAGTGGTGGTAACAACCAGCCTGTGTAATTTGGATGGATTTAATGTTTAAGAACCTTCCCTTCCTCTTATAGTCATTTAAACAGTAAACTGCTTTTTAGCTTTGTATTGTGTTTGAAATTGAAACTTGAATTTGACTTTGACTCAGCTTCTGGCGAGTGGTTTATGGTCTGAGACAGCAGATATGTATAAAACTACTGAAATAACAGCTTGTGTTAGTATCTTTGTACAGAAAAAGAAACCTCCAAATTTTTCTGTCTTAAAACTCAGAAATTATAGGGGTTTTTTAGGCACTTTTAAAAGTATTTAATCTTCCTAATATCTTTCAAACCATGGGCAGGGGCTAGACTGTTCCATACATTAAGAGACAAATTAAAATACATGTCTAGGAAAAATCATCGCTTTAGTGAAATAATTGACTTGTCTCAGAGGAAACTGCAGAATACAAAATATGGCATCTTATACAAGTCATCTGTAGGCTAGACTTAACTATGTAAATTAGGTTAAAAAACCCAAACAAACAGAGAAACTCTGCCTAAAAAATAATAATGGAGAAAAAGTATAGGAGGCTTAATATAAACCCCATTGAAATAAGGTTTATTGATCTTTGGATCAGTTCTATTACTGAAAAAAATGAATGTGGACCAAATTCTGACACCCAAAGTTTGTATTAACCTGCTTTTTGTGAGCCATCTCATTTATAACAATGGACTTATTTGCTGAATGCATCATTATTATTCCTAAACAGTAACCCAGGCAGTCCAAACCCATCACAACTGCCAAATGCTTTTGGGAATAAGTATAATTTCCTCTCCTTACCCAGGCTGCCATGGAGGAAATGACACTACTCTTTTCCTGGATGTATTTTGCACCTATCACATCTGATAAATGTTTATTGTTATCTACTGGGGGTTTCTGTTCTCCTGGTTTCCTTCAGCAAACTCAACACAAATATATTCTTTAATGTGTTCTGTTCCCTCCTAACTCACCTTTACCACATAAATGGATAATTAATAAATATGAGCATTGGCTTTAGAATTGATAAATGTTAGAATTTACTAAAAGGCATCTCTCTTAATGGTAAAGACCAGGACCATTTCTTTATTCTACATGAATGGATAATCTCAGCATTTCAGCCAGAGTGTCATTTCCAAGGAGCTTATTTAATAGAAACTGTGCCACACAAAAGAATAAAAGCTGTATGAAGTCTCCACAGCTATGCCAGTCCCAACAGAGAAATCAAAACTAACAGATTTACAACAAGAATTGATTGACATCCAAAAATTCCTGACAATGCTTGACAAATAATGGGTATAAAAAAGCCAACTTAGAGCATGAGAAGTAATGAAATGTGTGAATTACAAAGATTTGGTGAGTTACTGACAATGTCTGCCCAGAAAAAATGTGTTGTTTTTTGTTTGGTTGGTTTTTTTTTTAAATAGAATTAAAACATGGATTAAAAGGGGAAAAAAAAAGTTCATATTTCAATTCAACATTTAGAGTTGTTTTCCTTAGGTTTAGAGGGACTTTTTTAGTCCATTATGATCTTATTATTATGGTGGACATCACTAAACTGATGAACACTAATTAATTTTACCATTAAACATTTAGTGTTGCACTTTGCATACATATTGAGAATATAATAACACATCACAGGTGGAAAAGTTTTGGAAAGACAAAGTGCCTTTATTATTTCATTGTCCATGAAATCCATAGAAGTTTGCTCTGGCTTTAATTGTGTTGTCCATTGCTGATATTTCCTGCTATCCCACTAACATTTTATATCTTGATATGCAGCAGATCATTTTACTCCTCTACATTTAAAATATTTTAGCAACCTCACAGATGTTTACAGATTCAGTTTCCCATGTATTTGTTTGGGAATTCTGTGTGGAAACAATGGATTTCTGTGGGTGGTACCACAGCAACCAAGAAGTTTGCCAGGTCTAAAATGTAAAAAATAATGTTTATCACACAGCTATGATTAAGTCTTGGGTTTTGAACAGCAGTTTCAGTGCACTGCTAGTTAGATCAAGGTAGGTGACCTCTATAATACTTTTTTGAACATCTCAAATTCTTCTTCATCCTTTGTATCAAGAGATGGACCTTTAGCAGTTTTTTGGATACCGATATTTGCATTTATCCATCTGCAAACTGAACTTGGGTCTGTGCCTGACTGTTTTTCCCCCCCATCATTGTAGCTATAATTAAAACAGCTCTTCCCAACATGGACAGAGAAGCCAAAGAGGAATACTTTGTGGTCATCCAAGCAAAGGACATGGGAGGACATATGGGTGGACTCTCTGGAACTACCACAGTGACAATCACACTCACGGATGTCAATGACAATCCTCCCAAGTTTGCACAGAGTAAGTGCCATTATGTGCATGTGTTCTATGGAAGAAAGTATTATAGTGTTGTTTTATTGGTTTTTTTTAATCAAGGTTAATTGTTTTTTTTTTTTTAATTTAATCTTTATATTGGCTGGCTTTGTAATGGAACTTTAAAAAAAATGTAGCTTTTACTAGAGAAAGTTTAATAGTCCTCTGCCTGATTAAGAGCTTGGGCAAGAGGGAATTATGTCCACACCAGCGTACACAGATCTGAGTCTTCCTTATTTTCCCTCTTACATCCACACAAAATGGCTTGGGGACTTTTAAAATAAACATATTTACTTTCAGGGCAGTTGTTTCTACGTGCTTTGTTGCTTCCATCTCATGCAGACAAAGTGATCCCACCAGTAAAAGACACACATAACAGATAAAAGAAATAAAGGTTTGACTAATTAGGTAATAGTGAAGAAAAAGAAGATAAGTCTGACTCTAGATAATTGTTGATCTTTAATTCAAAATCCATATTTACTACTGGGGTTCCAGTGGGTATCTTGCTGAGCAAGGTTAAAATGATTTGGCATCCTGCTGAGATTCTCTGCAAGCTTTGTAGTCTATTTCCAAGAGGAAAATAAAAGAGGAGAGGGATGAGAATATTGACTGGATCAATTTTATTTGGAACAGGTACAATCTAATACACTGGTAGAAACTTATCACTTTGCCCAGCTTGGAAAATTCAAGTTATGAGGTATTAAGAGTCAGTTTGCCTTGAGTTTACATCTAGACTTTGTATCATTTTTGCTTCATTAAAAGTATATTTTTTTCTATTGAGGTGCTCATGGACTGAGTGTAAAATTAATTCTTTTCTACATATTCATGTCTTGAAGTCCACTTTTGACCTGTCCTGAGGGCACAGAGTACAATGGGTTGGTTCTAGTACTCAGCATGTGATAAATACTCTTCTGTAGTCTAGAAAATGCACATGCAGATGGACAGAGGGAGGAATCTAAAATAAATAAGCAGAGGCAAAAGCCTATTTGCACAATGTATATTTTATTACCTCATCTTAGTGGTTTTTAACAGATAAGCACTCTGCACAAGAAGAGGTTTTCTCTCGTAAAGCAGGAAATGCATAAATTTTTTACTTGGTATCCCACTGCATTGCTTGTCCCTGTGTGTTAGTGTTTTCCAACAATTTGCCTGATAATGTAAACTCTACAGATGAACCATATCACCAGAATGCAGAGGGACATTTCCTTTATTCCTGTAGTGCACTGTAGCTGTAACCCAGGGACTATGGATCTACCTTTCCCAGCTTACCTGGCCTCTGTATTTGCATCACTGCTCCTGTCTCAGAAAGCCTTTGGCTGCCAGTGTGACAAAAACCTGACCCAAAAAATCAGCAGCACAACTGGTCCAAAGTGGTGCCTTTAGGGGAGGTCTCAGCAGGGAGCTCAGGGAGATGAAAACCCCCCTTTCCCTGTACAGTTGGCTCCCACCTGTTCTCCTGCAGTTTGGGAACAGTGACACACTGACTGGGAGCATCAGGAAGATTGCAGCACTAGCCCTGGAATATATTTTCTCCTAAGATTAGTTTTCCTCCAACAACAAGCAAGGTGCTGCCTTTGAAGCTGTTTAGTTGGTGCCTTCCAGTGTGGGAGTCAAGCTTCCACCTGGGAATAACCACCCTGGTATAGCCCTGACCATTATGCAAGTTCACTAGGAGAAAAAATCCTGGCTGTTCTGTATATATTGCATTTAATTATGAGCCATAGTAATATTATAACTAGGTTTTGTTACAAATTCTGCTCCCGGAACCCCAGCATTCAGAGCTTGCTGCCCAGCACTGCAGATTAGCCCCACTCTGGCCTTAGGCAGGAGCAGATCAAGCCTAACATTTTTTTATACTGCTGAAGCACGGTTTGCATTTACCTGGAAAGGAAAATAAGAAAGGATCAAGCTTACAATCAGAATGAAATCGAAATTCATAAGATGTAATACATGCTGCTTGCACAATAAATGGTAATGAGCTCGGGAAGCAGTGTGTTTTATCGGGTTATTGTTTCCAGGCAGGACAGAAATGTATATTTATGGTTTGATTTCAGAGTGTTAGCCCTCCCGGGTTTTAGAAATGAAAAAGATGAACTTTCACTACTTCTGTGATCTCTTTGAAATAATTTTAGAGGCGTTTTATAAGTCACCAAAGTTTTTAACCTGGCAGTTTACCACGGAATTGTAATGAGGAGAACCGCGCGCTGCTGTGGAAACCGAGGGCTTTCAAAGATGCATGATGTGGATTTTTTGGTCAGCTCTGCACTGTGACAGCACAATTGGTAATTCTGGAGAGGGATTTGTGTAAAATAACCAGCTGCAGCGTTATTTTTTTTTTTCCCATTACAATATTTTGTAAACGGTCTTAATAAATCGGGGAGCAAAATTTCAGCTTAAAAAGGCAACTGGCTGTGCCTGGAGATTCAAACCACAACGTGTGGACAGCACTAGAAATGATGAATACATAATTTAGTCTCCTGAGGCACTTCATTGCTTTGGCTGCTCATTGTTTGTGGGCCCTTATGGATATTCTGAGGAATCTTGATGATCTCTAAATTATCTCTAATAATTTAGCCTGGAAGCCTTAAAAACAAATCACTTTGGGGCAGACTCTGTGAGCAGCTAATACATGTGTTTGGGAATTCCTCCCAGTTTCCTTCCTGTTTTCAACTGTTGCTGCTGCAATCAGTCTAAAACAGGTAAAGGTTAAAAGGTTTGAAGCAAATGCTGACAATTTGAATGAGAATTTGCAGTGGATTTCAGTCTAACTCTACAACCAAATAGTAAATACAGTAGTGATTGCCATGAAAAGTTATTGTTGCCAATAAAACATAAATTTTGGGAGTTGCCTTGAATGTTTCTGGATTAGTTTCTTACCACAAGTGGGAGATGGAAGAGCTTAAACAAAACCAAATCAAATTTTAAAAAATAGTAAATATTTTAAGTCATGTAAGTATTTGCACAATATTTTTTTTTTTTCAAGTATTAGACCAGTTTTCTACAGTTTAAAAGCCAGAGTTTCATGGTTGAATTCTAACTCCACGTAGATAAAATGTCTGGAAATAAAAAGGTAAGTTCAACAGGATCTGCAGGAGAGAACTTCCTGCACTTCCAGCGTTGAAAATAACATGATATTTGTGTTTGCCAACACTCAGCATCCCTGCAAGGAAGATGCAGGAGACTGGTGGAATGAAAAGAACATTCCCATACAGTAAACTGGATATTCCTGTGTAAGGAACACGTTCTGCTGCTTTCAGTAAATAACTTGTGTAAATGTGGGTTGTATCAGTTGGGATACATGTGAGTTTGCACTGGGGAAGTATAAACATTGAAGAGCACACAAGGGACACTGGAACCAGGTGTAATGTTTAGTCTTTTCCTCTTATTTGTAAGGTCTGTATCACTTCTCAGTAATGGAAGATGTTGCTCTTGGTGAACCAATAGGAAGGGTGAAAGCAAATGACCTGGATATTGGAGAGAATGCTAAATCATCCTATGATATTATTGAAGGAGATGGAATGGATATATTTGAAATTACTACAGATGCCCAAACTCAGGACGGCATTATTAGAGTGAGAAAGGTAAATCATATCTCTGTTAAAAAAAAAATACATGTTTATTGTACATACAGTTACCCAGCCAGGGATTCTTTTCTCTATGGATGAGGTGTCAGACCAGTGAAGTGGTGAAAAAAGGGGTGTATTGGCCATGTCCCTCACACTTTTCTTTTAGGTGACAACTGGGGAGACATCCATGGATGCTGGGAGTGTGTTAATCTTATCTGGGCTTCCATGGGGTCAAATCACACAGGCTTTGCTTCTTTGATTCCAGAGGAGCAGAGTAGATTAGATCTGGCTTTGGTGGTGGTGTAAACTTCCACAAAATCTTGGCAGAGTTTTCATCCAGTACCTTCTCTCAATTATTTGGTTTTCTGCATAGCTGTTATGGGAAAAAATAAATCATAGGGAATTAATTAAATTGCCTGATGTGTGAGGGGCTTAGTCTTCCAACTTTTCTCATGTTGAACTCTCATCACTCAATGAATAAGGATTTCAGTGAACCTTATCAAGGAGATCAGTGGTTTCACGTGAGAAGTGTCAAATTTGGGCCCTAAAGAAAATGATGTGAGCTTTGCCATGCTTGTACAGAATTGGGGTGTGTAAAGGGAGGTATTTACATGTACACAACAGAAACACCACCCAGTTATATACAGAAATATGGGGAGAGACAACATATCTAGAACAAAACTTGTCCAGCAAAGCCAGTGAAACATTAATTGTAGATTTAGTTGCCATTATTTTCTGGGGAAGGATAAAAAAAGCTGTTTCTTACGCTGTGTTGAAAAAAACATATGAATCTACCTTAGGTTTTAACTACATACCACAGAATGCTGTAAATGAATGTTTGTTTTTAAAAAACAAAACTAAACAAAACCCAAACCATGACACCCCAGTGAAAAAAAGGAGAGTCCACTGAGTACAGGTAATTAATATTCCACTTCTACCTGTAATTAAAGAGGTCAGGCAGCTTACCTGTCAAAACTTCACAGTTTCTGTTTCTCAGTGAGTAGGTCACCACTGTAGATTTCTAATAAGCTGATGTATATTTATCTAAATTTAGATTTGTTCTTCTAAAGAGAAAATTATGATATACATCCCAGATCTTCCTTTCTGTTATTTATTGTATGCTGTGGCCTCTTTTGTAAGCTAAGGCAATTAGCCTTTTGCCCCAGTTCCCTTGGCTTTATTTCATAACTGAGTCTCCAACATAATGTTGTTTCATATATTCATTTTGACAGCAATAATAATTTTGGTTCTACTACAGTAGATGATGTATGGGAGGGGACTGTTCACCAGCAGATTTTCTTCAGCATAAATTCGTGGGCTCCAGACAATGCTGAGTAAATTTTCAATGTGATATTCTGATTAAGCACAGCTAAATGTATTGGGGTGCTGTCATTTCTGTAAAGCACATGAAAAGCAATGGGAAAAGTGCTACAGGAGCCATGATTGGCAAATTGTGAATATGCTGATTTATAAATCACCATTCATAATTACAAAAGCTCACTAATTTAAGAGCTGCTAAAGAAGCAAGTTTTTTCTCATGTTTACTAGAATTTGTGAGAGAGAGCAAATCCCATTAGAGCTTGATTCATACCTGAAAAAAAAATCAACAGAATTTGAAAATATACATATTGAAGGCTTTGACAGACTTCCTGAAGATTCCTGTTTGTGCTCTTGCTGGTATTTGCATTGCAGATTCAGAGTGTCTATGTCCTCTTCTTTTTATCCCTGGGACATTATAATGCAAATCTTAATATCTTTCCAATGCTTGGCAATTTACATCTTTGAAATTTCAATCGTTGTGAGACACAAGAGAATTATATAGTGAATATACTGATGTGCTTCAAGACACAAACTTGAATCTCCTCTAATGAAAAAGTCTAACACTCAAAAGTGTCACAGATTTGGGGTTTATTTGGTATTTCATTCCTTTAAATCCACTGTGTTTTCATCTTTTATGCTTTAATATGGAATTGTAAAATAGTAAAAGCAGTGGTGATATGGCAGGTATATTGATGGAATAAAGTAATTGGTTTTGTGATTCTGTTTCATGGGGAAAAAAGAAAAAAAAATACAGTAGTAGGAATTGCTACAGTTTTAAGAAATTCCTGAGAGATGTCTACCCCATTTACCCCTATAAACTGAAATAGAGAGGTACCTGAAGTGCAATAATATTGAAGTAGTTCCTTATAGGATTAGCTCTACATTTTTCCACATAATCCCTCTCATGTCCAACCAATAATAATTGTTAGTTCTTTGAATTTCTCACATGGTTCTGGAAGTAATACAATTTTTATTCTTTGTGGAGCTAGAATATTTTTGTTTCTTATCTCCAACTACCAAAGAACTGATCAAGTGCAGTATTTCTATGCAACTCATGCCATCACCAATGAATTTGTTGTATTTCTCTGATATGTAATTGTAATGGTATAATTCATGAGAGAGAATATTTCAGTAAATTTCTTGTGAAAAGGAAGGAAACAGCCTTGTTTTCTCTGAGGCTGATAAATAAACTGATATCAATATGTGCTTAGAAAATCTGCAGGTTGGGTTTCTGGGGGTGGGAAGTGATTGCATTAAAACTCACTGAACGTGCTTAAATGCACATAACTCCCATCCATCAGCATTATAGTCACTTGTTCTTTCTCTGTGGCCATTAGTAAAAGACATCTGTCTTTGTCATTCTTAACAGCCACTGGACTTTGAGACCAAAAAATCCTATACTCTGAAGGTGGAGGCAGCCAACACCCACATCGATCCTCGCTTCATCAGTGGAGGCCCCTTCAAGGATACAGCAACGGTAAAAATTGTAGTAGAGGATGCTGATGAGCCACCAGTCTTTTCCTCACCTACTTACCTTCTGGAAGTGCATGAAAATGCTGCTCTTAACTCTGTGCTTGGTCAGGTGACGGCCCATGACCCCGACGTGTCTTCCAGCCCGATAAGGTAGTGCTGCTTTAAAGTGCTCTTTGGAAAAACTGCTGGCAGAGTCCTAAGTGTGCTTCCCTTTCCCATTGTGTGACACTGTGCTGTTTCTCTGAAAATAGGATTTGGTTGACAATGTTAAGATTTATCAGTTCAGATCATTTTCGAAGTCTCCAAAATGCTCCTTGGCACAGGAGTAGTCTTATGAAACAGAGGAATGCAATGAAAATGAGAAATGCATTTCTTATGAGAAGTATGAGGTTGGATGGGGTTGAATCATCAGTGTGAATCTCTGCAGTGAATTTAAATAATCCTGTAGTGTCTTCACTAACAATACTGAGTTTGTGCCATGCAGTTGTAAGGTTGTCAAAATGCATTTTGTATTCCTTTGTCTAAACCCATTCTCGCTTTAAAGATAGAAAATCAGAGATTATTATGCCCATATGACTTTTGAGTCTTCAGTTTACAATATTTTTCTCTTTTTTGAACAAAATCTGTTGTTCCAGTTTCATCAGATCATTGTTTTCTATCTCATTTGATGAGCACATGTTTTCTCCTCCTCCTTTGCAGCTTCCTCAGGAGGGGCAGCTCTGATCTCTGCCCTCTGTGAGCAGGGACAGCACCCAGGGAAGGGCTGGAGCTGTGTCAGGGCAGGGGCAGGTTGGATCTCAGGGAAAGGTTCTTCCCCCAGAGGGTGGTTGGCACTGCCCAGGCTCCCCAGGGCAGTGGGCACAGCCCCAAGGCTGCCAGAGCTCCAGGAGGGTTTGGATGATCCTCTGGGGCACAGGGTGGGATTGTTGGGGTGTCTTTACAGGTCCAGGAGTTGGACTGGATGGTCCTTGTGGGTCCCTGCCAGCTCAGGATATTCTGTGATTCTCATTTCTAAATCAGACTTTCAAAACTAGTTAACACAGCATTAACTATCACAGATTTGTGAACAACAATGGCATGGAGGGGACAGTTTGATCTGTCACAACTGGAGCAGTGGCTCCATCCCTTATTTTGTTCCTCTTGAGCACTGGTGTCTGTGAAAAAGGCCTTGCACTGCTGGTACAAAGCCAGGGGCCTCAGAAAGGTGTGTGAAGCCAGACACAGGGACAGCAAGTTGGCTTTCTTCCTTTTATCCCAGCTCAATAGGAATTTCTCTTTCAGTTTAACCTTAGTTCTGCTCTGCTTTGCTCTTGGCTTGGTCCTGGGCTCCTCAGCTTCTTCATCCTGTCCAGTTTGTTCCTCATCTCAGCCTGGCTTCACTCCTGCTTCAGTTTTAACTTGGCTGTTTTTCCACCCTTGTTCTGTTGCCCTGGAATTCCTTTCCAGTCCTGACCCAAACTTGTAATAATTTAGACCAGCTACAAGCCTACCTTGTGTCCTAAAATTGAGCCTCTTTATTCTGTACAAGCCCAAAGAGGGGACTGAGTTAAAAATTTACTTGATTTCCATTTGTTCATAATTTTATAAATCAAGAGACTTTCAAGCTCTTAAAAGCAAAAATATTTTGTGTGTGCAAACTGAATTAGAATGTTGTTACTCATCAAGTCATATAGAAACACTTGGCACCCATGAAACAGAATTGACCAAAATTCCTTACATTTCAACAAAAGGGTAATTAATTACTATGATTTATACCTTCTTTTAAATATTATATGCAGTACTTTAAAAGATTTAATTTTTTCCCACAGTATTGGCTTAATAGCTAATTAAGAAATATACAGAACTCAATTTTCTATACAACTCTTTTGCTCATCTGCTCACCTGATTAAATTGGCTTTGTCTGAGAGAGCTCTGGAAAGCCCAAACTTTTTTTCTTTTTTTTTTTTTTCCCCCCATTACTTTGTATAAAAAATATTTTAAGGCAAAAAAAAGTAGATTTCAAGTTAGTAATTTTGCTATCAAAGCAGCAAAAATATTCATCAGAGACAAGTAGGGAGCAGAGATGCAATTACTTTCTTTCCAATTTGGAAGAAAATAACAGCATAGCAGGTTGTAACAAAAATAGAGGCCTTGTTTTCTTTCACTGGAATTTTGCATTTCAAGTGTTTATTCTGTTATTGTATCACGTATGTGATGTAAATTTTATGTATATATTCTATGATGCAGTTTAAAAAATGCTAGACTTTAATTAAAGGTTTGAAAAAACAGAGTTAAACCAATCTGCTCTAAAACCAATGGGCTGTCTTAGTGCTCAGTGTTGCCTGGCCTTTTTTAATGTACCTTTTTTTTCTTCAAACCAGGATTTTGGGAGGCAACAACCAATTGTATTTCAAGGAAATTACATTTTTCAATAGCTATCTGTTCTATCAGTATTTTGGTTAGACAGAGCTTTTGTGTATATTTGTTATGAAAACCCAGGCAGCACAAACAGAAATGAATCACCTCGTGTGCTCCCAATAGCACTTCTGCTTTACAGGAGTCTGATACACAAAGGCTCTGTAAATTCAGAGTATTGCAGTGCCATAAGTGAAATGAAACTTGAATATCTCTGAATATTAAGTCATGGGACAAAATATTAAAGAATTCAGGAAAATTATTATAAATGACAGCCTGGAAAGAAAGGTCACTTCCAACCCAGACCATTCTGTGATTCTGTGATTTTCTTTTTTTCTTTTTTTTTTAAGGAATAAAAAGTATTTTCATCCTTATTTCACTGCAATACACCAGTACTTTGTTTTTCATGGGTTTAGCTAAGCTGGGTGTAGAGCTTTACTGGTGTAGGAAGGGTGGTACAACCTGGGTACAGTATCAGCCTTGGAGGATCATTCTCCCTTAACACACAACTTCAGACTCCAGTAGCACTTATTTCATGTCTCTGCTGCTATTTTCTATGTTCTATTTATCTGCAGTAAATTATCTTGGATAAAGCACAGTCCAAGCACATGGCAAAACCCACCAGTAATAATCTTTCTTGCTCTGCTGCATCTGCCCCCCTATAAATCGCTGCCCCTCAGTGTCTGTCTCCTTGGAGAGATAAGTTTTGCTGTAGCAGCTTCTCCCCATCCATCTCAGCAGAGATTTCATCTTTGGAAGCAGTTGCTGATTTTCTTAATTCACAGCAGGCCTTAAAAACCTAGAGACAACATTTCTTGCCTCTCCAATGGTGCAGGTGTTTATCTGTCCCTAAGTAGGGTGTCCCATCTGCCTGGCATTAATAAACAGTGGGGACTTACCACTAGTGGGGTATCAGTGCTGGGATTCCAACATCAGCAGGGGCAGCAAAAAAGGATTTCTGCTCATATTTGCATTGGTGCAAATAAAGAGCAGATCAAATCAAGTCATAACAGGAGCAGGGCTGAGAAATCAGTTTAAGGCTTCTGTTAAACCACTGTGGGGTCGTTCCTATAATTGCCATAGCAGACTCATAAACTAACCCAAACTTCCCAATAACCTGTGCTGGGTTTATGGCAATTTCCAAAGATATTATTTCCCAGGATGTTCTTTTCTCATTTTTGGAGTAATATATGTTTTATGTATGTTTTATGGATCTGACAATGCATTCCCATTAAAAAGAGTTACAACACCATTATCATGAAAAGGAAACTGCAAATGAACTATTAGTTTTCCCAGGTTTATGACAGTATAGATTTAATTTTTTGGTTTTGCACCAAATATTTATCACATAAAACCAGGAGAGGGTTTTACCTCTTTGTTGTCTTGTAAAGACTTGTAACTTATGTCAAAAATGTTTCCTTTTGAGTGCTGGGATTGTGCTGTGAATAAATACTGTTGAGATGAGATGAAATGCAATATAATAAACTCACAATGTGTCACTCCCTGTTTTATAACTTCAGAATCTGTACAACAGGAACATTTAAAGAAGGTTTGATCCTTAGAGGAAAACTGTGTCTTCTCTCAATAGAATTTATGCCAATCCCAGGTCAACTAAACATTAAATAGCATACAAGCATTTCACATTTTATTTTGTTTGTGGACTCTAAAAAATTCATAAATATTTCATATCAGTAGTGTTCTTTCAGCATCATTACATAAAAGTCAAGAACTAAAAGATAGCTTTAAATGATGACTTCTTAAAAAAAAGTTGATTCCTGTCTTTCCTGTATTTTCTTTAGTGAAATCTTAAACCTGTGAAAGGCTATAAGGTATTTTTTACTAACTTCACTGGTACCAGAATTTTACTTTTAATACTTTAATTGGAGCTAGGGAGACATCAAAATAAGGTTAAGATCCATTTTCAAAAATGATTGCCTGAAGTTAGGCACCTACAGCTTTATTCTTCCACACAAGTGACCTGATTTTCAGAAGTGCTGAGTTTAGTACAATTCCCATTAAACCATTGAGCACTGAGTATGTGGAGCTCACTACAAAATCAGTTTACTTAAATGTCCAAATACAGATGCATGTGCCAAGCTTTAGGCACAGATGTTTGTAATTTTACTTCATTTTTTTTCCTGATACTCTTCTTACCAAACTAGTAATTTTTAACTGAGTGAAACTAGGTCTTAAAACCAAAACAAGTAGATATCCAATAAATCCCATTTCCTAGTTAAGCTGGGGCTTTCACTCTCAAGTTGTTAAGGACTTTACCAGTGTGATCATACTTATCTTTAGCAATACATCTTTAAACACTTTGATAAATGTTCATAATTTAGGGCTAAGGTTTTGAAAGTGAGCTGTGCCTTACAGAATGCATTGCACGAGCAATCTGATTGCAATATAACTTTCATTCTAAATATGAAAATATCTGGCACTGAAGTAAAAAAAAAAAAGGGGGAACACAAAAATCCCAAGCTTTGAAATCAGATCCTAACTTTATGTCTGTTAAAATCAATTGTGTTCAGGCTGGAATGAGTCTGAGTTCATCAGAATGTGTTTATTGTGGTGCATAAAGGAGCCGCCGAATCAGAATATTTTTTGGTGGAAATTGCTTATGAAAAAGCATAAACCAGAATGGATTAGCTGATTTTTAGATAACTGTGCCATTGTCACTGTAGCAAAATATGCTCTTGTTCTTTTATCAGTGAATTTGAACAGTGTACTTGCAAAAAGTAGAAATGTGATGAGAAACCGACAGTCTGGAGTCACTTTTCTGACCACTCTATAATGTAATCCAGCCTGATACCATATCCTAGCTCACTCTATTATGCCTTGATACAATGCAGAACAGATGTAAAAACTGTCAGTGCATGCTGTTAGTTCTGTAATACACAGACACAAAGGCTTGAAAGGCTTTTATATAAATCCACAATCAGGATTCAGTAAAAACCCTTGAAGTCAATTTTTGTTGAACCGTATCAATAGTTTATCGCTAAGCTCTCTCCTTCCCTACCTCTCCTGTCAAGAAATTGAAGGCTCAATTTTCTGATTTTGTTTCTTTTTTTTGCAAATAATTCATTAATAGAATAACTCTGTGAAAATGGACAAACATAAAAGCTTTCCTGGAGATCCAGTTCTGAGCTTTAAATCATCATCCTGCTTAATGCACCGTTGGACCAATCTACCACAGCTCTGTCTCCTTGTCAAGCTGCCTCTGTTTAGGCTGCATAATTTACCTGGACATCCACATTTGCAAACTGTGACTGCCTGTCAGATGAAGCTTGTTTTGTTAAAAATCAGTGGTGCCAATCCATAAAACAATCAGTCCCTTCAGCTTTTGCAGTGTTTTATAGGAAAATGGTGATTCACTGGCTGCGTTCTGCCCACGGAGCTGCTTGAACCATAACCAACTAATGGGCTTGGGGAATAGTTCATGCTTCATTAATCTGAAACACGTTGGTAAAATAATATTATTCAGCTTTTTTTACAATAACCATGAAGCCCACCCTTTTTGTGTGCTTAATGCATTACTGTTGGAATTATCATCATTTACTGTAGAATACCATAGAAACTGTCTAATAAATGTGATGGATTGTGTAATTAACTCTTGATCAGAACCATTTTTCAAACATCTTACCCAGTGAACCTGAGGGCATTTTATGACCTTCACACTGGGTATACAGCTAATTACTCCTTGGGCAATAATTATTAAGTTTTTTCAGTCTCAGTTTGTCATTTTGTCTTATAAATTATTGTGCTCTCGAGCTTCTCAATCCATTTGGCTACGAAACTGCAGCTCTCAGAGGGCTCCCTAAATTGTCCTGTGACTGTATGGATTACACCAACTTCATTAAGTAGATTACAGGGATGTCTGTTTTGTAGGTTTTCCATTGATCGCCACACTGACCTTGAGAGACAGTTCAACATCAATGCAGAAGATGGGAAAATAACTTTGGCAACACCACTGGACAGAGAAACGAGTACGTGGCACAACATCACTATTGTGGCTACTGAAACTAGTAAGTATTTCTCTACACTGGCTGTTAGTTCTGTTGGGTTCAGAATTGATTTTAGCAGGGTGTGCTCTGGAAACTATATAACTCAGTAAAGTAAAACATACTGTGTGTTTAAATTATGGAAAGAAAAGTTACTTTCTGTGCAAGTTCCAATATTTTTTTTGTTTTGTTTTGTTTTGTGTGCAGTGAATAGGTTAGTGGAGGCTTTGAAGAGATAGATGAGTACTTATGTAGAGTATTTGAAAATAATGGTTCAAAAAGCCCAAACCAAAGCCTTATAATTAGTCAGTTATATTGAGACAGAAAAAAATTAAAGCTTTGCTGTCGTAGAAGTAAATTGTGGGCTCAACCCAGACGTTCTCAACGCTGAGTGCTATTATGTTTCAGTGCCATAAATGATTAAGCACGGGGGTAATGTTGCATGAAAGTGGTCCTGTTGGATACCTACGGATTAGTTTACTCATACACAGCTGTAGACAAGGACCTGGATTGTTCAGGCCCACAAATCCACTGTCAGTGCTCTGCACACCTGAGTCACCAGCAGCCAGCAGTGCCCTGCCTGGGAATAGGGGTCAGAGATCTTGATCAAGGGGAATTCTTAATTAATTTGGAGCTGCAAGAGCTGCTGAGGGGATCACGTGTGACAGTGTAATTTATTATTAATATTAGCACTGTGTTTCAGTCTGTACATTTGACATAAGCATATTGCAGCAAAGGAACACGTTGGGAATGTCGGGCTCTCGTCCCGTGTCATCACCTGGACTGAAACACAAACCCTGGCAAGGTTTCTGCTGATGTGTCTGTTCTGCAGTCAGTGTATAGGCACAGCTCCCTTCTGTGCTCACACACTTGACACAGTGTTGTAAGAACATATTTCTTCAGAGCCTGGAGATCAGTGCTGCTCCTGTAGAAAATAGGGTGATGTGAATGTTTGCTTTCCCCCCGAGTATCTTTTTTGAAGGATGTAGTATTTTGATACAGAATGTTTAATGTTGTCTCATAGGACTGTAGCTATGAACATAATAAATTGGGGGATAAAATATGTTTATTTAGTCCATTTTTGTTGTCTAATATTTCTTTCTGTGGTACTTGTTTGCAAAACCAAACATTTTAGGAATCCGTGACATATAAGCAAAATGACACATATAAGTAGAAAGGTAGGTCTGGGTGTAAACTAAACTCTCAACTTACACCCTTTGTAACCTGTATTCCTACAACCCACCTCAGCAATTTGTGTGTTTCAGTGCCAGAAATGCAAACAGAAGTGCCCTGTTAATTCCTGTTATGTCTTGCAGGCAAACACTACTTTGATAAATTAGCAGGAACACTTTGTGCTTGCAGGAAGGCCAAGCCAACACAGGGAACCAAACTACACGAGGAAAGAAAGGAAAGTCTGGTGTCACAGGACACATTTGCCCAGTTTAATATCCAACCAATTACTAATTTTAATGTTTTTAAAGGAGAAATATGTAAAATTCCCATACCAGTTACCTCAGATCATGAGATTTACCAATGCCGTGGAAACCAGAATTATTAGTTTATGATCCAAACATTGGAATAGTAGGATAAAGTGAAGTCGTTTGACATTTTGTTTCCTCCAAAAAGTCAAAAAAGAACAAGATGAAAAGAATAATTTTGCAATAAGCTCTTCCAATTCGTTCTGATATCTCCCTTAAAGGTAGGTGTCAGAGCAAATTACCAGAACTGTGCTTTACTGAGCCACACAAGAGTGAAGTCTGCCTGTTACATCAGGCTTTTAAAACAGAATTATACTGGAGACTTTTGTAAGAAATCAGCCTCGTCATTAGACTTCATGGGAGCCTCAGCATCTCTTGCTATTGTAAAATTGCCTCTTATCAGACTGGCTATGAAAATAATAATGCCAATCTTGTTCTAAGCATTTGTGTTCCTGCTGATGGCTTATTTTTTGCATTCCTAATATAATTATTTGACATTTATATAAAACAAGGGCTTAATTTCACAGACTACTCTTTTTGCTTATTTAAGTGAAGTTATTTTTAAGCTCCTCATGCAGAAATTGAATTTGTTCGTAGAACTGTCAAGCAGGGTAAAATGGGCATTTTTAGCTTTTTTTTTCCCCAACAGTAATAAGCAAAATCTCTTCTGTAAAATAACAGAAATCTGTTGGAGGCAGACACAAGGAGCAAAAGCAAACACAAAGTGTGTCATTACAGTCATATTAATGGACTGCTGATCTCTCCTATAACAATAAACATGTTGGCATCATTCATACAGGAACATTCCCTTTTCCTGGGCCTGCTGCTTCCCAGGGCTGATTCAAGGCTCTGCTTTCTATCTGCAGGGCAATGACCAGACCATTTCACTGCCATTAAACTCACTAATCATAAGCCATGGCAGTGGTTTTCTCTTCTTGATTCTGTGGCAGATCTTAAATATACCCTGATTTAACAACACTTTCATAGATAAACACCAAGTCTTGCTGAACCATAATTCACTATTTCAAACTTCATGCTGGCAAGTTACCTGCAGCTAAACTTGTGCTCTAGGCACAGGTAACTTTTGGCAGTTATTGTGAAAAAGTATCTTTGTGTTATCCCTCAGCCACTGCCTTAAGTAGGAATCTTCCAAGACAGGATTGGTCTGGCTCAATGGAGCAGATCTGCCTCTGTGTCTTTTTTTGGAATTGGGGATGAAGATCCTGGGGTCCGGACTGGCTGATCTTTTTAACAGTGGTCAGATTTAAAATGAGTAATTTCTTTTGCACTTTTTTTTTGTGCTGTATTGTTTCTTTTGTTTCTTTCTTATATTATCAGGATAGTTTTTGCTTCTTTGCTGTTCAGTGTTTTTTCTGCTCAGGTCATGTGGTGGCTCCTCTGTGTTGATGAATTCTGTCACATGGATTTTATAGGGAAGATAATATTAGAAAGAATTTTGACATCTTTGGAAGATCCCTCTGAAATACAGGCTTAGGGTGCTCAGAAGAAATACACATATTAACACTCATGGCAAGGGCAAGATTGAAAGTTATTGAACCTGTGAATTTATTCTTGAATTTTCTTTTTACTTTGCCATTCATCCAAGTTTACTCTGGTGAATGGACAGGAGCAGGAAGATCCAGGTGATTCCAGGCTAGAGGAAGCAGATTCACTGGCAAAATGATTCAGTGAGAATGTACCTTTCTGTTCCATTTTCTACAAAGGATCTTTGTCTTCTGTCACTGACTCTGGACTTTAAATATTGGACTAATGAGATTTCTACTTGGTTTGTGGTGTAGCTGAGACTTCTGTGAGCCTAAAGTTGCACACCAGGGCTGGGAGGTTTATTTTATCTGAATGCTTGAGAGAACAGGGGTGGATAATCTTGCTTTATAAGTCAAGGTTGATTGTGCTGCTCATATGTTTGGGCTCTTTGGAGCTGAACAGGACAGAAATCTCTGGGCATGTGCAAGTATTTTTTGAGAGCCTGAATTGCAGTGCAGTAAGAATGAATGATTAAATTACAGACATTTCTTTTGGTGCATGTTTTTTGCCTGTACAAAGGCTCATCACATCCTTGGTTCCTTGGTACTTGCTTGAAATGAATTTTCTACCAATCAGGAAAATCCAGTGAAGTCAGGAACCTAATAGTCAGGTGTGATCCCATTCTTCTGAACACACAAATACATTTTTAGTTGTGTAGATTCCAATTATGGCTGTAACTACTGCTCACATTGACATGCTTGTGTTGTTTGCATTAACTGGTTGGCAATTTTGCTGGGCAGTGAAGCAGAGCAGGGTTCAGGCTGAGTTAACCTCCTCAGCATTCTCCCAGTTTCTCAGGCAGGTTTTGCAGTACTTACCATGTTGTGTGTTGTCAATGTTAGTCAGCTAGGAAGAGAAAACCAAATAGCCATGACTTATTTATTAGAACATTTTTGTTACAGTTCACACAGATTCTGAATGGAGTTCAGAATCATGGATCGTTCAAGCAACCACATTGCCAGACATGTATAAGGCATATAATAATTAAATGCCACCTTTTTTAAGCCTCCAGCTCCGTGGATTTCCATTTCCATCTTCTATCAGCTGTAACAGGCAAGTTGCAGATACTTCTCCAGCACATTCACTGTGTGACTCATTAATGCTAAGGAAAGGCCCTGTACTTCAGACATTACTGGTTAATTGATATAACAGCAGTGATAAATGGAGAACTGATGGAGTTTGAAACCAAAGGAAAGACTTATCTCAGAGAAGCTGGTTTAACTTAATTAAGAAAGAAGTGTGCTAGCAACATAATTTGACTGCACAACATTCCTCCAAATTAAATATGAATATTCTGATGTTTGCATGCTCATCCCTAAGGTGTGGCTGAGGTCTGCTTGAGGTACAGGGTTCTAGTGAATTTTTTGAAAACAAAAGATATACTGTAGTGCTTTCGCTATTAGCAATGCTTCTCTGAAATTCTCTTTTTAAAAAGTGAGGTAACCCTCTTCCCAAGAATATGTGCGTGACATAGTGGAGCATCACTGAATGACACCACAGATTGCAATCCCCTAAACATATTCCCACTGATGGCCTCAGAGTTGTGACAAACCCTCCAACAAACAACCAGAAGCCTGGTCATGGTCTTTAAAGACAGATGATCCCTTTAAAGTCCCCAAGCTTTCTTTCACCTGATGTAACACTGAGTGAGCTGCTCAAGGTTTGTATTTTCCTCCTGGGTGTGTTGTGACACTGGATTCCTCAGCCTGCCTTCAGGTGGACTCTTGGTGACCCTTTTTAAGGTACTACCCTGAGGATATTCAGGGACAGGCAGGTTCTTTTATGATGAGTTTAGACTCCAGCCTTTTCAGACATGCTGGGAAATACAGGGATGAAGTGTGGATGTGTTTGTTCTGTTGTGTCAGGTTGCAAGAAAGCTCTTCTAAAACTTCTCTCTCTTAGATTAGATATTGGGAAGAAATTCCTCCCTGTGAGGGTGGGGAGGCCCTGGCACAGGTTGCCCAGAGAAGCTGTGGCTGCCTCATCCCTGGAATGTTCAAGGCCAGATTTGGAGGGGGCTTGGAGCAACCTGGGCTAGTGGAAGGTGTCCCTGCTCCTGGCAGGGTGGAACAAAATGGTCTCTGAGGTCCCTTCCAACCCAAACCATTCCATGATTCTGTGCTTCTCACTCTGCATCACACACACAGACACACCAGAGCAATCCCTGGGGAATTCCAAACCCAGAGCAGGGCTGCCTGGGAGAGGATATTTCTCTTAACCTAGAGCCACGCTTTCAGCCAAGTTTTAAATCTCTGAATGAAGGGTTTTAATGGGACTTCTGTTCTCCTTGTTCTGCAGGCACTGCAGTCACGGAGCTGTTCCTTTCACTGTGATTGACTGCTTTATCCAGTGGTTCTTGGTGTTCAGGTGCCAAACAAGCAGCATTCCTGTGGCAGGCTCAGCCCCTGCCTGAGGAATGGCAGGTCTGCCACAACTGGTAGAAATTCTCATGAGTAATTGGTCAAAGCATGAGATGAAAATCCAGACAAGATCTGAAATGTAAATGGCGATCTGACCACAATAAATATTTTGCAGGCACAGAGCAGAGGAGTCTCAAGGACAAAGCTGTGGGCTCTGTCTGACAGAGGTAATTACCCATACCAACAGCATTCTTTAGAAATGAAGAAGTATGAGGCAATTTTGTCACCTAATGGGAAAGGGCATAAAGCCAGAAAGACTCTTTATGGTTTACCAAGAATATAAATACAATAATTGAATCATCACCCAGCACTACTAAAGTTATCTGTATTGTGTATTCCTTTAAAAAATGCAAGGACACTAATTAAAAAGGAAGAGAGACATAATTATTCTTCAGAATAATCCTTCAGCTACAATGTACTTTTTAATGCCATGTATACCTTTGCTCATGCTTTCATTTATTTAATTTTATTTAGCCTTTTATTGTAAAAATTACTATAGGCATTATTAGCAATCATCCCAACATTTTGGGGAGTTACTTTGGTGCATCATATAAATTATTTTTAATTTAGGGCTGAATTTCAACAAGTTTGGGGAAGAGAAGGAAATAAACCTCTATGGGTGTTTAAACAGGAGAAGCTCAGGAATATTAACCTTTTCTGCTTGACCCTTTTTGCTCTGGCTTAGTGGAACTCAAACTAGATAATCCATCATTTTTCCACTGAAATGCAGAATTTACTAAGGTAGTTTTTATTCATTTGCACATAACTACAGGGTTACACAGCACTCCACAGATCCTAATGGGTCACTGAGTGTTTGCCACTGGAGGGCTGGTGCATCCTGTCAGGGCACTTTGCAGTTCTCAGCTCTGAAGCTGCATTCAAACATAGCACAAAGTTTCCAATTAGTGTTTTTCACAGGTCAAAAACAGCAGGAGAGGTGATCCACTTGGATGACAGTGTGGGAGTGGCCATATGAGGAGGGAATAGAATGGGAATGGGGTGTAATTACTGTATAAAACAACCTCAGTGACTTGGGATTAAAATTCAGGTGTGGGATTCTGAGTAGAAGTTGGATACCTCTGGTTCCAGAAGGAAGCTGTGAATAAAGCACCTGAGTAATTCAGAGAAGGGAATAAACATCATTATGGCAAGGAAAAAAGAGGGAGATTTGCATGAACAGTCTGAAATACTTAATTTCTGGTTTCCTGGCATTACAAAGGCAGGTTAGACATCCTGGTTCTAGGCTTGCCAATATTCATTTCACAAACTGGAGTTAGGACACTGCTCAGAGTTTAAAACGGAGAAGGTTAGAGCACTAGGTGGTGTTGTAGAAGGAAATAATGCTTTCTGGGGCATAAGCAGAAGGATTCATGTAAGGAATACAAGGTTCATGGGTGGAAATGTGCACAGATCAGTGACTAATTCATGCATGGCACATTAAATTGCTTTGAGGAGTTCTGGAGGCATGGCTGAGCTGACAATCTACATATTACATTAACAAAGGGAGGGCATCTTCACCCTGAACAACTCCCAACTGTCCATCTGCACAGTTGAGTCAAAAGTTCTGAGGAAAATAAGATTAATGTTAGAAATACTGGGCAGTATTCCTCTTGTTTGGGAAGGTGAATTCATCAGTTCTAAGTGGAATGTGATTTTTTCTGGAAGGCTCCAGCGTGAGAGCAGGTCAGAGTAGAGGTTTGTAACTAACTCTGGACAATCTTCTTTAAATGTATTTCTGTCTGGAATAAAGACTCAGAGCAGCATACTCTGAGCTTCTAGCAAAGGTGCTGGAGAGCAAAAGATGACACTATTTTCTGGCTGAAAAACAAAGGAGGGATTTTTTTTAAAGGTTCATACTGATGAGTAGGGACATCTTGTTGTTTATTTCTGAAGGTATGCAAGTAAGAAAGGTTTGATGTTACACTTCTAGAACCTGATTCATATCCAGCATATCCAATAATATATTATCTGTGAAGGAAACATAAGACTAATTAAATTGCATTACTAAGAAAAATCAGTCTCAGAAAGGAATATGAGCTCTTAAAGCAATGACATTTAAATACTTCTATAATAAATTCTGCTTTAATAATAATTTTTATTAAAACATTCTGATGTTTTGTCTACTAGTAAGGGAGGGATTTCATTTGAGCCATAAATTATTTTACTTCAGTCATGAAATCATTTAAAATAAAAGAAAAATATTCCAGACATCTTGTCCCCAATCAAGCTGCTTATTGTTATTATTGTTACTGCTAGTCATTAGAAAATTTCAGAGCTAATCATAATTGACAATAAGACCTTGCATATCTGAGTCAATATTTTATGACATTTTAATATGCATGAGGTATTAGCATATTAATAATATAATTGCTCTAAAGTGTGGGCCAGATTCCTGACTGGTTTATGGCAGCACAACTCCCTTGGTTAAGCTGGAATTGAGAAACACAGCAGCAAATCACACCCTGGTACTTTTGTTGTGTCTTAACGTTTTTCTTCTTTCCCTGCCTACTCACTGGTTAATTTTTTCAGGTAAATCCTTTTCTGTCCCTTAAGGGCACCATATTATTTTCTGGGATTTTTGTCTCATTGTTATGTTTAGATATTAAAACCTATTACTTCCTCACAACAATTTAAGGCATTGCTCTGCCTCAGAAAATCTGGACTCCTTGTTAGGGTTGTGATGCTGTGGTGCACAAGAAGTGAAGATCCACTGACATTTTATCCCACTGTTATTATTTCTAGTGTGTAATGAAGGGATCAGGAAGATGTGGTTCCCTCTGCTTTTCTGTGGTTCCCTTTTTCCTAACTCTATTTTCTTCCTATTGGTGGCTGCCACAAGGAAGTACTTTCAGAAGCATTTAGTAGACTCTGACTTTTGCTAAAATGTCTGTAGAGCAAAGCTTCCTACTTTCAGATGCTTCCAGAGATTGCAAATGTTGTTTTGTCATTTTTTATTCTTCAAGTTAGTTATAATTTTTTTCTATTTGTTTTGTTTGTTTGTTTTTAATTTTCATTCCTCTTTTGCCAAAAGAAAAAAAAGCGAACCTGTAAAACTTTAAACATTTCTACCTTGCCATTCTTTGGAGCTGATAAGTGCCCTGCTAATAGGTGCTAAAATTCTAGCTGTATTTTTAATTTTTGCACTTGTAAATATTCCCCCCTTCAATAAGTAACACAGTTAATTTACTGCAAACTTCCTCCTGACTTGTACCCTCGTTAGACACAAATAAGGCTCAGTAACACGGTGCTTTATCACAGATACAGGTTGTTTTCTGCCAGCATTTGTTTCAGGTTGGTCTCTGGATAGATGTGTGGGTGGGAGGATGTTGGCAATATTCTTTTTTTTTAATCCTTTTCCCTTAAGGATTTCCCCAGGATCTGTGAATAAACCAGAACTCTTTCATTGTCATAAACCTGATGTGACTTTAGCAGCTTCCAATATAACCCGCTCCAGCAGCTGTACTAATACTTTATTTTGAATTATGTATTTGTTTACCCATATTGATGTGTCACATATATCTTGATTAGGTGTCACTATGAATATAAAGCTCACTGTGGTCAAAATTAGATATGCAGAGCAGTCTCTAAGGACGTGCTGTGTGCATCCAGAGCTTCTGTCAAGAGACAAGTACTCAGAGTTGTTACCCAAATATTGCAAAGATGCTACAATTTTTTATTAGGATCCCCTTTTTGCCCCTTTTAAGTATTTTCAGGCCTCATCCCATCCCTTTGTTCCCTCTGCTTTCGTATCCCCATTTTATATCCCTTCATTCCTACAACCGCAGAGTTATTTAGGTTGGAAAACACCTACAAGAGCATCCAGTCCACCCTGTGCCCCATCCCCACCTTGTCCCCCAGCCCAGAGCACTGAGTGCCACATCCAGCCCTTCCTTGGGCACCTCCAGGGCTGGGGACTCCAAACCTCCCTGGGCAGCCCCTGCCAAGGTCTGACCACCCTTTCCAGGGAGAAATTCCTGCTGATGTCCAACCTGAGCCTCCCCTGGCACAGCCTGAGGCCGTTCCCTCTCCTCCTGTCCCTTGTTCCTTGGACTCCATGCACATGAATAGGAAGTGGTGACACCAAGGTGGATTTTTCCAAACATGCACATTGTGGTTAAAGGCAGACCAACCATCCCAAGTGATTTAGAACAGCCAGAAAGCCTGGAGTTTCTGGGTTGTTGGGTTTTTGGGTGGCACAGGGGGTTGGGGTTGCCTTTTCTTTCCATTCTCCTCTAGCCCTGAGGTGGATATCAACAAGTTTCAGCATCTTCTCTCTCAAGGATGTAGCCCCATGTCCTCAGTCACATTGCAGCAGCTGATAACTTCTCTTGTCTAAATACAAGAAATCCAAACACAACGTGGTCTCTTGACTTTCCCTTATAACCAGGGTTATGGTCCCAGTGACCCTCTTCCACTGTGAACTACATTTGAGGGAATGTTTTGCTTTTCCAACCTATTTATTTTTCCTTTCCAAGTCTTTTTGATCTGTCTGTGCATTCAGACAAGACAATATCATGCAAATACACCAGACAAAACAAGATACTTCCGAAAAAAATTGCAAACCTTTCCCAGTTTTGCAAATGGATCTCACAATGCAGAGAGTATCAGAAGTAATTACTGAGTAACTGTTTGTGAGACTCTTGAATAACTGCTCATCTTCATGGTATGAAAAAGAACCAAGAGGTTGCATTTGAATGCCAAATTTAGCCTGACCTCAGATAAACAAAATGAGGGTTAACTGATTCCATCAGTATGTATTGTGCCTGTGTGAAAGGAATATATTCACTTTTTTAAATGTAGTTTTGTTATCATGTTTTATAAATCAGTGTTGATCCTTTGAAGTCAACAAAGTACCCAGTCAAAATCTCTGTTTTAATTTAAATTATATTTACATTTAAAATCTTAAATTATTTCAAATTTAGGAAATAATGCAGTGTTGCTACTGCAGTGGTGGATAAAATATTGAGTGCAGAGATAGGTGGAATGTCACTGATTAAAAAACCACAAGATTTGGTCTTTTTGCAGGCATGGTTCATTTTTCTGCAAATTTTAAGTAACAGATTCAAAATCTTATTGTCTACATGAAACAATTTTAATCTCCTACGTGCATTAATGTGCAAACAATTTTAATGTCCTACAAGCATATAAAAGAAAAACCCCCACAGAAAAAGTAAGTGAATGAAAACTTTGTCTGAACAGGGCCTGAAGGATAATAATAATAAATAAATAAACCCAGTGAGCCCCTGGAAGGAGACAAAACTTCTCAAATCTGCTATTGTTTGTCTCCCAAGGAACGACTTAAGGAACAAACCCAAGAAATATGTTTCCCATCTTTTCCTTTCCGCGCCCCTCCCACACACTTGTACACACAGAAATCGCCACAATCTGCTCCTCTGGAGTGTTCCAGGGGGGGAAATAAATAGAAATGGAATATTAATTTGCAAGCAGTGTTTGTTTCTTGTCTTAGCAACTGGTACAGGAACCTTTCTGCTATGTACTGATGTGCTTATATTGGTGTTTAGATATTCCACAACTTAGCATTTTCTCATCCTTTAAAAATCCAGTAATTTCATGGAGGGGTCGAAATCTTCACAGTAAACAATCCTGTCTGGGTTTTTAGTTTGGTGGCTTGAATTTTTGCCTAGTTCAGAACTAGCTCATGTTTGTGGTATTTTGAACAGAAACACTGGCAGTTGCTGATGTCTCCTGACAATTTTGGAGTCAGTTTGAGGCACTCAGTCTCTCTTGAATCGGATCATTACACAGCGCTTCAGACAAATGAGCACAGGATTTGCTGCACTATCTGATTCCTAGAGTTAAGCTTCAACATAAATAAAACTTCGGTTTCACAATAGCATCTGTGTTTCTCGGGATTTTTGAAGTCAGATTTGTCAGTTTTATGTGGCAGAAAGATTGTTATAAGCTGTGGTGCTCCAGAGGTAAAGGATTGCCCAATGAAAACAACAGCATAAACTCTAACAGGAGAAATAAACTTGTCCTGCATGTGGATTATCTTAATAAAGTCATCAGATTAAACTTTGATAAAGTCACAGGGAATGGATCTGTTAAAATACAGCTTAATAAGTTTGAAATATAAGGGATGTAAACCAAGCACTCTAGTTTTTACTAAGCCAGTGATTCAGATTTTGTTTTGATTTCTTTGTTAGAACCAGGACTTCCTCTACTTCTAATTTAAAATATTATTATATTAGAAATTTCCCTGAATCAGAGAAGCATGAAATAGCCATTTCCAAGCCTTGTGGTGATGATAATAATAATAATAAAAATGTGTTATTTTCTAGGAATCTACCTTCTGTTCTGGTACTTAATTTTAGTTAAAATGCAAGACCACTAATGACTTTTTAAAGAGAACCTTGAAGTGATTTTGGATGATTTAATTAAATAAAGAAAAACCAGATTAAACTGAGTTCTCTTGGGTTTAACAAAATAGAAACTTCATTTTGGGCTGCAATAATTCTCCTTCTCAAAGACCACTTGTCTGTGTATCTGTCAAGGATAGATGGGGGGGGAAGTGTTTTAAGCATGTTTATGAAGTGTTTAAGTGTTTATGGGACTTGAAAAGCTGCATTATGTTCTGTTAGTTGTGGCACAGGACCAAAAATTTTATTTATAAGCTCCAGTTACTCCTAGTGTGACTTGTTGCCTGCAGTGACAACGTTAACACTCAGTGCAGTACAAATTTCCTATGAAACAGGAACATCTCAGCTGTGAGGTTGGTTTTTTTTTTTCCCAGGAAGAAAGAAAAATATTGATGTGGTAAAACATGTGTCTGTAACCTCAGGTTTAGAGACACTAAAGACCTTGAAAATGTTTTGTTGTTTGTTGTTGTTGTTTTTTTAATTTGGCTTTGGTTATCTCATCTACCACATCATTTTGGTATCAAACTCAGCAGCCTTTTTAAATCCTGAGTGGGTTTGAATGGGTTTGTTACTCAGAGGAGTTACCAGCAAGTTGTGTGTTTCAAAGAGTCTTGAGAACAGAGGAGAAAACCAGGAGGGCTTTTTTATGTGCTTATCATCCTTGTAGACTATTCAATATGCCTTCCTAAACTCAGTTGGATTTGCCATTATTTTTGGAAGTTTATTTATTATCACGAGTAAGTCCCACTGGTTATTTTTCCAGGGAGTTATCCTTTCCTTATTTCTGCCTGGATGTGCCTTTCTGTGAGTGCTGTGCTCATCCAGAGCACCCTGCTGGATCCCAGGGCTGTGGGCAGTAATTGAGAGCTCAGCAGAGCCGTGGATGAGCTGCACTCTAGGAAAGGATGTACACAATTTGCACATGTGTTTCTTACAGCTCCACGCTGTGCTGTGCCACTGCTGTCCCCAGATGACCAATTGAATGTATTAACTAAGTCCTTCTGTGCAGCTGGGACTTGAAAAGACTTTTGGTTAACCAGGCTGGTTGAAGTTTTCTCAGTGTTTTTTTGGTTTTGTTTTTGTTTTTTTTTAATTTTGCACACTGGGGTGCTAAATTTTCAAATGAAGCTGATGATTCTCACGTGACAACCCTAATGGTACACTTGTATTGCCAGATTCAAGATAGGTTTTTTGAAACTGCATCACAATAAAGCTTCTAAAAATCTGTTTAGCTCCTTAGAGAGTCTTTAAACTGTTCTATGATTTTGCATGAAAGAACTGGTTGGAATTTAAACAATCAGTCTTGCTGTCTACGTGCAAGAAGGACTCAGTCTCCCTTAATTCTATTGACTGAGGGGTTTATTGGGAAAAAATCCTAAAACAAACAAACAAACAAAAAACCACCCAGTAATTAAATCTGGGTTTTGTCAGTAGCTTAGAAAGAACTGACTCTCCATTCACAGAAATGAGGAAAAATCCTGAAGGCTGAATAGTATTTAGGGAGACAAAGACATGAGGGGCAGGGGACCATGGAATGGGGGCAGTTTGTGCTCTCTGGAGCCACTTCAGTCCCTTCCCACTTCCAGTCCAAGGATTTTGGGGCAGTACTGACAGAGATAGAGTCAAATATCCACTGAGTGTGTTTTGCCCCTGAGAAGTTTTCAGACATTTAAAGTATGAAAATGAACAGAAGGGACTGTTTTATCTAGACAGTGTTTCCAAGCTGGATCTGCTTAGTGAGGATTCATCCATGTGCTGGAAAAGGTGTGCTCAGCAAACACTTAGCACAAAGTGAAATTTCCCTGAAAAGTTGGGAATGACAAAGTAATTCAACATCCTCAGTGTGGTGGGCAGTACAAGCTGTAGATAAAACTCCCTCTCCATCTCTCTGTCTTTCTCAACAACAAATTTCAGTCACAGGAACCCTAAAAGGCAGCAGATATCCCCTTGTTTGGGGATCTCCAAACCAGTTGGGTCCCTCTTGTGTTTAGTAAATTAATTTTTTAAATGAATTCTCATCAAGTTTCTAATTATAATATCTTTAAATGTAATGTTTGTATTTCTGATGAAAGACAAACATTTTGGGGGCAGTCACAAGGGACATGAATAATTTCTTTAGAAGCTTATCTAATTAATTACATTTCTCTGTAACGTCTTTAAAATTTGAACTGCCATCATTTCATTAATTTGGATAAAAGTAAATCTTTAGTGTTTAAATATGACACTAGTGCTGAGAATTCTGATAAGCTCGAGGTTCATTGTCTGTATTTTTATAAAATGAAGGTTAAAAAAAATGTTTGGGATTCATGATTTGCATATTAAGTATGATTTCAAATACATTGTTATTTCATGGTATGAGTTTCACCTCACATGTTAGTAAGTAAGATCATATGATGCAAAATGGACATAAATATTGGTCTTACAATATTTTAGTGGGGTTTTCTTTTGTAATGTATTTTCTTCTGTAATGTATTTCTCTCCAAACAAAAACTTTTGTGTCCTTCAAACGGGAAACATTTAAAGTCTGATGTGTGGTAATCTTCCATATCCTATACTGGTGGAATATTAACATTTGAGGCTCTCCAGCAAATATAAAGCCTTTCCTTATAGCACCACTTGTGCCTTTTGAAATTGTTATTTTTATGCTATTTCAAATAAGGTCAGTTGGGCAGTTGAAATTTGCACAGTTGTAGGTGGAGCCCTACAAATTGTGGCCACTTCAACACACAAGGAGAAAACAGGCTGTAAGATGTAGGGTTGGATTAGGTCACAACACAATTAACCTTGATGGAAACCACAAAAAATACAGTGATTCTTCCTTTATTCATCTCTGTCACTTGTAGGGCTGTCACCAGTTGCTCCCTGTGCACTGGTGGAGCCTGATCTTTGGGTACTTTGTAGACATTTGAAATGAGAAATACATTTGAAATGAGAAATACATTGAACAGTGGGAGATCTGACATTGTTGAAGGCAAAAACAGGGCAGAATACTGTGGTTGGAAAATAATGCTCACTAAGAGATGGACTTTGAAACTGGTACTGAGTTACTGTAGGGGTGTGTTATGTGCTATGGAACTGTTTTTCAAACTCTTCATATCAACTGGTCACCCCAGTTTAAACTGAGTTCATGCTTTTGCTCTTTGGGGAAAAATAATCTAAAATATTTATAAAGAGTCTTTAAGTAAATTAGCTATAGTGAATTTAGGGAAAGACACTAGCAACTGATTCTGAAATCTATTCAAATGCTTACTGATGGTTTAGCTTTTCTTACCTTACAGCTCATTCTCCTCTTTACAGGGGTAACCAATTTTATGCAAAATAACTCTATATGATAAATAATGAGTCATTACTTTGGGGAAGAAAGAAGTTCACAGGTCATGGTTTTGGTCAGTAGGAGATGATCAAAGTGCTTTAATAGTCCAAATTACGGTCTAGTTTTGCCTGTGTCAGTCCACCATCCATCTTCCTCACAATGTGGGTCACCACATTAACCATATTTGCAATGAAGAAATAATAGATGTGCAGTCAGAACAATTAATAGAGTGAAATGCTCTGTGCTCTGCCAAAGATAAACAAAGAAATAAATCTCTGCTGTTTACAGCCTTCCCTTTTCCAGGTATAATGGACTTTATCAATAAAACAATACAAACTTCATCAAAGAAAAATCTGACCATTTTAGCCCAAGAAAGGTCTTCATTGAGCTGATCTCCAACAAATGCTGTTTGCAACAGGGATCTATTTATTCTTTTCAACTGTGAAACCCTGACCATCCCCCTTTACCTCCCACCCCAACTCCACGATCCATTATGGATAAGAGCAGCCCAGCTGGGCAAGGACAGGGGGCAGGAGGAGCATGTGTAAGCACTTCTGGGTGTATTTAACTCCAGGTTAAACATGCTTACCTTTCACATTTTGGCCTCTTGCCCTAGGGAACCACAGCCAGGTGTCCCGGGTGCCTGTTGCCATCAAGGTTCTGGATGTGAATGACAACGCTCCCGAGTTCGCCTCAGAGCACGAAGCCTTTCTGTGTGAGAATGGGAAGCCTGGACAGGTAAGTACCTCCATGGTTTTATGTTGTGTGAGACTGGGGTTGAGCTTCTCCCTGTCCCCTTATGCCACCTTCATTCCCAAAATATATACTTATATACTCATGCTAACAACCCTTAACATTAATCTGAATAAACCTGTAATCACGTCCTGTGGTACATCTCTCATGGTATATTTTATTTAAATATAGGCTTTAAATTAAAGCTTTAAATAAATATTCTGAGTGTTTTTACACTCCCAGTGTTTCCACTCTGTGTGATGGAGCTCAGCACTTCATAACTTCACGTGTGTCAGGAGGTAAAAGTATAATCCAGCCTGAATTCCAGCCCAGTTATTGAACTATATTGCAGCTGCTCCCAGTCCCATAATTTAGAAGAAACAGTTAAACCAATAAACCCATTTCTCCTTACCCTTATTTCAGTTATAATCTCTATTTAGTTCTTACTCACTTTTTTTATGACAGTTGGGAAAAAACAAGGCAGCAAAGCAGAACTTGATGGGAAATCACGTAAATTGTAATTGTGTTTAAGGTTTCTAAGGTGGAATGGGGTTGGAGTTTTCATTATATTAAAAAAAAAAAAGAGAGTGAGAAAAAAAAGAATTAACAGGTTACTTTCTCCTTGATTTAATGGAAAAAAGTGGAACTCACAGAACACTCCACAAGGTGAGGTAAACATAGCAAAATATGGATTCAACATGGATTTGTAGTCTTTTTCAAAGCAAATGAAGCAGATTTGTCAAAAGGCATCCACTTTGAAGGACAAATGTACAGAAATAGGGAAGGATATCTCATATCCCACATAAATGACAAGGTAAAGATTCAAGAATATGTACAGACATTTAGAAAGTAATGCAGTGTAAATGAGATGTAACTTTTGTCCAGCATGAGAAACGCTGTGTGTTGCAACAATTCACTGTTTTTAAACTTTGTAATTTATTTCTAGATTGTGACATTTTATTTGAATAAACAGCAGCTGACAGCATGACACTAGGCTTGTTAATCCAACTATTCCTGTGTCTCATGTGGGTGTTAGGCATTAAATTCACTGTTCTCCAAAGAAGGTTACCTGACAATAGAGTTAGAAGTTATTTTCTTTCAGCAGTGTGAAATGACAACCTATACAGCAGTATATGACAACCTACCTCTGCCAAGGAGTGTATTGTTACAGCAGATGACTTGACTTCTAGCACCCCTTTTTGTTTAGTAAAATGGTGTCAGAAATGTGTCATTTGGGAAATGAGAATTCTCTCTAACCAGCAAAAAGGAGATTATTGAGATGTGCCCTTCTGGGCAGACAGTCATGTCACTGCTGGCATTTAAGTTCCTCCAGCTCAGGGTGGATTTCTGTTTAGCTCGGGGTGGATTTCAGATGCTGAGTAGTTAAGTTTTCTAGAATACATTAAATTCTAATGAGGATAACTTTATCCAGGACTCAGTAAGCTTCCCTAAAACCAGAAAGCTCTGTTGTTGTACAGTGTTTTCTGACTATATTTATCTAGGTATTCCTGTCAAATTTCAGGTGGTTTAAGCAATGTTCACATTTCATTTTAGAATGAAACAATAAATGAGATGATTAAGAGTCAGCTGGTTAAAGAGGCTTTTGTTTAAGCACTTAAAGAAAACTTTCATTAAACCATGATATTCTTTATCTCACCATTACCTTTACACTCTTGATGTGATGGCAGATGTCACTCTTGAACGTGGATCCTCTGTGAACTTTACAGATGGTTATTAAATATTTTGCTGCCAGCATGGATGAGGTGGCACTGATCCTGCAATTTATTCTGTGTTTTAAACAAATAAAATTACTGGAACAGTAACCAGGCCAAAAATAATCACCAAGGTTAGGTTCTGAATTTAAGTTGTCATTCAAAAATTATCCACTCCTGTAAAGATCTTAGTATCTCCACAATTTTATTGTCTTTTTTCTTATGCTTTCTATGCTCAAATTTCAGAAGAAATCATATTCATCAGTCAAAATGTAAAATTAAAAAAAAAAGAATATGTGTCAGCTATGAAATAGCTGATAGGAGAAAAATACTACTCCTTATATGGTAGCAAAAACCTAATTTGGATTGTTCTCCAAAGTTTAAACCCAAATGTCACATGTGCAGGAAAGGTGCAGTTGTGCAATTCCAGTCTATTTACACTTACAGTTCAACTTAAATCTAAGTTTAAATCAAATTTGAATTACCATAAGAGAGTTTGCATTTGAACTGTTTATAAAACCTTGTGTTCAGCCACTAAATATATTGAACAGTCTATTCCTGTTCCCTTTCTAAGGGTTCTATTTTGGGTTCTGATATAATTGCAGTGGCAAGTACAGCTGCTGGTGATGTGACAGAATGCATCAAAAACTGTTGATGTATAGTGTTGCCAGATGCATTTTGGTTGCCTTCACCTACCTCTGAGAGTAGAGGTGCCACAGCTGATAGAGAGGAAAGGGAGGGGAGGAGGAAATATATTTGTCTGTGTACATTTTTATGTGCTGCTTGCACATTTTTGCACACAGCAGAAAGTTGCCAGAAATGTTTTTTGACAGTTTTAGGGGAAAAACATTAAAATATTCGAATGTACTGTTACAGTAACTCCAAGTTGGCCACAAGGCTCATGCCTTTCCTTGTTACTCCTTTTTTGGGGGGCATAATTCTGCTGTTAAAGCCAGAGTATTAAACAGTGTTAAAGTTTGCTGACTATAGCTGTCCACTTGCTTGTTCCCCAGCCCACTGAAATTATTTTCCTGTACTCCTAGAACAGAACTTCTGTAATGTTGAGTAAGAAAAGTGCCTCACTCCCTGTTCCCCAGTCTACACCCAGACTTTTCCAATGAAGTGCTGTTTTCTCAAAACAAAGCTACAGAATTTTCACTTAAGTAGTGCAGACAACGATATATCAGTGCTCGAGTCAGTGTTTCAACCAGAGCAATATAAAACTGAGTACAGTGTTCCTCCAGTCTGGCAATTTGTCTCTATTTTATTGGCTTCTCCTGCTAGAATTGTCTTTTTCTAATGGAAGAAATCTTCACATGGATCTTTGTCTGTCTGAAGAGGCAAATGCAGGTCCTGGCTGTAAAGGGCTCTGGCTGAAAAAGCAAAGTTAAAATTGTCCTGTGAGAAGTCTACTCTTATGGTATTTTGAGTTTGCACAGTCATGCAGAAATAACCATCAAGAGCAATGGGACTGCAAAAAGGTTTTTCAGACTTGGAGGATCAGTTTTAATAAAAAAAAGAAAAAGTTTACTAGTGATAAGGAACCATTGTCAGTGAAGTTAATAAGTTGCACCCCACTAAAAGAGTTTAAGCATTACCATGTATTAGAATTGCATGTAGATAATTATGATACATGGATAGGAATTTTCTTTTTCTAGTTAACCTTATATATATTATTTCAGGCATATGTGGCTTCATAGAAATGCAATACAAGCCTACAAATTATAATGCCAAATTGTCCTAGGGGATCATTTAACTATTCACTCAATCCAGAGCTGCCTGCTAAGCAAAATATGCTGATTTTGCTAAGTTTCTACTAAATGTATGTACAAAATCAAATACATGCATGAAGTCTTAATGAAACATCAAAGTTGAAATTTCACATGTAAAAATTTCAGAAATTTCAAGACTAAACAGCCAAAGGGTTATTGACTTTCACTGAACACACACTGCAAAAAAACCCCCTCAGTTCTTGTTTTCTTTATGACTATTATTGGGCAATTTTGTTGCATGAGAAACCTTTGGTATATGTGTGTGATTTTGTGATTCTCAACCATGTTGTGAGCCACAAATTAAGAGTTGAAGTATTCAGTAGAGTTCTATTCCATGATCACACAACATTCAGCAGTAAAATATGCCCATTGTCACACTAATAAAAACATGAGAATTACCGGACTTTTCTCACCCCTATGGAATAAAAGATACCACAGCTTTTTATCACTGTATATATGTTATGTTTCTTTTCTTTTTTTTAAAAGAGCTTATTTTAATGCAAAGGCACAAAGAAATAAGGTTGCTATGGGAACACTAACTCTTAATTCCGTGATGTGTGCGTGTAACACAACAAGTGTAGTATTCCACTAAGCTTGGCTTTTGCATAACATTTTTAGTGCATTTTCAGAGAAAGAAGGATTTGGTAAACAAGGAAGGGAATGGATGGAAAGAACTGAAATATAAGGAAGAATTCCATAGGACAGATAGAAGTATCTGTAAAAAGATATAAAGCTATTGGAAGGAGTCCAGAGGAGGGGCATGAAGATGCTGAAGGGGCTGGAGGGTTGAGGGCACTGGGTGTGTTCAGCTGGAGCAGAGGAGACTGAGGGGAGAGCTCAGTGCAGTTCCAACTCCCTGGGCAGGGGCAGAGCAGGGGCAGGACTGAGCTCTGCTCTGGGGGGACCAGGGACAGCAGCCAGGGAAGGGCTGGAGCTGTGTCAGGGCAGGGTCAGGTTGGATCTCAGGGAAAGGTTCTTCCCCCAGAGGGTGGTTGGCACTGCCCAGGCTCCCCAGGGCAGTGGGCACAGCCCCAAGGCTGCCAGAGCTCCAGAAGGGTTTGGATGATCCTCTGGGGCACAGGGGGTGACTCTTGGGGCTGGGCCTGTGCAGGGCCAGGAGTTGGACTGGATGATCCTTGAGGGTCCCTACTAGTTCAGGATATTCTGGGATTCTGTGATTTGCAGTTCCTGGAACAAAGAAAGAAAGAAAATAAAGAAAATAAAGATACCTAGTTTGTATTTCTTGAAAATTTCCAGTCTGGATGATATTCTAAGCTTATTTCATAAAATGTCTGTGAGCTGAAAATCCCTGTTACTAATGCTCTTGGCCACTGACTTTCAGTTGTATTAATTGAAAACCTGGAGACACTGAAGTGAATTTTTACAGCCAACTCCTTTACATAACTCTGGAAAGAATTAACTGTTCTGCAGCCAGTACAGATAAAATTGTACAACAGTTTGATAAACTGCATCTGTTATGTTCACTTGACCTTCCAGGTTTCACTGTGCCATTATCCTTTTTCCCTATTGCTTTTCCATTCTAGCAGTGTTTGAAAAATTGAACACTCATAAAATAAATCTGTCTTGTTCTGTTTTAAATTGCACTTTTTTGGTCCATCTCTTCTAATACATATGTTTGAAGTCTTTTCAATCAAGGTTCCCACCTTGGCTGATCCAGTTATCAAAAAAAAAATTAAAATATTTTTATGTGGTATTTAAACAATCTACATTTTTTCAGTAATTTTTTAATAATATTAATAATAAGCCTGGCCTATCTAGATTATGATTAGACAAGGAATTCAATGCCTCAAATTCCTTCCTGAGTTGGATTATCCTACAAATTATGTTGGCCTATATCAATACCTACTCAAAAATCTTTTTACATACAGGATTTCAAATATTTATGTTTTGGGGTTGCTTCTTTTGGTTCTTTAGTAAGATTTTATTCTTTCTTTGACTCTTGAAGAACACAGAATGTGATTTTGACAAGTCTCATGTATGTAACACATACAGATTATAGTACTTGTGGTTAAATTAGTATAAAATATTAGTTACTGGTATTTTCTTAGGGAAACATCAAGGATTTAAAGATTTAAAGTCTATAAATTTGGACAGCAAGAGACCCTGCTTCCATTTTTCACTCTACCCTTTAAAAAATAAAATTTGTAGTGATTCCTAATTTGAATTTAATTGTCCAAGAAATTATTGGTGCATTGCTTTAGGCATTGCAAGAATAAATACATAAGACAAACATGTTATTGAAATCAATGGACATGGGAAAGGTCAATAATTGTAATTAAATTTCTTATAAACCTCATCTAGTATGATCTAACTAGCACTGAAATTCAGCTCTGAGTGTAGCATCTGGATCCATAGTTGACTTTGTTTCTCTTTCTCTGGAAAATAAATGAAATCAAAAGTAATTGCACCAAATACCAAAAAAAACCCACAAAAACCCAAAAATCAATCTTCCTGATTATTTTAAAATAATGTTTCTTCCTTTCATATTCCTGTGCAACCCTGTATTATTTGAAGACCAACTGCAGTGTCTGAATAATGTGGGAGGTAAATGGAGATAAATACACTACTGATACTGAAGCTGGTCATATGAATCATATGAGGTGCTTCATACAGAGTTCTTTGATTATTTAAAGTTATTCAAACTATCCAAACACTCTCTCCTCTTCGAACTTTAGTATCCTCCATTATTTGTTAACACTGATATTTTAAAACAGACAAGATTATTTGTACTGTTCCTAGTACAGGAACAACTGAGGGTTTACTAAAATTAAGAAAAAATAAAAGCCACAAACATAGACTTAGATATTTGCTATTTTTTTTTCAATTTAGATTCTTTATCATGTAAAATTTCACATAATAATAAATTCTTTTAAATTATTGGTTGGAGTGAAAAATAGTGATGGGGGAAAAGAGAAAGGATTAAAGATAGGTTATAAATCCTTGTCCAGTGAGAAGAGTGGCTCCAGAAATGAAAGACTACTGCAGGCACCATGAGTGTTTCTGAAGGACAATTTTCCTTCTTTTTATTGTTGAATAATAATTTATTACTTGCCAAACTCAGCAGCAGTTTTTACTGGCCTCTCTCACCTCTGTCTCCCCTTATTCTCTGCCTCCTTGTTGTGGAAACACTTTAAATGGGCCAGATACAGTTCCTGTTCCCAAGACTTTCAGTCTGAGGCCTCTAAAAGCCTTGCAAGGGTAAAAAAATAGCTTTTTAAATCTGGAATGCAGAGAAATTAAGCGTGCCCAATAAAATGCAATGTTTTTTCTCAATACCATATATATATATGAGGAGTTTGAGTAGTTAATGAGCCTGTTTCTGTTGTAGGTAATTCAGATTGTCAGTGCTGTTGACAAGGATGATCCTAAGAATGGCCATTATTTCCTGTACAGCCTCCTTCCTGAAATGGTCAACAATCCAAACTTCACCATCAAGAAAAACGAAGGTAAATATAAAACATATGCAATGTGCATCTCAACAACTTAAGTTTTGAATTGTTTTGTTGACTTCCAGCCACTTTACCAGTTTGTCCTTTGGGCAATTATGGTGTAAAGAATCTGCTCAGTGGTGCCTTGGTTGTATCTCTTAAGCTATTTCCAATAACTTCACAGTAGATAAGAAGAAAGCAAAATGGATTTGGAATTTAGATCCAGAGGACAGCTCAGTGGCTTAAATAAAATGAAAGGATGGATTTACTGCCTGCATTATTTCTATTAATTTGAAATTGCAGAGATATGCTGTAAGATGAAAATCTGAAAGTGGGTTGATAAATAAATGTTGATCTCTGCATTGAGTGGTTACAGATGGGAACATAAAATTAAATATCTACTAAACCTCCCAGGGGAAGAACCTTTTCAGCCTGTTTGTTGTGTGGATAAAGGTTCCAAAGTAGTTTGGTGAGGAACTTTTACTAGAAAGAGAAATCTGCTGGGCCAGCAAAGCCCCCAAGGGCACTTTGTATCACTGTGCTTTGGAGCACTTCTGGAAGGGCAAAATGTCATTTTGTAGTGCTACAGAAGGGGACTTTCATGCCTGATGGAAAGAAAAGACCCATTTAATATTGTTGAGCCATAAATTTATACTGATCCTTTTCTTTGGCACACAGATATGTTTGAAGGTCATGTGAGAAAGAGCTAGGATTGATCCCATGGATGCTATAAATAGTGCTTTATGTGTTTGTACTGACTTGAATATTTAGCAAAGTTTTTCCATCTTGCCTTTTTGATTTTTTTTTTCTTTAAATGAAACACGCCCTGCCAGGAATTCTAGCCAAATTCAGTCCCTTATTATTCTTATTTCAAATTATAATAAAGAAAAATCCCTATTTAGTCTGTTACTAATAGGAAGATGTATGTGAGAGCTGTGTGTGCAGGAGTGTAAAAGTAATACATGAAATGTCAAATAAAGAGACAATACTGGTTTCATTTCTTGTTCCAAACGAGAAGAATGATGGCACTGTTTTGTTAAATAACATTATACAAACTTCAATTCTTAAATCTGCTTAAATATATCCTGTGTTTTTCTTTTCTTTAGATTCTTTTTCTCTCTTCTAGCATTCACAAAATGTGTCTCTACTTATATCTGTACTTTCATGTAGGAAATGAGTGTATGTTTTCTGCACTTACGGGAGGAGATAAAACAAACCTCTTCAAAATGCATTTCATAATCATCAGTGGTGTAACACAAATTGAATTAAGCATCCTGAATGTGAGGTGGTTTGCTTGGCACAGCATGACAAAGTAAAAAACATCTCAGCATTTCTCTTCATGTTTAAATACTGAGCTCATGTTGCTAATTACCCTTGTCCTTCCAATCTGTTCCCCATTTAAGACCCACTCTTACTCCTTGTCACAGGCAGTGGCAAAATGAGTACTGATCCAAGGGAGAGGGGGGAAACTTCCTTTGTAGCAAGGTTTAGAGAAACAACTCGGTTTTATACGGTTTTTAATGTGTTTGAATCAGTTAAATGTGAAAATCCTCTTAAAACAACCAACTGAAATCTCTTGAAATTAAAAATCTGCTTGAAGAGACTTTTCTGATTTAATCCTTCAGTATCCAATAATAAAATTCCAGCTAGGCATGCCATCCTTGTCTGTCAAGATTGCTCAGTCAGGGGTGCAGTGCATGGTTGCTGCCAGGACATGATCTCCTACAGGAAGCAAATATTCCTGTCAAAGCCAAAATCAGGGTATTATTTGGTTGAGGTGAGTTTTCATGTCCTTTAAACATCACAAATCTTCAGCAAGTCTTTATTTCGTTTCGCCACTTCAACAATGAACTTGGCCATGACTTTGCCCTGCATATATCTGCTAGAGAAACATGAGTGGTTATTCTTGCTGAAAAAAACCTACAGTATGCTTAAACTAACTGAATTCACAAGGCAGATTATTGCTTTCTTTGCATTCCTGAGTGTATGGGCTGCCCAAAAGCCAGGCTGGGGTGGTTTGTGAGAAGCTCTGCAAGGAAATGCCTGTAACAAGCACTAATCCCATTTCTGGAGATCAGACTGGTGCACAACACACCAAGGCTTGGAACAGAAAAGCATTTCCTCACACTGGTGGCCACAGTCCTTGACATCTTCCTGACTGTGTCCTCAGCTTCAACTTCCTCCCACAGCTTTGGCCCTGCCACATTCTCCAAGGCAGCAGGGATTGAGGTGGTGGCTGCTGCAGACCTGCTGTCCTCCTGTGGGCATCATACAGGGATTGCATTGTCTCAGGAAGCCTCCTCTAGAAACCCAGTCTTCCACTTGCTGGAACCAGCACTTTCTTTACTTCATTTAAATCATTTTTCATCACTTGCCTCTCTCCAAACGCCTCTCAAGGGCAGAGAGAAGCAGAAGTACCCCTCCTCTAGAGCTTTTGGGAAGTGGTGTTGCCCTTTTGGGTCCTTGTTTTGTGCTTTAGGTAACTTTGGCATTTGACCCTCACTGCTCCACCAGACACCATTTAATCTGGTGGCATTAGTATGCAAACAGTGCAGCTTGGCATCTGCCAGGAGCAGAAAGCTGCAATGTTCTCTCTCTATCCCTCATGCTAAAGAATATATAAGATGCCTGTGGAATTTTCTCTTGCTGCATGGAACATAAGCACAACCATTAATCAATTAAGTTTGTTGCACACAGGCTAATTCTGTTGTTTGAAACTTTCCAGATTGCCCTGAGGCAAGTTCACTTGATCCTTCAGTAATTAACTTACACTGCAAATATTATGATTGGTCACCATAAATATGTTCAACTGAGTGACACAACAAGTATCTTCATCAGAAAACATAAATACCCCTCACTTCTCCCAAGATTATCTTATGTATTACAGAAGTTATCCTGTGCTCACAGCAGAATGTAATTCCACAGTTACAATCTCTTCTGTAGACAAGATGCCATAAACTATAGAGATTTCTGATGTAAATAATGTAAAAAATGTTAATTTAAATGCCATAATCTTAGCAATCTTTATATTTCATGTCTCCTGATCCATTCTCTGTGTGCTTTGCTGAGCTCAGATGTCTCATACGGGGCAGTTTTTGTGGATTTTGTGCCTTGGGTTCATGGGCAGTGAGTGATAATCTGAAGTAAAACAAAGCTGCTCTCTCAAACTGTAATGCAAGTACCTCTGATCACTTAGACTGCCAGGTGCATAAACTTTTATCCCCTCACCAGAGAAATCATAAAATTATAGAAGAAAAATATAAGAATTTATTGCAACGTGAAAATCATGCAATGTTTCCTGGTGACTAAACCTGTGAGTATGACACAAATCCCTGAGTGTACAAACTCCTGCACTTTACTTTTCATGTGTCTTTCTGCTGGGTTTGTGCAGAGGAGCAGAAATGGTGGGGGGAAAAGTGAAAATATATATTTTGTGTAGTGTGTCTGACAAACCCAAAACCCCTAATACTTCAGATGAAAATATCTGATGTTTAGACAAGTTTTGTTACACTCCAGCAATGTGTCACAGACTGACTGGAATTAACCTTCCAAAAAACTGTAGGATCACAATAAATGACAAAAACCTGACAGGTATTTAGACAGCTGATGGGGATTTTATACTGTCATGGCATCAGCAAACCAAAATGAGACCTCTGGAAATGGAATTAGCATTTGTTGAGAGTCTTTTTTTTTCAGGTGAGTGGTCTTCACAGAGCAACCTAAAATCTAATGCCAGTACAGGGATCATCTCCTGCATCCCAAACAATACCCTCACAGCAGTACCTGTTTTCAGCATTGAATTTTTAAGGTTTCCATAGATTGTTCAAGTGAGAATTAGAATTCTGTGATAAAAGCATTTTCACACATGCAAACGTTCTGATAGGCTGCCAATGCAAATTTTAGTTTCAAAAACCAGCAAATACATCTTTGCCATAAAGAGACCTAAAGTTTTTCCCACAAGCTTTTCCCATTGTTATTCCAGTTTTCTGATGGCAGATTCTGTTTCCTAATGGAATAAACCCCCAATCAAAGATTCCACTCTGCCCTTGGATGCAGAGGGAAGAAATGATGGGTTCCCTCTTCTGAGGGAAGAAGTGGTTCATCTGTGTATAAATGGGATATTCCACACCTCTTACTGGGGCAGAAGCAGTCACAGGGTTTCCTGGACCACAGGCAGGGATTACTTTTGGGTTAGCAATCTTAGTGGCACAGGCTAATATTCCTGCAGAAGTCCAGTAGCCTGATTTGGCTCGTAATAGGCTGATTTTAAATAATCAACCTCCCCTCTCCCCAGAAATATTCATCAAAATGTCCGTCTGGTGAGTTGAGTTCTGGGTTTGGTCCAAACTGATTTCTGTTGGTTCTCTATGACAAACCTCATATTCATTCTCAGCCATGTTATGCTTGTGACACCTGTGATGGCTCCAGGAGTGCTCATGTTCAAAGGATCATTTCTTTTGTTCTTTCCATGCAACAAGTGAAATCTGTCACTTATGGCCTCCTTGTGCTGCCTCGAAACTGTAGGCAGGGGGTGTGTAATGTATTTAAAATGAAATAGCCTGACTTAATCACTTCAATCACTGCCTTTGTATGCTATTGCTTATTTTTAAATATTTTCTATTTTTCATTGCCTCTTTACCATTAATAAACAAATATTTCTGAACTACTGCACAATAGCTGGAGAAGCCAATTACATGCAAGCTCTCTTTTAGATATCCCAAATAACAAAAGCAAAATATCAGCCTTTTTCTTTTTGCTTTTTTTTTTTTTTAAGTACTTCTGTGTCATTATGGTTTTAACACAATGAAACTTAGATTTTCCTTGTATCTTTTTTTCCTGAAAATATTTTTAGCAGCATCTGTCAAACACATACCTGGAGGGGTGAGCCTTTTGTTCCCACCAGAGTAACTCTCATGTTCAGATGAGTCTTTCCCTGAATCAGTTTCTTTTGGCATTTCTGGATGAGTCTCAGCTGCCAGCTGAAGCTCCTTCGGTGGTTTTGATTGACTTTTCTCTCCAAATATATTCCTCACACAGCTCAGGGATGGCTCTGCTCTTTTACTGCCCTGCTTCCACTTTTCCCTGATTTCAGAGTTAACCCTGCTGACCTCAGGTACAAATTGCCTTTGCAAGGACATCATTAAACCCATCATTTCTTGGTGGAAGTACAGTGACCATGCAGAAGAAGAGCACCTGTGGATCTGAGCAGCACATCCTCACCCATTTTTGCAGTTTCATGCAATTTTTCAAGAGCCTGGGGAAACTTTGTGGCCCAGCTGCCACGTGCCAGGGGGGCTTCCACAATGACACTTCTGGAGGGAAAGCACATGTTTATATATTTCTAATGTGCTTAATTATCACCCTCGTTTCTTTTACGTCTCAGTAATTAAACTTTCAAAGGACAACTCTTGAAATGTTCCGAATCACAACCTTGTTTAGTGGGTTTCTTGAAAAGTGAAATTAAGTGATGTGCTCAAGGATGTGTCTGGCATCTTATAAATAAATATTTTTCTCTCCTGTCTGTCAGTAGTAGTGGTATGGAATAACATCTAGAAGATGTAAAGGAATATGCTGCATAATCAAGGAAACACCATTGATCAACATCTCTCTTCATAGACATAGTTTTATCACCAGAAATCACAAGGAATACTTGCATAGCAAGGTGCAATCAGTGTGAAAGGGGTAGAGTTAAAAATGAAGTATTCCAATGTATTAAAAAATAAAAACCCCACAAGCTAACCCTTAATCTGGTACTTCTGTGCCAGCATCTGCCATCCACAGGCACACATCATGTTTCTCCAGAAGTGTTCATAGTGTGAAAAATGTATTATAAATATCATACCATCAATCTTTTTCTCAGCATGGCATTTAAACTGGAATTGTTTAAATAGCAAAGTTCAACATTTTTATGACCTGTGCATGCCAGAAGAACCTCAGTTTATTGATTTTTTAGAATGAATGATAGAGTTAATAATGAAATTGCTAATATAAAATTGTTGAAATATTTCCTTCTTAGTGTGGTTGAAAGATTTCGTTCAGGAAGTTCTTTTTTGCTTATGTTGGAAATTGTAAGTTATAGAAATGAGAAAAAAGCATAAAGGTGTTGATATTTTGCTGGGTAAGAAGGTTTAAGTATTATCAAATCAAATGGTGTGATAGTTAAGGCAGATGAGCTCCATGAAACATTGTGGTTCTGTGGATTTAGACTATTCAGGAAAGAACTGATTCCAGCTTCTCCTTGATTAATATGCAAAAAGTGGTGTTCAGCCAGTGCAAACACTTTTGCTGGAGCCAGTGGTTGTGTCTTGGGTGGAAAGTGTCAAGTCCCTGAAATAATTCATTTTTATAACAGAAGAAATGCATTTCCTTATTTATTGTACTCAAGTTCCTTCATCCTTGGTCCTCAGACAATTCACCTGATTGAAACTGCTTTGGATCAGAAACTATGTTAGATCTTCCTCTGTAAGAAAAGTAATCAATTTTCTCATTTACATATCTGACAATTCTAAGATGTAATGTCATCCTGTGAAATAATAGACTGTGTCTAAAGACTCAAAAGGAGGAGCCCTTTCTGCCAGTGATAAAGTGCTAAAGCTACGTGAGGTGGAAATTGGTGCTATAGATCTTCAGACTATTCTCAAATTCCAGAAGACTGGCAGAATTTCAAGTTAATGACAATATTACCAAGGGACCCCACTACATTCCAGCAGTGCTCAGAAGTTCTGCCTTGCCAGGCACTGAATGCATTTCCATTTTCACTGTCTGATTTCACATTGCAGTTGAGGTGATATATCTGATTCCTTTCTGCCATTCCTAGCAGGGTTACACTTTTCCAGGGTACAGTAGTGTCAGTCCTGCCTGGTCTGAGAGTGCTGGTGGAAATATTCTCAGTGTATATCTTTCTGCTGATAACTTTCTGCCCCCTTTTCCCTTTCTTTCTTGACTCTCATCACTATGGACTCTGTTCTGCTATTCCCCAATGTTCTGTTTTGCCCTGATGTTGAATATCAACTGAGTGTGATTTGAAAGAGCTTCCCTGGCAGAGGAGGATGTGCTGTTGTTTTCTGAAATGATTGCACTCACGTAGATGGAAAGCCAGCATTTTTCCACTCCTGTGTGCCACTTCCTTCACTGACACCTGCTTCTGCTGTCTTCCCCATCTATCTTCCTGCATGCAGATCTCTGCTCTTTCTGGATTCCTTTCTAATTAGAACCACAAAACAGTTGAAGATTAAGTGCAGTTCCTCTGCCAACATACCTTTTAGCCCTAGCTGGATGATTTACACCTTCTTACTATGGTTATGTGCTTTTCACCACTTGGATAGGCTAAAGAGTCAAGTCCTCCTTGGTGCACAAAGCTGCTCCAGCTGCAGCAGAAAAGCCAGACTCAACTCTTGGAAGGCTGACTCAGCTGCCACTTTCCTCCACACTGTTCTGTCCATCTGAAACCTTATTCACTCCTCTCCTGTATTCAGGATGCAGGACTCCAGACAGATTCCCTCCCTCCTCCGCCCTAAGCCAGACGTGATCCTTCAAGTCTCCATTGGACTGGACAGGCCAAGCTGATGAATGAACCAGCCAGGACAGGGCCCTCTGGTAAGCTCATTGTCCTCTTCCAGGCATCTCCAGGCTCTTCCTCAGCTCTGCTGTCCATACTTCCTATGCTTTTGTGGCTCCAAAGTGTTTCTCTGGGAGCACTTCTGCTCCAAATGCTGTTTAGCCTTTCCCTCCAGTTTCAGTGTAGCTCTGGGCTGACAGATCCTTCTCGAGCCCCTCATGTGCAGACTTTCAGACAGAAGAGTTGTATGTGCACGTTGGAAAATAGGACCCGTTTCCACAGCATCACATCCTTTCAGGAAAGAGCCTTTTTTGGGTTGTTTCAATCAACCACAATTACACAGCTATTTCAGAGCGTTCATGTAAACATGACCCAGCCCAAAGCAGCATCAGATGTGAGGGATGAGGCACAGGATAATCCCTTGCCTTCATGCACACATGACCAAAGAGACTTTTACTTCACTCGTTCTTAATTTATTATTTGTGCTGCTGGCAACGTAATGTTGCCAAGGCGTCAATTATGTTTCATTTTATAAATCAAACTAATTGAGAACCAGATGCAATCTGAGTGAAAAGGATCTGAGGTCAGTGTTGTGCACCATATGCACGGCAGTGCTTACTCACGATGAGGGAATGGATTGGACAGCTGTGAATTCTCCTGCTGTAGGAGTTTCATCAAGCTCAGGAGTGGAACGTACTCAGCTCTCCTTTTCCAGTTTATTTCATTAATTTCATAATAAAACTGAAAAAAAGAAAGTAAGCAAAGCTGTCCAGAACATCTGGACACAATCCTGTGTGCTCTGGGATGGCCCTGCTGGAGCCACTAGGACCTTGGAGATAAAATGTTCAGATTTTTAATCAACTGCCTTCTGAAAGTATCTTTAGAGATTTCTGTCAAAGTACCACCTCTGGCTTGATGGGTGCATCTAATTCCTCCATGTTTTCTGTAGTTGAAGTGTTCATGGATCCTGTGTAAATGGGTTTAATTCACTGAGGAGGAGGAATAATCTCCTAGGGCTGAAGGTTCTGGAAGGGCCTCTGCCCCTTCACCACCTCAATATATTTCTTACTTGACAGAGTCATGCTGCACATAAGAAGCCCATCTCTGTTTTCACCTCATTGATAGGTTTGGTTTTCTTTTCAATATTTGGATTTTCTACCTAAATACCTAATTAGTAAATATTGCACAGGATTATTTTTCTTTCTTTCTTTCTTTTTTTCCCTACACCTTGTAATTTTATTGGTTTCTCTCATTATGGAATATTGGTTATTTTGTCTAATCCTAAATACAGACTGTTGAAGGAGAATAACAATTAACTGATTAGTTGCTGTAATTGTACTTTTGTCAATTAATGAGAAACTAGATAGGAGTCTCATTTTAAACTTTCAGTCTTAGCAAAGATTAAAAGAACACCAAGACTATTCTACTAGAGGAAAAATCTAAACAAGCTAAAAATGAAAACAATTTAAGTAGGAGTCATCACATAAGTGCTAAATTTTCCTTTGATTATTAAAAATCTCCTTTTGTCATTATATCAGACCATTTGCACGTGGTTCCTCCACTAAAATAGAAGGTATTAATTTTTCACACTTAGCCTCAAGGCTTATCTGATAAACTATTACACAACCGACATTATAATGTGAATTAAAAAGACTAAGATCATGTTCCAATTTGCATCTTGTTTTTTTTGAACCAGTTCCACCAGTGGTGTGCACAAGGAAGGAGTTACTATTGGAATCATGGTCCTTCTTTCTGGCATTGACTGGGATGTGAACTCTGTGTCCCTGCATTCCCCTGAACCTCTCTGCTGTGGTCACACTTATTCCAGACCCTTTTATTTCCCCTTCACTCCTTTAGAGAGGTGACTGTTCAAGAATGGGCTGTATTTCTCTGTCAGAGCAAATATAACAGTGACACACTGAAGGAAAGATGAAATTTTTATATGACTTTTACCAGAGCTTCTCACATCAACCTTTAGAGAATAAGGGAGACAAAGCTTTTATTCAGTTAGTTGGCTTTTTTTTTATTATTTTTTTTTGGTACCACTGAGGTTATTTTCCCATCAACTCCTGATTTTGTAATTCCTACGGGTGACCTTGTTGTAAAATATGTCACTTTGTTGGTCTTCATTTAATTCTATCTAATTAGGATGTATTTTATCTGGCTAGCATCCAGTAATTAGTGATATATTTATGTAATTATTAGCATGTAATATTTATATAATAAATATGCCTAGAAGGCAATCCATTCAGAGGGCAGAGAAGAAGGAGAGTACATGATTTCACTGAACACAGAGATCTTACATTTGGAGCCAAGAGCAGAAAATAAATGAAAGGCATAAGTTGACCTGTCTAGTCTGGGGAGAGAGTTTGCATATCCTCAAATGATAGGATGTGCACACTTGGTAATCAGGGCTGATTAGAGAGGGAGTGAAGATGGGCTCCTGTTTGAAGTGAGATAATAAGCCAGCTTGTTAGGGAGAGATAAATAGAACTTGAAGAAAAGGACCAGATGTCTGCTTGATGGTGTTGAAGAGGAAGAGCTGGTGGGGTCCTCTGAAGGTAACAGGGATGGATGTGGAGCCAGATCCCAGGAATCAGTAAAGCAGTGGTAGCTGCCTGTATTAAGAGAGCAGAGTCAGATCACCCCAGCCTGGCCTAACTAACTGTGGGCTTATCAAGAAAACCTCACTTTTGCTATAGGCTAAGGACTGGCTACATCCTGGAGCAGTAACTGGAACACCACAGTTTTTTGGCTTGTTTCTGACTCTATAATAAGAGATAAGTCAGGAATAAAGCCCTCTCTGCAGAATTATAATGTCAGTTGTGTTTGCCATTGAAGCCATAAACCTTTAAAGGGGCATCACCAGTAATCACTGAATGCTGATGGAAATACTCTGTTGTGCTCTGAGAATGTTGGACTGTCTTGAGCAACAACTCTGAATTTTTTCTTGTCTTTAATTTTTTTTAATGTGATAAATGACATAAAAGCTTTGTAAAAACACATAAAACCTTTTGGGGCTGCTTGTGTTTTGTTAGGAAACATTCATTCAGTCTAACCTAAACCTGAAGCTAAAATCTAGGTTGTAGGAAATAATAAAAAATAAAATAGCACTCTTTCATGTAGCCTCTTTGAACTTGTCAGTCCCTAACCTTGCTTAGCTCTGTGGTGCCACTTTCTATAATGTTTTCATCCATTATATATGACCCCTCTGTAAACTGCCCAGTGTTCCCCCCAACAAACACTGAGACCTTGTGATCTCACAGCACTCTCCAGGAGTGATGGTTTTTTGATTGAGGAATTGCTCTGGAGTTCAGAACAGTTTTGTAGAGCTGGGTTATGGGTTTCCTGCATGAATTTGGACAAGCCATTCAATCCCTGTGCCTGTCAATGTGCCATGCAAACACTGCAGAGCTATCAGCAGTTCCCTGTGGACTGGGAAAGACTGATGTTTTCAAGAGGGATTTAAGGGGTCTCTTTGGATTCTTCTGGAACTCCTGTTAAAAAACATGTAGAAATTGCTTGTCAGCTCATGGCAGGAAATGTGGACCCCACTCTAATGGCAGCATTCTTGTATCTTTGATACGAGCTGCAATATTAAATATTGAGGAAGGTAATTTAGACTCAATTCTACATCATGTATCTCCCTCTATATCATCTTTATCTATCCCACATTGTTACATCTTCTGTCTTTGTATTTATATTTTCTATTTTGAAATGAGAAAAAAAATGATACCAAATCAATTTTCTCTTTATTTGTGCTTTTCTTCTGAGAACATGCAAGATCAAAAGATGCAGTTGTTTTAAACTTTATAGGGTTCTATGCAGTTGTGTGGGTCTGCTTTGATACTGAGTGATCCAACTGCATATCCTACTTTGGGACTTCTGGCTATGCCAGGTTTTCTCCATGTAGCTGTGCAGAAACATTCCCACGAGTATCTGGAATGTTCCAGCTGAAAACTTCATACAATCTATTCCACCCTATAGATGGGTTAATTGTGGTGGGTTTTTTTCACTTACTGCAGTTCCTTCTCTGGGTGCTTTTTGCTCTTCCCTGCATTTCAAATGGCCATTAGTCTTCACCATAGGAGACACATCCTCAGTGAGAGGTGCTCATATAAGACATTATGTGTATACTTTGGGTGTAAGACAGAGGTATAAATTACTGCCATTAATGGCCTGATGGTAACAAATTGTTATTGTTATACATAATCTGCATATCAGAATGTCTTCCAGAAGTCATTATCATGCTGCCTGTGTGCCCAGGGGCAATGTTATACCACAGCATTTCAGTCTTTCAAGTTACAAAAAGCTAATATAACTCCTGATGACATTTACAAAAATGTATAATGGCACTTCTTTCAGTTCTCTCACAGAAATTATTCTCAGTGAAGTTAAAGGGAGTTCTGCACACATAAGAACTGCTGGATCTGGCACTTTTTTAAAATCAAAGCCACATTTTTTTTTCTTCAATGGCACCAGCTCAAGAAAACGTTAAGTCAAAATTGTTTTTAATTTATTTTCAGACTTAAAATGCCCCAGCCAATGTAAGTTGTATTTAACTTTCAATATTCTTTGGCAGAAAGGACACATTCTAAATTCCTTCTCATAGTAAGTTGTTATGTCAGAGTTATAAAGCTCTGAAAATTGGCATTTTGTAATGGAAGTGCTGACAAGACCTTTATTACACCAGTACAAATAGGCAGCATTCCAATAAATGCTGGTTGCTGTTTTTATAGTCTGGTGGCTGCTTTCTGCCACTGTATTTCAAAGTGAACGTTATGACAGAAGTAAATAGTATAATAGAAGTGGTATGGCTTGAATTTGGCTCTTACTGTTATAACAAAACTTCAATATGGTTGATAGGTCTGATTCCAGATTTAGGTTTAAGGTCTGATATGTGATCTACTGGTAAATTGTTTTAAACTTTCATTGTGTGCATGAATCAGTTCCATACAGTATTGGAAGGGAAAAGACAGTGATCATGGCAAGGGAAAGTGGTTGGGTTTAAGTTACTTAAATGCCAAAAACATATCACATTTAAAAACCCCAAAGGTTCCTACTTAAGTTGTGTGTTTCTTGCTGTGACATTCACAGTTTGTATTCTGGAAAGAAAGATTCACTTCAGACATCTCTGATTGTCTTCACAGTCATGAAGACTCTGAACTTTTCCAGGCCCTGGAAGTAAGTCATTGAATTAAGAATTGAAGGCTGTGTGTGTGTGAAGTGGGGAAAGTGAAGAACATGGGATGGAATTCTTGGAACTTTTCCATCACCTACCAAAAGTAGTATGAATTTCACTGAATCTGATGGAGATTTAGCTTTACACATAAGAGAAGCCCAAACCAATGTGATGTGTAAAGCTGTACATCTCACAGTGACCCAAGGGCCTTAGGCATCTGTCTGTCATCAGCTTCACCTCCCACACTGCATTTGTAAGTACACATTCATAGAAAGAGTAAGAATCCATTATCCCTCAGGAGAAAAACAGATGGCAAAGCCTCAGGGTATTTTGGCTTTCTTATTTATCTTTGCAGCATTTCTGTTGGAATCTGGAAATACAGTACTGGAAAGTTCTTGGTTCAAATGCAAAATGTAGCCATTATTTTATCAAAGCACTGTAAAACACAGTGTTACTTTCTGAAACTTTTTGGTTAAAATAACAAGAGAATAGAATTAGCTGGAATATGTAGATTTCAAAAATGATCCATCAGTCTATGCAAATTGCTGTGTTAATAATGTATTTTTAATGCTGAGCACATTTGACAGCCATTTCATCTCTCTTTCTAAACCAGAGCTTGGCAACCTGCATTAATTCTTACACTTTACAGATGTAACATTCAATGCACATGCCATGTAGTGATGTGATCCGAATAAAGTAAAGCATGTCAAAGCAATGGGATTATTAGTAAACAACTTTGTGACTGGCTCGTTGAATACAGAAGAGAAAAATGAGAGGCAAAAGCCATCGCTGCTTTAGCATATCTTACATCTTCCCTGGGCTGGATTTGCTGCAGATCAGGGGGATGGTGCCAATCAGAAGTGGCAGCAGGGGTTTGGAAAAGATAACTGGACGTGGCAGAGTGGGTGACACTCACTCAGGTGTGTTGGGTGCAGTTCAGGGTGGGAACTGTGGGGCTTGGACACACCCAGAGCCCAAAGGTCCCTGGTTTGACTTGCCACAAATGTCTGCAAATTAAAAAAGAGGGAGAGGTACCATGTCCTAATTATTTCTCTACCCCGTTAACAATAAAACCACTATTATTTCAGGCTCAACCCTTGCTTCTACATCATTATTTCTTCAGCAGGGATTTTCTGTCCTTTCTTCAATGAGTTAAAAAGCTCAGGTACGAAATACAAGAGTTGCTGCAAGTGACCATATAGTTGTGTTTGATTATAGCTCTGCAGGCCTAAAGGTCAAAGGAAAGTTTTAGAATACTTAAGAGACAATTATCTAAAGTTCAGACTTTTCCAAAGGAATAGAACTACAAATTATACAGACTATTATCTAAAGTTCACATTTTTCAAAGGAAAAAGGTAGGAGGAAATGCTCATTCATCATCACTTTGCTGTTAATTTGTCTGGCTTTTTTTTTTTTTTTAAACTTCTGTCAAGAATTTATTTACTACAAGTTCTGTATCACACAGTAGTACTAACATAATTATTCCCCTTTCCAAGAAATTTGAACATATGAGAATGATGTATACATGATTAAATATTACTTTGCTCATGATTCAAAATCCCCAACAGTGCTTTTTATTTCTGCAAAGGAATACATGGAAATATGTTTATGTTTTTTTATTCATTAGTTGATTCAGCCTTTCAGTTCTGGCATAAGCTATTATTATTTAGTCCAAGTGGTAAAGAGAAAAAAATAATCAAGGATACAAAATATGTGATATACTCCAATTATTCTTCCACCAATACATTTTCTCCCATGAAATATTTTTTTTTCCTGTGTTCTTTTTGTTGTTTTAAGGGATTAAGAAAGTCCAGGTCCCTAGGGGAAAAAAAAAATAATTGAAGAGTATAATTTATCACAGGAATGTTTTGTGAGTGGCCATTAAGGATGCCAGTATGACATGCAACTTGTTATGGTGCAGGAGAGACAGTTTGATCAGTCAGCTGAATTTTTATAGCACAAAAACTTTTTTTCTTTTGAACCTGATGTCTGCTATCAAATTTGATAGCAGTCATCAATCTGCTTTTCTGGAGACATCACCAATTTTTGACATTCATGAAAAGCAGGTCAGTTTGAAATACCTGTGAATGCTTCAGTGCCCATATGGTTTGGCCATCATAAATCAGAAAAATACACCATAAAAATGGCCTCTTTTTATTTTCAGATTATTTTGTAAGCCTTGTACTTGAATGGAACATTTGTGCCATTCCCATACAGATTAGACAAAGGGTCATTTTTCATGTAAACTGCTGTTCAACACATTTTTGTTTGGGACAGTCATCAAGGAAGGCCTAATACACATGTAAAATATTACACATGACACATTTATGTATTTATATTAACAGACATAAATTCTCATAAAACGTATTTGATGTGTGTAAATTCACCCATGTTGAAAACACCAGGTTTAATCATGAAACAAAATTGTGATAGTAATGCTAATGAACAAATAGATTATTTTATTCAGCCCCTAAAGACTGACAACTCTATAATATCCAAACTCACAATTGTTCCCTTTTAATCAAATATTCCTTTAAAGAGTGTTTCAGCCTAAGGCAGAAATGAAAAAAATACTGCCTTGAATGGGTGTTTCTCATAAAGCTTTTTGACAGCATTCTTTTGGAAGCAGGAGACTGATGCTTCCAACTTGTACTGAAGTGGAGCCTGAAACACATAAATCAGCTTTTCAGCCCAGGGCCTGTCTGTGAACAGTGTTCTTTTACAAGGGGAACATGGATGAGGGGTTGCTTTGAGCTTCCACCCCTGGCCCTTGTGCTGGAACAGAAACCAGCTTGTGAAATTGTGAATTTAATTGTGAAAACAAATAAAAGAAGAGATTTCAAAACAGTTGAGTTGACAAAGATGTCACACGTGGGACTAAGGGTAGTGGCCTGTTGTAGCTGAGTTGTGGTTTGGTTCTCAGCACAACCCTATGAATATAAATATGTGTCATCTGTAAATCTTTCTGTGAGAAAATATGCAAAAGAATAATGGTTAAGGTTTGGCTTAGAGCTCATGGAGTGCATAGAGAGACTTTTGGAGAGATCTGTGTATTTTGACAGCTTGATTGATTCCCAGAATCTAAAATGGGGATTGGAATCCCTATATTCCATCATTCCTCTGTCATCAGGTTTGAATTTTGAAGAAAACCTAAAATGCCAGTATTACTACAGATCTTTTAAAAAATCTGTGTTTGACATTGTAAGGTCTCCAGTACGGAAGAGTAACAGTTGCACAAAGCACTTGAATGAATCAATGGTTGTGCAAAGAGCTGGAATGTTACCTTAACATTCTCTGGAATGTTCTCTCCCGGTGCATTTGCAGATTGCTAAATGTTATAGTGCCAATATTTCGTAGAATGTCATATGTTCTGGTTTTCTGCCTGTAATTCTCTAGTTTCCACTGAAACCTTGATGATAACAACTTAATTGCTCAGTTATTTCAAGTTTGGGGTTTTTTTAATGTAAGAATAGGTGCCACTTATGAGCTGAGAGAGGAAATGACTGAGCTGTCCTTGTTTTTTCATTATCAGAAAAAGCAGGGAGTGTCACAGTCAGGATATTCTTGATGCTCTTCTACTTTTGTAAAGGACTCTGTTTTACAGAGAATCTGTTTTAGGTTAAAGAGAAATAAAAGTACACAAAAAGATAGCTCTTATAAACATGAAGAAACATGTATTTCTGGTGTTTCCAGCTGTAAAGTTTCCAATTAAAATCCTTTCTTCACATAAGTAATATATCCAGCATAGATAACAACTTCTGCCACAAAGTCCTTAATACCAGCAGTTGTTTGATCTTTTTGGAAACGTTATAAAAGGGATGGGAAAAGAAAGACAGAAAGGGTTATGTAGGTGTAAGGTTACCCAGCAGGGAAGTCCACTGATCTCCACATATTAGAGACCACGAGGGAATTAAAGAATTGCAACAGTGTGTGCAGAGAAAATGATACTTGGATGCAAACTGACTGCTTCTGATTTTTACTTTTGTTCTGTTATTCTATTGTCTGACTTAAAATTGCAACATGCACTCCTGTACAAAGTGGGAGGTGGAGAAGTTGACTCCTGCCTGCTAATTTCACATCCAGATTGGTGTCAATGCTGTTAAAGCATTTAACATTTACATTACATTACATTTACATTTACATTTTCTCAAAGTCTTGCATCCAGGAGCCTCAAAAGAGATCTGGGAGTCTTGAGGGCTGTTGGGGGGATCTGTAGGAAGCACTTGGCCCTGTGGGAATTATAGTTATTCAAACTGCCTTTTGTTAGAAATCACACTGGATGTCTCATAAAGACCTTCTGCATTGCCATTCTTTGTTCCAGCTGTGAGGGAGATATTCCCAAAACAGTCTCTTTCATTATTGTTTCAAAAATCTTCTTATAAACTTCAGAAACTGAGAGTCAGGCAATGAACCGAGTGGCTGATTTGGGTTTGTGTTTAAAAGTGGTACAGATGAGCTCCAGATGTGAGCTGCAGTTGTGAACTCCTGGAGCTGTGTCGCTCTGACCTGGCACTGAGGGTAAGGCCATTATTAAGATCCCTCATCTGACACTGTTCCTGAAGCCTGCAGGACAAACAGAGCTCCTTGTCCACCCTGGGTAGTTGGAACATCACCCAGGAGAGGGAATCTCATAGGACTGAGGCATTTCCATGACCTTTTTCAGCCCCTTCCTCACATAAAAGGGCACAGATTTCAGGGAGACTCATTTTCATGGAGAACATCAAAGGCCCTCCTGGCTGTACCCCAGTGACTGCAGGTAAACACTTGGTGTCTCTTTGCCTGTGGCAGATTTACCTCAGAGCTTTATTAACAGGCAGGTTTGGGGGGTTTTCTGCATGTAATTTTCCTTGTTTTGCTAAAAGTAACTTGAATAAATAAACAGCCTGAACAGCACTGTAATGAAGGATCAGTGGGTTAATTGGAAAGATGAGTGGAAGGAGACTGTCCCCTCTCCTGCTGAGCACCTGCTGCCAAGATAATTCCTGCAGCAGTGCTGGAGGTTGTTCCTGGAGGAGATTCCTGCTGTTTTGTCAGCTACCAGGGAGGGGGATGTCCACAGAGAGAGGAAAGCAAATCAGATAAATTAAGTTTACTGCTAGTCAGCTGCTAGGATTTAGTTTCAAGTTCTAGGATTTAGTTTCAAGTCCTAGGACCCAACTAAAACATCAGTTAGAGAGTCATTGTTCTTCACTGGAGCCACATCTCCAGCCACACCAAGGGATAGTTATTTCAGGACACAGCAATGAAGGGGAAGGAATTTATTGCTCAAGAGAATTGCCAAGGCAAACGGAGGGTTTGCCATCCATTGGCAAAACAATTTGGTTATTTTATTTTGCTTTTTCTATTGACGACTTCTGATTGCCAGTTTCTTTCCAGGCACACCATATTCACCTTTAGTCAAACACAGCAGCTTCAAAAAAAAACAAAACAAAACAAAAAAACCCCCAACCACAACAAAAAAGCCACCAAAAAAATCCCCCACCAAACCAAGGTATCCATCTGTAAGAAAAGAAAGGTTATTCTCCTCTCCTTCTTTTGCATTGTTCAGCCATTACAACTTCTTTTGCACCTAAATATTTCAACTAACTGTCCTGAATATCTTGAATATCTTTTACTTTATCTCATTTCTTTTGAACAGGAATTTAGAACCGTTCCTGGTATCAGGTGGTTTCTTGCACACAGTGTAGCTTCACTAATTGGCAGTGGTGGGCATATTTTCTCCATCTCTCCTTCCTCTCATTTTTTCTGCCCCCTCCTATTTGTCTCTTTAGAGTACTCACTTTCTTTTTTACTTAGATTTACTCCCTGATTCTGGCTTATTAGCATTTTCTGTGCTAGGCAGGGTAGCAGGGAGTGTGTCAGAAGGATGGAAGGGATCTGAAGCTGTCACCAGAGCTTCTCTTCATTGTTTCTTCCTAAAGCAGGTGCCTTCCCTCCTTTCCATATCTCTAAAGTACAGGGCTGCTGGGGCTCAGCTCTCAATCCTCTCCTCCAGCTTGGACAGAGAAGGACTGTAGCAGGTTCCTGGGAAGGAACAGGCTGTATCAGTACAGATTTTAGAGCACAGGAAGTCACTGTGTAATGTAACTGTAGAAGTCTCTGGAGTTCTGAATAAATGACTACAGATGTGACACTTCTGAGTTGGATTTGTCTCAAAGACAGAAAGAGCTGGAAATTGAGCACCACGTAGCTTTTTCCTTCTTTGAAAAGTTAAAGAAAAAGCATTAAGTATGCAAGTTATGCTGAGATATTTTTAATTTTGCAGGAGAAAGTCAGTGGACAGGTGAATTTATTTTGCAGCATTAGAAAATAAGGAGGGGTGCCAAGGAGGAAAAGAATGCTATCAGAGCAAAAAAAATACTACCTTTTACACATCACAATGTGATGCATTAGTGATTCTTGCTTTGGTAAAGATATACACACCCACATTCATGAAAACTGAGCTATGGGATTACTTCTCCAACATAAACCTTTCCCTTTGTTCCCTGCAGCTCAGCTAAAGAACAAGTGTGACACTGGAAGTGGTTTAATTTGACATGTAGTTTTTGCTCACTTTTAAATGTCTACTAATTGTTGACTTAACTTGACTTTTCCACTCTAACACAGTGGCACATGTGACTCTGGGTGTCTTTGGGGAGTTTGGTCCTATTTGAGTTGTCAGGATTCTTAAGAGCTTATATCTGAAATTTATCTTCAGTAAACACATATGCTCCCTTTAATTTTAAAAAAGGGCACAAGAAAGGACTAGACTATTTATTTAGCTCCAGGGTGCCATCAGTTTTGATGTGACTGTTTCCAAATTAGATAGATAATAACTCTGGATTCCTGAGGGGGAAAAAAAAAAAAAGTTGTTAGGAATACTTTTTGTTCTGCAAAGTGACTATTTGGGTTTCTTTGGGTTTTTTGAGCTTTATTCAGTTGTTAATTTTTAGATTGATCTTCATGTGTTACATACTATAAATGTGTGAAAAATGCTGAAATGGTTACATCATCTGTAACACATCATTAGCAACATGAATTATAGAAAGAACCTCTCCAGGTTGCATGAGGGTGATTGGTAGGTGGTTCTGCTGTGGAAGGGTTAGAGAATCATAGAATGTTTGAGTTGGAAAGGACCTTAAAGCTCATCCAGTCCCACCCTCAGCCCTGGGCAGGGACACCTCCCACCAGCCCAGGTTGCTCCAAGCCCCATCCAACCTGGCCTTGGACACTTCCAGGGATCCAGGGGCAGCCACAGCTTCTCTGGGCAACCTGTGCCAGGGCCTCCCCACCCTCACAGGGAAGAATTTTTTCCCACTATCCCATCTAACCCTGCTCTCTGTCAGTGTGAAGCCATTCCCCCCTGTCCTGTCACTCCAGTCCTTCTCGATGGTCTCTCTCCACCTTCCTTGTGGGCTCCCTTCAGGCACTGTTGTTAACTGGATAGAATCTTTAATTTTTAGAGCTACACATGAGAGAATCCATATGATTATCCTAAGTAAAACCAACCTGTATCCTTTTTGATGGTGAACCGAGTGACTGTGAGAGATTTAACTGTGTGACTCTATGTCTGGGTAGGATGCCATGCAGTCAGATGCCTCTATATGTTTCTAAAATTAAGTTTCTGCATATGTGTGCAGAGGTAAGAATGTCCCAGGCTCATTTCCTCCAGCTGCCTCCACAGTCTGGTTCAGTTTGCTCTATTTCCATCACTGAGGCCCAATAAATGTTTAAGTTGCTGAAAATTAGGCCTACAGCTTTTGATGCATTGAGCTTTTCTTCTGTCTTTATATGAAAAAGAAGAATCTTTTGTAGCAAGGGAAAATATTGTGCAGTTTGTGACTGTAATGGAGGGAATGTTTGTTTTAATTGATGAATGTGCTTTAAGTTTGGGTTACTTTAACATCTCCTTTCTTGCTTTACTGGGTGAATTTTTGTGACTGTATGACTTGAGAAACAGTGGTGAATCATGATGGGAAGATATCTATAGGGATGTGAGCAGAGGAGAAAGTAAGGGGTTGCCTCATGTGCCACAAGACACAAGAAAATGCACATGTGGCACTTCTTCAGGGCAGGGGCAGAAAGGGGAGGGATTCCTTTGCCACATGCTGCTGGTGTGAGGAGATCAGAAAACCTTTGTGGAGAGGTTTCCTGAAAGCTGTGGGGTCAGCAGCCCTTCTGCGTGGTGAAACATTGCCAATTTTCCCTTTTCCAGACAACACCCTCAGCATCCTGGCCAAGCACAGTGGGTTCAGCCGGCAGAAGCAAGAAGTTTATCTGCTGCCAATCATCATCAGCGACAGCGGGAATCCTCCCATGAGCAGCACCAGCACCCTCACCATCCGTGTCTGTGGCTGCAGCAGTGAGGGCATTGTCCAGTCCTGTAATGTCGAGGCCTATGTGCTTCCCATTGGACTCAGCATGGGGGCCCTCATTGCAATCCTGGCCTGCATCATTTTGCTGCTGGGTAGGTGTTCCTGTCACAGCTCAAAACCTCTCTGCTTCCTGCGGGGCCGTGAGGGAGCTCAGGAGTCACAGGGAAGGACTGACAATCTAGTCCAGTGGAATGTGCAGCAGGGCTGAAATCCTGTCAGGGCTGTGTCCCTCCTGTCCTGGGAGCTGAGGCACACAAAGCAAAGTCCCACTCTGAAGCAGTTGTATACATGAATTACATAATAAACAGATATGGAATGTGAAACCAAAAATCCAGCCACACGTGAGGGAAAATGGATTTGTTCTGTCTGCTGAGGCTTGTATGAATCATAGAACCTCAGAATTACAGGATATCCTGAGCTAGCACCCAAAAGGACCATCCAGTCCAACCCCTGGCCCTGCACAGACACCCCAACAATCCCACCCTGTCCCTCAGAATATCCAAACCCTCCTTGAGCCGTGCCCACTGCCCTGGGGAGCCTGGGCAGTGCCAACCACCCTCTGGGGGAAGAACCTTTCCCTGAGATCCAACCTGACCCTGCCCTGACACAGCTCCAGCCCTTCCCTGGGTGCTGTCCCTGCTCCCCCCAGAGCAGAGATGGAGCTGCCCCTCCACTGCCCCTCAGGAGGAGCTGCAGACCCTGACGAGATCTGACCTCAGTGTCCTCCCCTCCAGCTGAATAAGCCAAGTGCCCTCAGCCCCTCCTTGTGTGACCCCTCTGGACTTGTAGCCCTCCTTTGGGTGCTTTCTAACAGCTTTAGAGCTTTCTATTATATATATTTGTATTTATACATTTCTATTACGACCTTATTCTGAATTGTAATGGCACAAGAGCCACTCCAGCTTTCCAAGACAAGCAGCACAGTATATTTTAATAAAACACACAGAATTTGTATACAACATCAAGCAAGGGAGAGAGCAGTGAAGGAAGAGGCCTATTTCTGCACTTCACAGCTTCACTTTGTAACTGAGATTTACATCAGTAACGGAGATTTCAGCATTAAGCTGCAAAAACAACACTGCAACCCATTTAGTGTTTGTCATACATCTGTCCACAATTCTGAAATCAAGTGAAGCTCCTTCTTTCCCCCTTCTTGTCTCCTTTTCTTTTCAGTTGTGTAATGAGTCTCTTGCAATAGGTGAAAAAGAGACACTGATTTCCTTCTGTCATTAGGTCTGTGTTTTCAGAAAAGCACTCTCTAATTTTGGAAAACCCCATCCATAATGTAGATCCTTATAGACTATGTTCAGTGAATAATGATAGCTTTACTTCACTTCCAAAAGAAAAAGGTTTTTACTAAATTTGAGGCCCCAAGCTAGAAATGTGTGAAATCTTATCGCCTCTATGAAATTGAGCTTCAGATGTAAATATGGGCTGATAATAAAAATCTTGAGGACTTATCAGAGCTTCTGATCAGATGAATGGGGTTGGAGTTATAGGTCTTTCTGCTTTTCACCCTTATTACTCTCAATTTCACAAAACCCACCCTATCACTTTCCACGACTGCACTTACCAGGTAATGTTTGGATTGGACATTTCTCACCTGACCAGCTTGTGATGTTTTCTTTGCAGTCATCGTGGTGCTGTTTGTAACACTAAGAAGACACAAGAACGAGCCTCTGATCATCAAAGATGACGAAGATGTGAGGGAAAATATCATCCGCTATGATGATGAGGGAGGTGGAGAAGAAGACACGGAAGCGTTTGACATTGCGACTTTGCAAAATCCGGATGGAATTAATGGATTTCTGCCTCGTAAGGATATTAAGCCTGATCTTCAGTTTATGCCCAGGCAGGGTCTTGCACCTGTTCCTAATGGTGTTGATGTTGATGAATTTATTAATGTAAGGCTTCATGAAGCTGATAATGATCCCACAGCTCCACCATATGACTCTATCCAGATTTATGGCTATGAAGGAAAGGGGTCAGCGGCTGGTTCCCTGAGCTCATTGGAGTCCTCTACATCAGACTCAGACCAGAATTTTGACTACCTCAGTGAATGGGGTCCTCGCTTTAAAAGACTTGGAGAACTTTACTCAGTTGGAGAAAGTGACAAAGAAACTTGACAGTGGATTACAAACTTCTTCCCTGTTGACTTAATGATCATGTAATATTCTAGGGCCACTGCTGGTAGTTAAAACTAATGTGGCTTTTTGTTTTAGAGGCAAGTTTAGCGCCAGTCATCTATAAAATCAACTACATTGTAATGTTGAACCAAAAAAAAAAAAAAGTATATGTTAGGAGGTTAAGTCTTGTGGAGTGTGAAGTAAAGTATGTGGAGTGTCTAGAAGTCTTTGGATATTTGATATTCACTTGACCACTCTGAAGATGGAGATTTGGATCTTTGATTATCTTCAGTGAATTGAAAAGAACAAAAAGAAATTGGTGCTCTCTTAGAAAATGGACTTGCAGGGATTTTGCTGTTGAACAGTAGCTCCTGCCAGTATGTGTAAAGCTAATGGTTTGTTTCTGCATTGCCAACAAAGATCCCGCCACAGAAATGTTTAAAAGCAATATCTTGGTCTTCTTAGCAATGCTGAGCAGAAATAGCATTGCAGTTCCTACTGGCTTCTACTGTGCAGTGACCATCCGTTGTACATACAGTAATTGTTGGCCACGTAACCACAGACTGAATATCATCTTTAAATATTGTGTCAAGCCTTAAAATATTCACATGTTCTTAATCCATTCCAGTGATGGGTAATAAATCCTACTAATGTGCAGAGATTCAGAGGCAGGGCTGCAAAAACCTTGCTTTCCAAAAGGATCTTTTTTCTAGAAGAAGGATCAGAGTCCTGTGCTTCGTCTTCTGAAAGAGAAAACTGTGAAATGGGATGGACTTACATAAATGAAAGAATTGATGATTTTATTGCTAAAGATCGAATTTATTTGTTTAATCTTTGAAATAAATATTTTATTGATGTCCATTACTGCTTTTATTTATCAAAACTGATAATCTATAGAGTAAGATTATGAAGAAAACTAAATTATATCCGTTAGATTTTTTTTTCTATATATAATGAATGTTTAATACATGTACATTTTGAAAAAAAAAAAAAGACAAATTGTTGCAGGTTAAAGCAGTTCCCTATCCATTTGCAGTAGCTGAATTTTAAGAGAATGCTGGCAGGAATTAAACTTTCCCAGAGAAAACTTTTGACAGTTTTGTATCTTCATAAATCTAGTACCTGGTGTTTTTAATACAAGCACAAACAGCTGGAAGTAAACTGGTTCATGTGAATATTTAAACTATAGACTTTTAGAGATCCACACATAACACAGTACAGTTAAAAAAAAAACAAACCATGCTTATAGTTCTCCACTGTATTAGAGCAGGAACCAGTGTGTACATAATTTTACTGCTTCTGTTATTAGCATTTCTTTTCTATAATATTCATAGTGATGCACCAGGGCTCTTGCACACAGAGAAAGAACACTAGAAGCTGCAAACATACTCAATTTGTAATGCAAACTTGCCATTTAGAAGTAGCAATTGTATAAGAAAACTACGTATTACATGCAAATCATTTTAATTTTCTACTTTGTTTTGAAGCTATATTATTGTTTGTTTATTTACTCCATGTATTGTATTCAGAGAAACTCCTGTATTGTTTCCTACTTTGTGAAATATATTTTTATAAATACTTCTCTTGTTGCTGCTTTTCTTTCAGGTTTGCCTGTGCACTGCAGAAATTAATCTGCCTGAATAACTTCTTAGGTTTTTTGAGGAGTGTAGTTTCTTCAGAATTTATTTATTAATTGAATACAGTAAAAATAATAATAAAAATAAGGTAGTATTTGAAAGATTTTTTGACAGTGTTTGCAGAATTAGATACACAGCAGCCTGTGACCACAGGAGTTATGAGTGTTTAATTCACTGTGCCTTGCTGAAAAACAAGCTCACAGACCTTTTGTTAAAGTATTGGCAGTAAAAACAGACTTTAAGTTCCTCAGTAAGCTTTGTTCTGCAAACAAAAAAGTCTTAATGCATCACCCCCAATTTTACCTGTGTTGCAAATGGAAACATTTATTTTGCTTTAGCTGCAGCGTGTCTGTGTTTAGTGACTGTAGTCTGTGGACAACTAATGCACTAATACCACTTCTATATGTATTATAAAGATTTTAATGAAATTAATCAAGTTTCCAATAGATTTAAGTTACAGTACATTAAAAAAATTGCCTCTGAATAGCTTTATCTAGCAATTTTGGTAATACTCTAAACAGAAGAGAAGCAGTTATGAAGATTTCAATGAAATCAAACATACTTATGGAACAGACTCTAATTAAAGCCAAACACACTCTTACTAATCACTTGCACCAAGTGTGAGTTGCCATGCCAGACCAAATAGCAGTGCAAATGGGAAAGTCTGATTCAAAACTGAGCCAGTTTTTAGTCTCCCTCCCAATCCTGGGAGCAAAGGAAGGTGCTGTGAGCTATGGATCACATCATTGTCCGTGGTCCCATCAGCGTTCAAGGACAGTCACTCTGACTATGAGTTGTAGTCTACACTGAAGAGTTTTGCAAAGCTCTTTTGTAGGAAAAAATCACAAATGGATAACCTTCTGATTGCCTTTTTGATTGAAAGTTCCATCTGAGACCACGACAGCGCGTTCAGTAATAAGATTTCCAGGGAGAAAAATCCCATCACTGGCACTGTAGGAGAGGCAAAGCATGACAGAAATCTCATCATTGTCAGTCAGACAGAGATGGGAGTTACTACTGCTGGGCAGAGCTCTAAGTTGTGCATTTATACAGGTATTAAACATGAATAGCTACAATGCAAAGGGGAGAAAGAAATTAATGAATTTCTGAACCTGTCAATAGATACAGGATGTTTCTTGTGTCGTTGCTACCCCGCCGAAGGGAAATGATTAATTCCACAAACTAACTCCATGTAATTTGAATATAAAATTTATACAAATACATGTTAGAGGGTTAAATGATGATCATTTCGTTCTCCAGGACTTGTCCTTTTTTGACAATGAAATTAATTCCATATAAAATTATTTTGGATAACGATGGTATTTAGGGGGATTAGATCGTATCGCTCTACGTTTCACATCTAGATTTAGATGTATCAGCGACACTCTTTTAAAGCATGTAAAATGGTAATTCATCTTTTCAACAACATTTAATTAGTGATTGACTCATTGTAAGTGACAAGGAAAATGCATTAAATTAGAATTATTAATACTGATAAATCTGAGAATTAAATTCTCCAAATCTTTTACAAGTGCCAAGCGGCTCCCAGTCCCATTGATCCTGCCTTCCCTTCACCTAGGTGGGCCTCAACACTCATTTGTCACAGCTGCTGAAGTAAATCATTCCACACACCAGAGCTGGAATTCTAAGTTTTTGTGCAGACACAAAATTGAGCTCAGGCTTTTAAATATGCAAGTACTGTGAAGTGAATGTGTGTATTTACTAATTATAACTGGGATGACTAAAGGCCTCCGTAATCTCCTGTCCTTTACAGCAACTGAAAGCACGTGCTGTTTGTGTGCTATGACCTTGAAATCAGATCACAAAAAGCTCATTTAAATGCTTTTTTTTTTTTACCTGGTATCATTATACCTTTTTGTCTGTGATGACTTTGAAATGACTGTGAAATATGCAGGAGAGAAAATGGCTCCAGACTTTCATTTAAATCAGCAGTTGCTGATCACAGGAGAAACATTTAACACTATGGCAACTCCAAATCCCATCAGCTCTGTCACAGCACAGCAGCAACAATTCTCAGTCTGGAGAACAGACAGAGTGTCTGCAAAATAGTCTGTTTGGAATAACTCTATTTGTACAGCTCTGCTAGAGATGGATCTGCTGATTTTAATATACAGAGAAAAATAAATCAGCTACACTACATCCATGCAGTTGCATCTAGCTGCAGATGTGTGTGGCAATTTCTGGTTTTTTTTACAGCCTGCGTGGTCATGGAATTCTAGAACTGGATAAATGGGCTTAGGAAGCTTCTCCAAGGTCTGTCCAGCTGGAGGAAGCCTTGGCAGGTAGCCTCTTTCTGTATCTGATTTCCTTGGGATATAATTTCAGTCTGAGTGGAGCTGTTTGATTGTTTCTCTCCTTTTGGCTGCTCCTCTCTCCACCAGTCCCCCTATCTTGAGCTGTAATGCTGGGAACATCATATTAGGAAGTGGGTTCATTAAGACCACAGAGCTCTTTTTCAGCTGGTGTGTTCAGTGACTGGAAACAAGCAGGATAACGAGGTTCACCAAACTCTCTTCCTACTCTAAGGAGGACTGAACACTCTGAGTTATTCCTACCAAAGGACTGCTTCTGTATTTTAAATTCTGCTGAAAAGTCTGGAGCTAATGATGGTGTTTTTTAATTAATAGAGTATAAATAATAGAAAAATTGCTCGCTAGCAGCTGACATTCACAAGTGTTTCTGATCTAGATAAGTGAAAAGTTCATCAAGAGTTCATCAGGAACTGAGTGACAGGACAACAGGGAATGACTTCAAACTGACACAGAGTAAGTATAGATTAGGTATTGGGTAGAAATTCTTTGTTCAGGGGATGGTGAAGCCCTGGCACAGAGAAACTGTGGCTGCCCCATCCCTGGAAGTGTCCAAGGCCAGGTTGGAGGGGGCTTGGAGCAACCTGGGCTGGTGGGAGGTGTCCCTGCCTGTGGCAGCAGGTGAGTTTTAAGGTCCCTTCCCACTCAAACCATTCTGCAATTCTATGATACTATGTAAAGTGATTGCTCAAGAAAATCCTTTTTTAGATTTGGAAAGTTTTTACCAGCGATAGGATGTCCTCAGGAAAAATAAAAATTAATAATAAAAAATCAAACACACCAAAACAAACAAACAAACAACCGAACAAACAAACAAAAAAAAATCAAATAAAAATAAAAAAAAAAAAAAAAAAAAAAAGAAAAAAAAAGAGGGAGAGTGTTGACTGTTGTTAGAGTTTGCTTTCAGACCAGAGCATGTGTCATTAGCAGCAAATAGAAGGTACTGATGGAGTGAGCAATGGAGGCTTTCTGTGCTCTGTCATTCAGATAAGCTGGACTTGTGTTATTTCTCCATTTGTACACTATTTTTGCAAGATAATATTCTGGCTTTGCAGAAGGTGGAAACCAATTTAACTTGCTGTATAATTCACAGTGATAGGTTTTGTAATCACACTGCAAAATGAGTCTTCCTGCTGTATCACACAATACTGATACTGGCTTATGTGCTGCAGAACCAGACCCTCTTCGAATAATGTCATAGCATTCTAAATGAGAAAATATAAAAATCCTGACAATGCTTTTTGTGCAACTGCAACTAAGACATCTTCCAAAATGGCTAATAAAAGCAAACTGAAGCACAGAGTTTCTGGCAGAGCCTTGTAAATGTGCTCATTATTGTTGCAACACAACTATTCCTCCTTTTTTTTTTTATCTCCTACCCCCCCCACATCGTGAAAATTAAACAAGTGAAATAAACAAAATGAAAATTTCAGCCTTCACAGTAATAATTTGCAAAATTCCCTTTCTTCTTCTGCTGTTTCTGGTACCTGCTTGAGTAATGTCTGTGTGATGAGAGATAGATAGAAGGATTGAGTGGAGATTACCTTTTTTATTCCATGGATGGAGAAAACCTTTCTGATATGGGAGCAATAGTGCCCTCACCTGTGCACTCCTAAAAAACTAATCAAAGTCTAATACTGACAGCTCAAATTCCCATTTATCAGGCAATCACAGGCTGGCTCTCCTGTGGTAGGTATCTATAGAATCATGGTTTGGGTTGGAAGGCACCTTAAAGCTCCTCTCATCCCATCCCCTGCCATGGGCAGGGACACTTTCCCCCAGCCCAGGGCGCTCCAAGCCCTGTCCAACCTGGCCTTGGACACTTCCAGGGATGTCCATACAGAGTCTATATACAGATTCATTCCATGGGACCTGCAAACACAGAGATTTCTTTCTTTCCTCGTGCGGAAATGCTCTGATTTGTGAAGTTTGGAAGAAACACCAGTAAGGCAGCAGGCATGTAGCACTGATGGCAAAGGATGGATGATTCTAGAACTGGTCCCCATCTTATATCTGACTTGGGTCTTTGTGTTAACTAAGTCTAGCCTTGATTTTTTTTTTTTTACCTTTAAAATACTCAACAGCAAAACCAGTCCATTCCCTGCTTTCCATAACAGCTTGTTTTTTGAATTATAAAACAGGTCCTATGGTTAGCAGGGGGTCTTTTTGTTATTTCTTTCTTTGTTAATGGAACGTTCGCTGATGGCAACATTGACACAGTTCATTCTGCCAAATCTCACAAGCTGGCAGTTTTACCAAGGAATATGAAAACAAAAGATGTGCATTTTTTAACTGAAATATTATTTATATAATTGGGAGCAGTGCAAAACCAGTTGAATTACCTTTAAAATAAACCCCAACAATCCCACATCTCCAGACGCAGAAGTAAAATTCAGAGCTGGTTTTAAAGTCCTGGTCCAGGGTCTTAATTGTGAGACTGGGGCAAAGGGATTAGAGGTGAGTAACACTTTATTTTGGCAATACATCTGACCTCCTCTTTCACATGGTTATTTTGTAGAGGTTTATCCCACTCTGCTGCCAGGTAAGTCCCATGGCAAAGTGGTGAAGGTGACCAAGAGCCTGACACCTCCAGAGGGACAGAGGTTCCTTCACAGCCTTTGTATCAATACAGCTTTTACAGCCCTCCTTTTACAGCTTCCCAGCCAAAATTGGCTTCCTTTCCATTCCAGGTGTGAACTGTTTGAAGCTGTAGCAGCCCAGTAGAACCTGTTACACCAAATAAAGGCAGGGCATTGTTAGGTAAAATGTCAGTGCAACACAGAGCTTGAGATACAATTAATCCTTGCAGGAAAAGGTCAAGTATGAATCATCAAAGGCTGTAGGGTTTTAATGGATATTTTCCAACCCTCTTATATCACATGAAACAACAGCCATTTATTTTATTGTATATAATATTTCTTCTGTAAATAAAAGTGAGAGTCGATGACAAAAGGGCTTTATTTAGGCTGTCATAAATGTCTGCTGCTGCTTTTTTAATATGAATTACAAAACAAACAGGAAATTTTCAGCCCATGATTACACAGACTCAGCCTAATATCTGACCAGAGCAGAAAAATGCATTACTCCCTTCTCTCTGTTCCACCCTCATGAATGCTTTTGGCTTAATTAATTAACTAATTAGTTTAGTTTAGCATTGTGTCTGCTCTTGTCCATGTGGCAGTTTCTTTGAGAGTTTCTTGACTCACTCCAGAGAGAACAATTTCCTTTCAGGCTGCATGATTATATCAGAAAGGGAAGAAAAGTGTTACCTTACAAACCTGCAATTGCCTTAATAAGTATTTTTCAAGTTTTCCCTCCATTTCTGCTTCTGAATATATTTTATCCCTTAAAAATGCATGAAGGAATTAAATGAGAGGGGTTATTTTCAACCTCAATGTGAAACAAACAGAATCTAATAATTTTGAGAGTATACTTCTCTTTATGTTACCATGATGGGCAAATGGATACATGTTGTTGTGAAGAGTTTTCTCCGCTCTAGTTGAGAACACAAAGAGAAAAAATAGAGGCATTTAAAATTTTGGGAAAAAACCAAAAATCCTAAATTTTCAGGATTATTCAGTCTAGTTTTAATTTTAATTTTAGTTTCCTACAGATGGATTCCAATAATCCCCAAAGGTACTTGCACTGAAATCCATGTCTGCCAGTTAACTTCACATCACTGAAGGGTTTGGATTTAGCCCCAAGAAATGCTGCACCAAATGTTTCCATTGTGGAACAGAGTACATGGATAAAATCCATATTCTCCACTCAGAAGATCATAAAATAGCAGTTCAGGTAAGCTTTTTTTTGCTAGAAAGTTACATTTTACATTGAAAATAATGTTTCTGCTTTTGAACACTCTTGGGTTCCTCCTACATCCTTCAAGCCTGATTATAAGTACCAATACAACCCATGAGTCTTTTGCAAAGTGAAAATTACTGCTTCTCCTTATGAAATCCTGAAGAGTTGGCTGCAGTATTTTATTTCAGTCATATTTGCTGTGTACTTTGGTGAATTTTTTGTGCTAACAAATACTACCACAGTCATAGGAATACAGGAACATGTCTTAAGAGAACACATATTATTGCTGCAAGAGATCTTTTCCTGTGGATCATGGAACTTGATGGCCTGATATCAATTTAGTTCTCAGCAAGCAATTAGGGGAACTGCAATCCTCTTGGAGAGCTTGGGTACAGTAATTTATTACAAGTTGTGACATGTAAAACATACAGTAAGAACCTCAGAGTGAACAGCAGGTCCTTAGGGTGTAAGAAAAATTGTTGGGAAGACACCGACTGTGCTCCAGGTTTTGGTGTGATGCTGTTAAATGGTTCCTCATCCTGTGTTTTTGTTTTCATGTTGGACTAGAAAATAAATAAGCACTTCAGAGAGTGATGATCCTTGTGAGTCCCTTCCCACTCAGGATATTCTGTGATTCTATAATGTGCTTTTGTGGAGATTCCTGGGAGAACTGCCTGGTCCCACCCAGTGCTGTAGGTGGGAGGGCTGTAAGCTCAGAAGGGTTAATTTCCCTAATTCTGTTTGGGCCTTTTGTTTCTGGTTGCTTTTAGGTGGTAGGTGAAGCCCAAAAAACTCAAAACTCAAAATACTCAGATGTAATACAATTCATCCTGATCTAACCTAGTTCCTGATCAGGTAAGTGAGTGGCAACAATTCTTATGTTTACTTAATCCTGATCAGGTTAGTGTGTAGCAACAATTTTTATATTTACCTTAAAAAAAAAATCTTTAAAAGCTGAAGTTCAATTTATGGATAATTGGAAGTGCTTATAAAATGTTGCTTGTGTTCACAGTGCTCAATGCTTCATGTGAAACATATAAAGAGGTTTCCAGAGCAGAAAGGGGCATAAATGAAATTTAAATCCAGAATTTTTTTCCTCCAAAACACATTTTCAATATCAGACAGTGTATATGTGTGGAGGATGAGAGAGAATGACAAAGACATTATCAACATTTTGAAAAAGATTCTGCAAACATGCACATTTAAATCCCTGACATGCAGTTTTTATAAACAGGGCTGATGGGCTAGTTTATACAGTTCTCAAGCATTTCTATTCTTGTGAGATAACTCTTAGAAAACTTAGACATCTACTCATGTTATTTTCTTCACTGCTCTTTTCTGCAACACAAACAACTTTATTTTTTTCTTGGTATAAAGGAAACCATCATCAGAGTCACATGATCTGAGCAATAATATGTGTCTGACAATCTCACTGCGTCCTAAATAGAATTTCAGATTTCAGATTGCCATTCACCCAGAGGTGAAAGACAATCAGGCATCTTACAGGAGTTCTTCCTGATGCTGCAGTATTTCATCTCTTTGATTTGATGATATTTATACAGATCCTTTGCCTGTTGCAAACTGAAGGGATGGTATGTGATGTGCTCTTTTTTTAAAAAGAGGAACAATTCTGACTGGTCACTGGGGAAAGAAATTATTTTCATCCAGTTTGGTAGAATTTCACAACAATAATGGAATGTAATTTCTTTTTCCTGTAGACCATTTTCTGGTGCAGATGGCTTTGTGCATCACCACTGATTGGCACGTGTATTAGGGAGAGGACTGCAGTGATCCTGATGATGTTAGTATTGACACTAAAAGAGAGCTGCATGACTCCAAATTTTTCTTGAAGTCACAAGTTTAAGGCTGAGCTTGATTGCCAATGAATCCTTCCCTGTGATAAAAACTGTGTGGACAAACTGGGCTGGGAATTGCATCCACCCTGCACAGCTGTCTGCAGGCAGGGAACATCACCGAGTCCTGGTGCCAGAGAACATTCTCATGTTTTCCAAAGAATCTTAGAGGAAATGAGGTTGGAGCAAAGCTCCTGAGCCCTGCTCCCCTGCTGGTACAAATTCTAACCAAGTCCAGAATCTGTAGTGGTGTCCTTCCCCCTGTGAGTCTGGAATATCTTCCCATGAAAAGCAGAGTATGAGGAAGGTCTGTACATGGGCTAAAGCCTTGGTTGCATTCCTGGAATTATCTTTTCAGATGTAACCTAAAGGACTTCAGGTATATCAGGAAGTGTTTTTCTGAATCATCAGGGGACCAGAGCAGGACTATTTTCCTCTCTCACAGTAATACTGAACACATTACTAAGAGTGAGTAAAGAAGGGCATTAGAATCAAAACCACAGCAGGTGAAGATTAGAAGTAAAATATCCAGTCCCTTGCTAAACTAATTCCTCTTGAGAGTTAAGGAAAAAGGACCTTCAGTTCTTGTTCTGTAAAAATATGCAATAAGCTTAAAGCAGATCTATGAGAATATAAATTACTGGAATTTTTGAGTAGGAATTGTCATTGTAATACATGGATCAATGAAGAGGATTTATGTAGTTCCCAAGCAGATACTTTAGAACAATGGTCAATTCCTCATTACCCCTGACTCTGAGCCTGTCTCATTTTATGTGCTATCCTCTCAAAAGATATTCCTGACTGATGTCTGTGTGCTTTGCTGGTGATGTTCCTCTGGACTGTGTTGCATGCCAGACTTTTATGTAGTCTGTAGGTTGGCCAAAAACCAAAAAATTCACCCTCCTGCCAATTCCCCTCTGCACCTTCACTCCATTTGCTGACAAGAAGGTAGATGTAGTTTACTAAGCTAAATACAGGAGGTTTTTTTTCATTATCACCTCCTTTGCTATGACATGGATGAATTGTATGTTCACCACGTGTTTTGAGGTATATTTGAGTCCTGGGTAATAAATAGTTTTTTAAGATAATGTCATTCATTTAGATGAAAAAGTTATATACCAAAATATTGTCCTTTTCAGGAACTGGTACAGTGTTTACAGATTGTGCAAAAAAAAGAGCAGACAAACTTGTTTGAAATTATGGAGTCTCTGAAATAAAAGTGAAATGTGACATTCAAGCTGGATAATTTCTGAAGTCTATCTCATCAGTAAAGAAAAATATGGACAATTTGCCTTCATATTGCCAGAAATCAGTGAAAGGCAAAAAAAAGCAAATGATGCTGGATTGCTGAGAGACAAAATGATGGAGATTAAAAAAAAACAAAACAACTGCTATTCTCAGGAGGTTCTTCAAGCATTATTTACCTCCCTATTGGAGCAGAGAAACAGCACTTTGATGGTTTAATGAATAGCCAGGCTTTACAGACTCTGGCATTTCAAGGCACTGTAAGGTTTTTTTCTAGAGAGATCAGTTCCATCAGGAGTCAAAGTGAATTGAAGGGGAGCTCTGTACTTCTGTCTCTTCAATGAACATCACAACTTTCCACTGCTGTAGTAGCTGGATACCTCATTTCCCAGTTACCTGCACACCTCAGTGATGTAACAAGATGCTGTTTAGGACCTTGAACACGTTAAGGAACTGAGACTGAGATGTTGAAGGGCTTGTGTACCACAGAAAATGTGGTAAGGCAGGAATCTTCACCTAAAAGCTGTGCATGTCCTGTAAGACCAGGAGACCCTTCTCCTCTATTTCTATTAAAGCAGCCAATAGCTGAGGGAAGCCAACAGAACATGCTGTAGGTGAAGGAAGTACAGAAAATATCAGATTTTGTGTCTCTGTTTTTTGTTATAGCTTCTGTTAACAGAGTTGTGATGTTGTTCAGCTGAAGAGAGCAAGAATCTTCCATGGAGTTTAATCAGTGTGACCAACTACTTAATTTCTCAATATTTAGATGACTGAGCTGCCTCATTCCTTAGGAATATTTTAAATGAACCAATCTAGAATTTCTTAGTTCAAAATCCAGATATTTTTTTGGTCTGCAAATTAATTTGCATGTCTCTGCATTCCTGTGAGGGACCTAGGAATGGAAAAGAAGTGAGGAATGTATTTCTGAGTAGTCCAAATGGGAATGGTAATCTCGAGAGATGAAAAAATTACTCTGGCTTGGTTTTGTACCAAAGGAATGCTCTGGATAATCAGTTAAAAAGCCTTTGAAATGAACCTTCAAAAATTTTAGAATCATTCCTCTCTCATGAAAGGCCTTTTCTGCATCACATCAGTGAGATGAGATGAAATGAAGATGAAGGTTGTTCTATTTAAAATTATTTCTTTCTGACATTAGTTTGAATTTGGCTTTTTTTTTCCCCTCTGCAGCAATCTCAGTGGAGATCCTGTGGCACGGGCTGCTGTTCCCCTGCTCAGAAATTTTACATTTCAATGATATGTTTGTATTCCTAGATCTAAGCAGATAGAGATAAGTAGCGACTTGAGCATGCCCTGAATCTGAGATGTGCTGTCCTGGAGCTGGGGAATAAATTATGGGTTAGTCATTCGTGTTCCTGAGGGAGCTGGGACTAGAGAGAGGATTCTGAATGTCAGGGATGCTCAGCTCAGCCCTGCACTGCACACACAGGGAGTGTGGGGGGCCCTGGGGTGCTTGGGACCTGCTGAGTGTATGTTTGGAAGTCAAGTGGCACCCACAGCAAGGCACTGCTCCTGGGAATCAGTGGCTTTGGAGGTCTTGGACAAATGGCTGCTTTTGTGTGTCCTCAGCTGGGCTGTGAGGAGAAAATACAGGTGGCTTTGTCTTGGGGGAAAAAATGGAAGGTGAGTCTTGTGAAAGGAAATTACTTCTCAGTAATACTGGAAGCAAGTTGGCAGGTTTCTCATTCAAATCCCTGAAATCCTGTATGCTTGACAACCCTGTTACTCTTCCTTGTTGGTACAACTTGATATTTGTGACAGTGGTGAAAGACAGTTGGGTCTTCACATGTGTCCTCCCCACACACACATCCCCTCTCCCCTGAGAACATCTCTGATGGACAATGTGATATGTCCTGAGGCAAGGACATATCACACTGTCCAGTGTCCACTAATTCCCAGGCAGGAATTGTCCTAAGATGAAAACCACAGGTGGGAATTGCAGGAGGAACTCTCTGGATGCTTGAATAATGAATATATTTCAGAGATGGGGAGCCGTGGGGGTGGACATTGCCTTTGGTGCACACTGGCCTGCAGAAGGGTATAAAATGTTTCTGGAGACNCTGGATGCTTGAATAATGAATATATTTCAGAGATGGGGAGCCGTGGGGGTGGACATTGCCTTTGGTGCACACTGGCCTGCAGAAGGGTATAAAATGTTTCTGGAGACTGAGAAAAAGGGGAAAAAAACTGGTCTCCAAAGGTTGCAGGCAGGTTCCAGGTACATCCCCTCCCAGGCTTGGACACCTGCAGGGCATGTCCAGCCTGGCCATGGGGAGCACTCACTTTGGGACAGGTGAGTAAGATCCCATCACAGACGGAGATAAAATCCTGAAGCAGCTCCACAGGTGCCCTGTAACTGTGCATTCTACAAGGCACAAACCCATGCATTTCCACCCAAACCTGCTTCTGGTACAACCCTTTACACCTGCTTTTATTCCATCCTGCATTGGCAATTTTTAGATACCGTATTAGATTTATTATCTAATCATAATCATCCACTCATCTGTGTCATATTTCTCATACCTGACCAAGAGCCCTCCCTCTGCTCATCTGCTACCATGGGTCAGGCTGTGCACCAAAGGAACAGGGTGGTTTTCCAGACAGATGAGCTTTTTTTTGTAACAGTTACAATCCAGAAGGCTTTAGTTAATGACATTCCATAAATTACCCATCCAGACTCCTACCCATGTCTTACACCAGTGTGAATCTGCAGCAATTTCAGTGAAATGAACTCGGAATCCAGAGCCAGCTGAAGCCAGTGAAAAGAACTGGCACCACTGGGTTTGTCTCACATCCTGCTTTTGATTTCTATTCCAGTAATCATTCCCACATATGGACACTGATCCCTGGTAATATCTGTGTAAGAATCTCCATTAGCAATTCTGCTTTCATCTTGTTTGCTATTTTATTTGTCCTGTATGATAAGAGGGGACTAGGGATTTTTTTCCTTCGGTGTTTTAAGGAAAAACAGTAGGCCTGAAGAGAATGTAAATGGCTTCTGTTTTCCTTTTTATGTTGATTATGGATAAAAGGATGAGATAACAGTAGTTCCATAAAAGATCAACATTCTTTAAAGGTGTGACAGATTATGCATTATTTGTTATCTAAATATTTCCTTCTCCCCGTTCTCTGTGCTTTGGAAATAACAAAAGTTATCAATCACCTGGAACTGCACTGATGTTTCCATGGCAGTTTAGCAATTAGGTCTGTTCACCAGGGGCTCCGATTAGTCCAATAAAATCCTTTGTGCAATTCTTTCAGACAGACTATTACCCTCTCTTGCCAGCCCATGAATAAAGTAAAATTATTCCAGCCACAGACACTTATTTTCTCATTGATACACAATACTCGGGCTTTAAATGCTTTTTTTGTGTTCTTCTCGGTTCTTCTAGAGGTTGTGACCTGCCCATCCTTTGCATAACAAAGTGTTCAGGGATCTGTGGCACAGCCAGGTGAGGGACACCCAGGGACAGAGCTCAGAGTGTGAGGGGATAAAAGCCCGGGGTGTCCTTTGTTCAGGGTCCCTCCTCGGAGGCACCGGTTCAAGCTGTGATTTTATTTAGTTATTTCTGTCTTACTGCTGTCTCTGTACTCCTGCCTGCAAGTATTGCCACCCAAAACATTTCCCAGGAAGGGATTGGTGTGATTGACACGGGAAAAAATTTCACATACACGTTGGACAGTGTAATAAATAAAGGAAGAAAAATGTTGCAAGTAATATAATTTTTTGCAGGGTTGGGTGTTTGGTGCTTAACAATTAATTTCTTCTTTGGGGATATTTTAAATCATACAACTGATATTTTCTTTGATTTCTTTGGAAAATTCTCCATTTCATTCAACTGGTAAATAGTAGAGTCTATAGTGGATAAATTAGACTTACCTCATTATTCCTTGACAGCTTCTCTACACCAGAAATTTGTGTGGTTTGATTCTGTGTTCCCTGAGATGGGACAAGTCTGTGCTGTAATCTAAAAGAACATGGATCTTATGGGAGAGCAAAACCAGGTGATGTTATAGTAAATAACCTGACATGCAGAAGAAGCTGAATTGTGGAACATTAGGTTAATGTATGCAGAGTGGCATGGCTGGCTTTTATTTTAAAAAAATAAATAAATAAAAAAGAAGAGAAAAAAAGATAGTGTCTTAAGAACAGGACATTAAGCAGATGACTCACCCTTGCTGACACTGCTTGTCTGTCAGTGCAGGATTCCAAAGCAAAAGCTTAAAGGTATTTGAATATTTCACTATTTTTTAACCAAAAGTATAGCCAGGTCTCTTCAGAAAACTCTTGTCATCCTCACTCTTCCTTCTGTCCAAGCAGGCAACCTTTGTTTTTAATTCCTGTCAATTAATATGACCTCTCACCTTCTCCTCCAAGAATAGAGGGAAACATGATGGTGTGAAGATCTCGTAAACAACCAGAATGTGACTCTACTCAAAGATAATCAATGCCAAGCAGAATCAAAATATGGTCATCACTTTTTATTCAGAGGGAACAGATGCTCAACCCACATCATTGCCATGGAGACCTTGGAATTCCTGAATACCTTGTTGTTGAACCTTTAGAGATGTAAATGGGGCATGCAGAGCACACAGCTCTTATTAGGGCTTGAATATGCATAAATACAAGGATGAGGTATCATCCACCTATGTGCAACCTGTAATTTTCTTCAGATTGATTTGTGAGCATTAGTGCTAATTTTAGCCTTTTTGAGGATGTGCTTGGTGTGCTATGAACTAAATGGCAGAGGCTGCCCTTTCAAAGTATCTGGAATTTTCTGATGTGTGCCCAGCAGCTGGAGCAGTGCCCGAAGTTTCCTGGTGTAAAATCAATATACTTTTGCCAAGGGGTCTATTATTTTGAGCTTTTTATGTAACCAATGTTTCGATAAGAACGATATAGAACCACTCTTTCTTGAGGAGATGCTTTCCTTGGTAGAGATCAGAGGTTTACAAAGGTACAGAGGGGTCTGTCAATATATTTGATGTATCTGAGGCATTATTAGAGATCTGTTCATGTGTGTCCTGATCAGAGAGCTGGTTGTGTAATCACCATGATTATCCCAAATTAATGTGTTGAAAATTATAATGTATTGCACACTTCATTTGCATTATTTAGTCTTACTGGATTAACTCAGCTCAGTAATGCATATTCTCTGCTGTATCTGTTAGATATTTCACTTTTGGGTACATTGTTAGACATCATGCAAGTAATTCATGATTTGGGAGGGACATTGACACAAAAGCCCCAAATAATCCCTACCCAGGGAACAATGTTAGACTAATTTGGAGGGTTTTTGAATGAGTGCAGAAGAAAGAATGAAATATGAGTACATCTACTCTGGTAGATACTGAGACAGTACAGGGGAACACAGCAGCCTCTTACTTAATCCTGTGCTTTTTTCAGACTACTGGATACATAGATTTTTAAAATTAAATATTTTCACTGCATTAACCATTTTTAAGTTAGGAGTGTTGTCCATCCTATTTGTCCTCTAGTACATTAAGCTGCCTGGGATTCTTCTATCCATTCGATATTAAAAATGCAGGCAGCAGCAAAAATTTCCTGGTATAAAACAAGCAAAACCTCTATAAAACCTCCTTACCCTGCTCACCTCACCTTGAGATGAGTTTTGGAATTGAGCTTGGTTTTAATGAAATATAAAATTGAATGTTCACGTTCAGACCATGCTCCCTTTTGATACTGTACTTGCTCAGTAGGTATTTTCCAGTATATTCATTTCTTCCCACAGTCCATAGAGCCACATATTCATCAGCAGCTCAGTCCAAGCTGACACTTTTTTCCTCAGAGATAAAACAATAGCACAGTTCTTCCAGTAATGCAATATATTTTTGTTTAATTTCTCGTTGTGTTATGCTTGAATGTCAGTTTTCAGTCAGATGAAATGAAAATTATATCCTTAAGCAAACAATGGGGGATTCTGCCAGTGTGACCTTTAGGGTCAATCATCTCATTAGCAGTCAGCTTTTACAACTGCATGTTATTTATAGGAGAGGGATTTACAAGCTGTTAAACTAAACAACAAATTAAATTGTCCGTGAGCCATCATCATCTGATATAGAAATTCCCCGTGGGTAACAAGCTGCTGCTTTCTCAATGGGAAGTTTTAGAAAAAAAAAAAATTAATACAGTTTATTTTTTGCCAGCATAACCTTTATAGGGAACAGTCCCTTTTTTTATGATGACAGGAAACTGTGCCATCAGTGCAAACAGCTCCAGATGCACAGTGAAATTCAACAGTCACAAACCACAAGCCTCATTTTAATGAATGCTCACAGGCATCTCTCTCATCTGCTAATTGTTTTCAATCAAATTTAAAATACCACAAATAGAGAGTAGCTCAGTAGTGCATTTGCAGTCTCCATTAACTAACATTTTTTTATTAAATATATTTAAAAAGCAATAATCTGAGAAGATAGCTGTAGGAAAGAGTTCCATCTCTGCACTTGGAAAACAGTAGGATTGTTTCAAATAAAGTGTGAGCCTGAGCACAATGTGATGTGATAAAGAAATATATTGTGACATCCTTCATCCAATGTTCCTGAAGAGTAGGTTGGGCACATTTCTAGCAAGTCTAATGATGTTGGTTTTACTGACAAACTTATTGCACAAGCACTGTAGTTACCCTCACAGGGACCCTTCATTTTACATGTTTTGCTGTTTCTGCCATAATCTTTCAGGTATTGCAGTCTTATTGCCAGTCTTCTAGTATGAAGTCTGTTAATTGTTCTGTTTGCAATCAAATTGCTTATTACCTTCAGAAGTCTGAAGTCATTGCTCCATTGTGTGCTTCAATTTACCTCCCTTTTGTGCATCTTTTTTAATACTATCCTTATGGAAAAAGAAACCAAAACATAATCCAGTCCTAAACTATCATTTCTGCTGTGTCAGGACTTCATTTTTGACTGGTGTCAGGACAACTCCAGAGAAAAGCTCCTCCTATTGCTCATTGCTTTATGCTTGTTCTGACCTCTCATTAAACTGCACGTGGATAGGCAGAGAAATGGAGAGCTGCTTCCAAGGCTTCTGAGCTCCTTATGGACAAGTGTTTCTGGAAAAGAAGTAGAATCCCAAGCCAGGTGCTCACCTGAAAAACAAAACAAAATCCCACAGAACCTTTCCATGCTTTAGTATTTAGTCAGCTGGCAGGTAGGGCAGGGGAGAGCCAACCCTGATGCTGTAAGCTCAGGTGAAACAAGGCTCACTTTTCATGAGAACTAAATGCAATTTATGAACTCTTCATCTCTCTGTGCCATAGTCCAGCCAAGTCAGCTGACCTTTGATAACTTACTTCCTCTGTGACCTTAACCAGTGCAAGACTAACTTCTCAAATACAGTCAAAGCCTTTTGAGAAGTCTGGTGACTCTGTAACTAATAACACCACCCACAGCAGGTCCCTGTGCTGACCTTATGTTTAAATTCATGGTACACACACCAAAAATGCCCTGTAGGACATACAAGGTTTCATAAAACTATTCTAATTCCTCACACAGCATGAACCCAAACCCAGTTATTTGCAGAGAGAGCTTTTGTCAGATTAGTGGCTCTACAAAGGTCATGACTTTTTTCCAGGCTTCCATGAAAAGGTGAATCTAAGTTTAGACTGGCAAGAAGCCAAGGAGGACATGGAATTTTCACTGCAAGAAGGGTAAGGTCTGTACCTACCTCCTGATATATTTAGCATGGACTAGACAATGGCACAAATTACCATGTTCCAAGCTGTGGTTGCCCCATCCCTGGAAGTGTCCAAGGCCAGGTTGGACGGGGCTTGGAGCAACCTGGGCTGGTGGAAGGTGTCCCTGCCCAGGGCAGGGAGAGAAATTGGGTGAGATTTAAGGTTCCTGCCAGTCCAAACCATTGTATTGTTCTGTGATTGGATGATTCTATGACTAATTCTGGATAGCTCTCAAATGGATTAAATTAAATATGCTGTTAGTCAAAACTCACAATTAGATTTACTTTTTTTCCCCCTCACATATCAGAAGAACAGTGTTAAATCCCACAGTGAGTCCACATTAAAGAAGGAATTACATTTAAGAAGAGTTCAGGGCTTTTGCTAAAAACCCCGATAAAAAATAGCAAAACACAAATCATGACTTTAAACCCCCGAAAACGTCCTAAGAGTCAGGTACTCCACCTTCTCAAACGCTACAATTTCATACACTGTGCTCAGCTCCAGCAACTGCATCTCAGTGAAAGGCTTCTGCTGGATTTTGGGCATAAAGCTGCTGACATCACCCCGTCCCATGTGACTCGCTCAAGTCACTCACAGTCACTTGAGTGGCATCTGGATTTCAGTTCTCCTGCGATTGCAGAGCCAATGGCACCACGAGCTGGGCTGTGTTTTGTCCCCTGTGTTTGTCATCAGCAGAACTGCAGCTGGATCCCGGTGTAGAACTTTTATTGGGAAGGATGATGCGTGAAGCAGAAGGAAGGAACACAGCTTGGCTTTCAGATCCCAGACTGAGTTTGCTGCTCTGGCAGTCGGAGAAGTGGGGGAGAGGCTTTTGACATGCAAATTTCGCATCGTTTTGGTACAAAGGCGAGTGATGGGTGATGAACATCCCGTCACAGACACTTCGCTCTGTGCAGACAGAACCGCACTTGGGGATGTACAACCAGGAGCAGGGACTGTGGTGGGGGCAGAAATGTCTCCAAACAATCCCAGTTGTGTTATTGACAGTGGCTGAAAATGGCATCGTAAAGAGCAACAGTGTGAAATTACTGCATACAAGGAAACATTTAAATCAGGCATTAGGGGAAAAGAATCCTTAACAATGAGAAAAATTAGACAGCGGAAGGAACTATTTTTAGAGATATCTGAAACACAACTATGAGCTGTTCCAAAGTGTGATTTCACTGGAGAAGTAGTTATAAAAACTGCAGTTTCTTTACCCATTGTATCTGTTCAATCATATTTACTGATTTTTACTGATAACAACTTGGTTTTATACCTTGCAGTTCTTATCGTGGGCACTGATGAGCAAGAGAGGGAGAGAATAAGGTGAAGTTTGCTGAGCTTCAGTTGTAATGAAACTTAGAGTTGAAAAAATTCTTGAAAGAATATCTCTGTTTTAGGACTAATTTCGTAGTAATAGAAGCAAACATGTCAAAGTTCAAAATTCAGCCACATGGCTATTCTAAGCAAAAGCAAAACTTTTTAAAACTGTGGAGCAGAGAGTTTCTGAGTTGGTGTAAGAATGGGAGAGAATCAAGGGGTCTTTTTTTGAGAAATAATATCTTCGATTAAACTGCTGATATTTCCATAGAGCCTCCTTTTTTTTTGTAATCCAGCATGGCAGTAGCCTTTAGGTCTCAGTCTCACTTTACAGGTTGCAGTGAAAAACTGAGTGAATTCCAAAGTCTGGAGTAGCATGAACAGGCTGAAATGGTAAAAGTTGGCACCAGATCATTTCTACAAGAAACAATAACGTTTGCATTAGGAGTTTATTTTGTGCAATGAACTGTGATAGTTTGGGGTTTTTTTTAAAACAAAAACATCCTATGGCACAGGGAATAACTCAGATGTTTTGCTGTGTTTTCATGAGCTCATAGGGAATATTTGGGTTTGGGTTTGAGTGTTGTTTTGTGTTTTAGCCTTTGGTTGCTGTAGGAACAGTTTGTTACACGTTTAGGGTGTGTAAGGGCAAATTGAGGATAGATGGCAAGCTCTCCTACTTTTGGCTATAGGACAGAAGCCACCTGTGAAGCTTTCTCTGGTAAATGTGCATCTCAAAATGCAAACACGAAGCAAGGCCTTATATCAGGGATATTTGCAAAGGATTACTGGTGACTTTCTGCAGTAATAAGTGTGGAAAAGTGAGGGGAAAAAATCCTGCTGCATTCCTCTGTGGTGGGGGTTTGCAAGGAACAGTATCCTCATACAAAGTGGGAAGATACCTTCCAGAACTGGGTGGTTCTGCTTATTAATTAAGATATATTAGTCATTATATCAAAATCTGCCCTTTTGTTTATTTAATTCTTTGGATGGAAATTCCCTGTTTACTCTTTTGAAAAAGTCACAGTATTTTCACATACAGAGTTTGCTGAGACTCCTGTCCATCCCTAATTTGTGCTGGATTCTATTATGAGCAGTCAATACTTGACACTCACTCATGAACCACAAGAAATCCATTTTATGTGGTATGCTACAGCTTTTAATGTTGTATATTGTATGTGTTCAGCTTAGACTATTTTATTATTTAGCTTAGTTTATTTTAGGATAGATCAATGCCACCTGCTGAATTTGTTCGTTTCCAAGGCATTGTGGCAAAGAAAATTAGTGCCCCAACGACAATGTATATTCTTTTTTATCACTTAGATAATTCCAGTTAAAGCAGCTTATGTACACTTTCAGAAATTGGATGTTAAAAGCATCTTAAGAGGATTCAAGGATAAAATTACTGAGGTTCTGAAATCATGCTTAAAGGCCAATTTTATCTACTAGGTATTAAGGTTTTCAAGGTTTTTTACCTTTCCTCTAAGGTCACCCTTGTGCAGTTGGTCATGAACCCCAGGGATGAACTGCCATGGCTTGCCACTTCTAAATCACAAATAGGCTTTCTCTTTCAGTTCCCTGTGAAAAGTTATTTGGTAAATGTAGAATTAAACAGATGTGCCACCTGGATGAGTCGCTCCTGAGCATCCTTGTCCCTCAAGAAGGGGGATCTGGCTGCCAGTCCGGAAAGCTCTGAGTTCAGACTCAGGCAGGTGTTGGTTTGGGTTTTTCCCAATTTCAAACATTACTACTGGTAATAACCAGTCTGTTTTCTGAATTAAGCTGCTGGTGGTGCTTCTGTAGCCCCTCTTGTCCTTCTATGACTGCCTGGAACCCACCAAACTATTTCCAGGACGTGCTGGCAGCAATACCCTGCAGTCAACTCCAAACCATTTTGGCTCTGCAGGAGCAATAGGAATAAACTTTTGTCACTAATTAGAAACGACTGGATACATATATAGATCAGATTTGTTGAGAAAGGAGGTGCCATTTTCTCTTGTCACCTCCCAGAGCAGAGCAGGGCTGTAAATAAGACCTGACAGAAGTCTGCTCTGCCTGGTGTCTGAGAGGACAACGTGGTACATCGCTGCGTAACATCCCCGTTAGTTTGCAGCTCCTCAGCCAGCTCCCAGGCCAGCTGGCTTCTTTCCAAGTCATTTTGAATTACTCTTGGAAGATTGTGTAAGACATTCTGTCCAAGAGTTTATTACCATAGAGATCTCGAGCCAGATCATCCTCTCAGAAGTTTTTTTCCCCCTGTATTATTCCATATTTCAGTGCAGGGGACCAGCCCCGAAGACAATTTGCAAAACCTTCAGAGGAGTTCTTCCAAGAGGAAGAGGCAATACTTTTATGGGGTACAATGGGGCTGTAGGGTCCCCATCCCTTGTCATGTTTGTTGTCTTCTGCCTTTCTTACACCTTCTAGAAATACCAGTTTCCTTCTTTATTTGGTACAGTCTTGTTTTATAATCCTGTAGAAAGATAAAATGTATGAAATGCATCATGGAGAACTTTTAAAACTGCCCAGTTTGCAGATGGCACTGACAGCTGGTGTAGTCTTTTTGGGGTTCAGACCTCAATTTTATTTCTTTGTCCCAACTCTTTGACAGGACTTCTCTCCTTGTGCCTCAGTCTTCTCTTTGCTAAAACAAGATTAATGAAACTCACCTTTGTAAATCACTTTATTGCTCCTATAAAAAGCAGAAGTTGAAATGATTTTTTCTCTATTGATAAGGTTTTTTTTCTTTAAAGACCAAACCAGAAACTAGTACTGAAGCATTTGGGGAGGGTGGGAGGACTGTGACTTTTAAAAGCACTCTTCCCATGCAAGATGCACTAAACAGTGTCTGCCAAGATTGTCCTTTTGGGGCCAATATTATCCTGAAGATTTGTTAATATTTATGTTAAAAATAAATAAATTTAAAAAGGAGTCTTGTTTCTCTCCCACAAGGTTTCACCTTTCCTTGCATCCTTTTTCCTGCAAAAGTGGCAGAAAAAAACTTATAGATCTGTTCATTATTGAGCAAGTTCTACTGCTGGAGTCATTTCTTCAGTGCTTGGGTGGGTCATTGTTCAGTAAGGTCACAATGTTTCTTCCATTGCTGAGAAAAGAAATAACAGACTGGATAATTTTTAGCTTTCTATTTTTCTAAAAATGTAATGTCATAACTCTCCCATTTCCATGTTTTCTACTTCCTGTTATTTCTAAAAGAATGAGTCAGAGAAATGGAAACAGAGCTGTTGTGAATAATTTAAAAGTGGTCTGAGAATAGCTAACCATTACTTCTGGTGGTGCTGCTTGTGATGGTTACACAATGATAAGATTATCAAAAGGATTGTGGGAGAGAGAAAAATGGAAAGGATGCATTAAGTCATGTAGTCATTTTTGTTATTGCAGAGTTATGTCTTACATTAGCTTTACTAATGGTTTGTCTGGCTACTTTTAAAAAGTTTGAGAAAATGGATTTCCAGTATTTCTTTAACATTGCCCTTGTACTTTCTGCTTACACTGAAACATCTTTCTATTATTATTATTATTTCATCCTATTATTTCTAGGGATTCTTTGTTCTACTAAAGGCTCTACAGGTTAAACCAGTGATCATTCCCCTTCCTCTTCGTAGCAGTGATGAAAAAATCACACTTCACATTTGTCCATGACAACACATTCTCATGAAAATGCCAGCATATCATAAAAATGATTGAACTTACTGAATAAATGTCTTTACTTCTTTGCTTTCTCATCTCTTCTGCCTTTGCCTCATCTTTCACAGCAGTGAGGGCCAAGTACAATGAACAGCCCAGAGACTGGAATTGGATTGTTTGGAATCTGGTTTTTAATGAAAGCAGGATGTCCCCATGTTTGTCCCAAGGATAAGCATACATTTAATTTTTTTAATTTTTTTTTTGCATCTTCAGTAACCCTCAACAAATTGTGTAGCCCCAATTCAATATATGTTTGATACTGAGTCTGAAGATAGGGCAGAATCCCATTTACTCCTTCCTTCACACTGGTTTTAGAAGGCTAATACCATAAAAAACAATTAAAATTAACTTATTCTAATTTTTTAAGTGATTTCACTGTTTGATGAAAAGAAATTTTGGCTTTGCCATAAGAAACCAAATGCTGAGGAATTGTAAAGATCAAATTTTATCAGGATGGGAGGACAACACTTCCCAGGCTGAAATTTCAGAGTTTAACTTCCATTTAAAAACTAAGCTTTCCTGTTTGCTTTTCTCCTGTTAACACTGTTTTCATAAGAGATTTTAATCCTTAACTCTGACAGAGAAAAGGTCTGGAATTAGAGATATAAATGGCTTAGGGATACATAGAAGCATTGGGAAATTTTTTCCTGGGTTGCCTGCCAAAACAGAACACTGGATATTTCCCATTTGGCTTCCCTCTAATTAGCTGATTTCATTGTAACTACACAATTACCTATCTATTAGTATTGCTTAAGCCCTGTTAATTTGCAGGGAAAGTCTACCTGTGAAACTGAGCCCCTTTTTCTGGCTCTGCACTGGGCTTTTTCCCTGGCTCTGAACTACTCCATGCATGAAATAACCCACCTGGGTGAGCCCCCAGAGCTGTGTGTTTGCAGAATGAGGGGATCTGATTTCCTGGGAGTCTCTGAAGGCTGAGCTGACCCAGAGGAACCTCTTCCTTCTGCTCCTTGGAGTGCTCAGAAGTGGCCTGGCCACTTCCTCGGCCTTGAGCTCCTCACTGCCTGGCCAGGATCAGTAATATCTCCTTCTCTGGCACATTTGACAACAATAATTCACTTCACTTGAGGCTTGAAATTCCTCTGGTTTCATCAATTCCATGTTTCCACCCAAAGCTGTGCTGAGCTTTTATCACCACTGTTGCTGTTCCGATGGAAAAAGCAGCTGGGCAGCCTCTCTGCTTCCTTTCTTCACAGTCTATTGAGCTTCTGTCTAATGGGCAAATAGAAAACTGGGACCAATGCCTTGGAAATCCCTGTAAGTTCCACTTAGAGGTCGAGTAGTTACAATCCCCTGAAGTGGTCTGTAATTTAACCCTAACAGCTGCTGATTTTCAGCTGGTTTCTCTATTTATCCTTCTTTCAACTTTTCTTTTTTTCCTCGTGGGTTCAAGTAATAGCTTTAAATCTTGAGGAGAATTGGCTGTTTGTCATTGCTGCTGGATTTTCCAGCAGGATGAAATTTACTTCAGGGAAGGACATGACCACCTCTCAATAAACTTTTCTGACATTGTTCTCTATGAGAAACTGCTTCCTTTTGGGTTTGACTTCAGTAAGTTTCATTTATGTAAGTTAAAAGGTTTCCAGCTTGGATCTTTCTCTGGTTTTGGGGATGAGAGTGGGAGACAAGACAGGACAAAAGGTTTATCAAGTGACCCTTAAAGTGGGCTCTTGGTTTTGCCTGTGTTGAGGGACAAAAGACAATCTTTTCCTTTGGAAGTGCTACCTTTCTAACCTGTGGACTGGACATTTTCCCCTTTCTTGTCTAGGAGATACTGTTGGAATCTTAACATTTGTGTGATCAGCTCCTCTGCTGATTCCTGTGGGTGCCACGTAACAGTTGGACTGTCGAGAAACTTATGGACTTAGGATTCTTCCTGAGGGAAAAAATACAGCAAAGCTTAGTAATTCCTTCTTAAAGGAACAAAATCAAGTGCTTAACAACGAGGAGAGTTAATGTAGAACCCCCAGGCACCTGACTACATGGTCACCAATCACATCAGGTTGGATTTTAGGGAAAGGTTCTGAGGGACAGGGGGGGATTGTTGGAGTGTCTGTGCAGGGCCAGGGGTTGGACTGGATGATCCTGGTGGGTCCCTTCCCACTCAGGATATCCTGTGATTCTGTGGATCAATCATAGGTTGATTTCCTGAAGAAGAAATGATGTTTAGGTGTCTGTCCTCCTTGGCTCTATCCAGATGATTGAGAGCATGGGAGAGATGTTTCCTCAAGATGATTTTTACATTTTATTAAAGTGAGGGCAATTCAACTGGGACACAGAAAAGCAGGCACTACTTGTTCCCATGCAAGCAGGTTCATTAAATTGAGGTGCATGGGGCCACCTGAGTTTCTATGTTCTTTTCTAAGTGGTGTTTGCCCTTTCAGTTTGAAGCATTTTTAAATAAACTTACTGTATAAACTCCAAGATATCCAAAGTGTCTGGATTTGTACAGAACTGTAAGCCATGTTCAGAGGGTGGAGTGGGTGCAATCCCTGCAGCACAGCATATTAAATATGGGCTATTTGGCAGCTCTGTGCTGGACTCAAGTCTGCCTTTCCTGAATTCATGTTTATGGATAGATTTAATGTAGGATGAAGTAGAGGTCCCTGAATGACTTATAAAGGCATCTGTGCTCCTTGCTGTGGGCTGGGCTCTATCTTGAGCTACCAGAACACATGGATTGGCCATGATCCTGATGAATACCTTAAAGTTTAAACAGGCTTTTACACTTTAAGATGCTTTTCTTAGACAATAATTTTGTAATTAAAATTCTGCCCGACCCGAAATTTCCATATTTGATTTTACCAAGCTCAAAGCTTGTCGTCCTCATTTGAGATTTGTGGGGTCAAAGTTTTACCCCTTCCAATGACTCATTTTCAGTGCTGTGTTGCCAGTTTAATTTTAAGCAGTCAGCTGATGAAACCACAGATTAAGGGGTCACAGCAAACAAAAATAAATCAATGGCTTCAATATTCTGGTAGGTTTTCATAACTCCTTGCAGCCTCTCTTTTGTACTCCTTGCTGCTTTCTCCTTTCTTCCAAAGGATAACAGATTGTTTCTTATTTTAGTTATTGTTACAGATGGCAATAAAAGGAATGCAGAGTTTGGTCAAAACTGACCAAAACTGACTCAGATGGCCAAAACTGAGCATCCTGGAGTTCAGATCATTCACTACTGGAGGAAAAGGGCTCGTTGCTGTTCATAAAAGCAGCTTCTCAACTTCTTTGGGGATATTTAAGTAATCACTGAGTGGTGGAACCAAGACATTTGGACTTTATATATTCGTTAGTGAACATTTACAGAGCAATTATATTTTTAATACATATTGAGTCTGTGTTTTTACTTTGAAACACAAAAGTAGTCTAAACCACTTGTGTTTTACTGGAGGGGGTAGGGAGGAATATATTTTTGCTCCATAACCATGGCAACTCCTATTTTTTTATTACTCCTTAACAGGAAAATTTGCTACTCTTTAACCTCTTTTTAAAAAATTATTGAAACAAAGACTTTGTTTTCTATCAAAAAATATATTCTGCTTATTAAAACATTGAAATAGTTCTTTCTTTTTAAAATCGGGTAAGAAGAAAAATTAATATAGAAGATGAAACACTTTAAAGCAGCATTTTTCTCATTTCAATTCAACAGCATTAAATATTTCAATGCTATGTAACTCCCAGTATATTTATTTTTTATGCTAGAGAAGTGAGGCCCATGGTTTTTTAGAGAATCAGTTGTAAATTTTGGTTCACTTCTAACTTCTGATAAAATCCTGCTTTTTTTTATCTTTTTTTAAAAATTTTTTCACCCCTGAGATACATGTCCCAGATATTAACTGCTCTGTATATACATTTTTCACGTTTAATAGGTGACACTTTATGTAGTGGTTTAGCCCTAGCATGCATTTTTTGGAAGGAAAGGAATGCTTCATGTTATTTATTTATCATTATTATTTTTGATGGGGAGAGGGGGATTATTATTTATTAGAAAAATAAATAGATCAAACCTTGTTATATATAAGCAACAAAACAAGGTTCTTTTACACGTAGGCTCAAGAATGTTGAATTAATAACAAAATACTGAATTAATCATAGTAAGGTTTTTTGAGTAAGATTGGATTTTCATGAAATTTAAAAAGACAAGGAGGTGGATGGATGAGGTTGGCTGTAGTCTATATTAGTCCCAGGAATCACTTCCAAAAATGCATTTTTTTTTTTAAAAAGTGGATGATTGAGACAGAAACATTAAGGTTTTGTTTAATTCTCCTTTCACTTTGTGTTCAGCTGGATTAGTTTGAAGTGATTGCTGATGAAAACCTCCTGGAGGAAAGGGTTGAAAAATCATCTGCCATGGCAGCAGCTGAGCAGGCACTCTCAAAAAATGGGAGGTTCAAGAGGCTGCAGGTGTGGTGGGAATGATGCCACTGGAGCTGGTGATGCAGGGAGGGAAACCCAGGCAGCCTCCTGGCCAAAAACAGCTCAGGAAACTGCAGGTGGGCCCAGAGGGTCAGGGACAAGCTGCAGCTGAGGAAGTCTCCAAATGAGCAGCACTGAGCCAGGGAGGGGGGATCTACCTGGAGGGCTGCAGGAGGTAAGGAAATATCCATAATATTAATTTAATAGCTGGAAAAGGGTACAGTCACAATTGCTTTGATGTTTTATGAAAGTGGTTTTGATGCTTCACTGTCCTTTATATTGTGTCGGTGGTTTTTGTGTCCAAGTTGTTATTTTTAGTTTCTGGGCTCATTTTTGAAAGATATCTGGGAGAGAGGTCTTGGGACTGTGAGGTACCAAGGGTGGTCACATAAATGTTTATACACCTGTTCAATTTTTGGCACTTGAGAGCACCAGACTGGAATTTACCCACAATTTAAGTTAAACTTTGCAGCAGCAGATCCAGCCATATGAAGTTCTGTTTGTATATTCCATGAGGAGAGGCTGTGTGATCCATACTTGATATCTGTAATTACTTGTGTGATATGCATTTGAATCATTAGCATTCAAAGAGCTAATCTGGACTATTCTTCCCAAATACCTGCATTTGGTGCAGGAGGAGGGAGGAGAACTATTTGTTTTCAAAAACCTCTGAAGTTCTTGAAGTGCAAAATGTTTTCTTTGGGTCAATTGATTATTGACTTGAGATATTCCTGTTTCTCACATGGTGAACTGAAATAAGGCCTGCTTGGTGAGAACAAAGGCTGTTCTATTACAGTGGATTATTAGACTTGCAAACCTAATTATCCCCTCTGGGACTCAGCACAGGCCTAATACAGCTTGGATTAGGGAGGCAGGTTCTTACTTTCAACTTTGTTCAATAGATTTCTGACAAGTCAAGTCTTATAGATGATTAAATTTCAGTACAATGATTAGAGACTTTTCTGCAAAGAAATCCCTGCAATTTTTGGAGGCTGGGACAGCACAACTTTTCTCTTTCACTTTGAGGTTTTGTTTGGTGTTTTTTTCCCCCCCTGCTTTTATTTTTATTCGGGGGAAAACAAGTAGCATTTTCTTTTTAAGTAGAGCTGTCCTTCAGGTGTGATGTACAAGAAGAGATTGATGGGTAATTCAAACTGTACAAGGATTATGTTTGCAGAATTAAGTTGTCATAAATAAGTGGTAACTCTGGTTGTGCCATATCTAGAATTAGCTCAGTGAGCTGCTGAATGTCTACTGAGTGTCTGCCCACAGCTCTCAGGGAAGGTGTAACAGGCTCTGGTTTTTTTTGCCTTAAGTCACTTCATCCAGCTTTAGGTATTTCCATTAGCTGATTGTTACTGAAGCTTCTAAAGGATGACAGTGCACTTAATTTCCCAGAAGAGGACAATAAAAGGGGAATTTTATTGAAATCTAAATCCTAAGCCTCAAAAACTTACTTCTGGAGTAATACCAGTCTAAACAGAGTCCTTTTTCCAGGCTCTACTTACCACTAAATGCATGTTTTTATAACCCTATCCAAATGTCCATATCTTTTCATATTTTCTGCACTTATGTTCCTCATTCTTGTGATGAAGTTAGGAATATTTGCAAATAATCCTGCAAACACTAATACTAGAAAACTTGTAAGGGCTTTGTCTCACAGAATTGTAAGATACTTAATCATGAGCACCCTTGTACAGAAGCTTTTTCTTGTGGGCTTTCTTAGGGAGATTTTCTTGTATCCTTTTGTCCCTTAAGAAGGGTTTTAATAGTCTGTCAGCCTATCCTATTTTCTGTGAAATGTAAATTATTGTCATTTATGATATCTCCAAAAGAAAAGGAAAGAAAGTTTCCTGGAGATTAAGAAGTCATTGGGAGGAAGAGGTGAGTGAGGTTTTTTTTTAAGCCCTCTTTCTGCATGAGACTAGGCTGAATATTTTCCCCTACATTTGTTATGTTCTCAATGAGCTTCATGTTTTCTACACTGAAAGATGAATGAAGCTCCACAACCCTACAAACAGCTATTAGACAGGCAGTCAAAATTTTGTTGCCTCTAAATAAATCATTCAGGTAATAATTTAGTGAACAGTAAGAATGTACTGTACATCAAACTGCTTTAAAAAAAAATAAACTAATTGAAGTGTCATGCATTAATAAGATCATTTTTACTGTAGTTTGGCACTGTCAAGCATCTAATGAATAGTACAGTAATTCTGAAAGTTATAAATATGTAGTCTGGACAAAATTATTGGCAGTCAAGTGTGTTGTGCTCTATATTGGATTGTGTATTGACAAACTTGTGCTGGTAGGGAAAGAAATACCCTACTAGAACAGCCTGGAGTTCTTCCTCCACTGTTCTTGATATCTTATCATTGGCTATGGATTATTGGCAGGATGAGATTGTCAGAAGGGAATCACCTGGGGGAGGGTTTTATGCCCAACTGGAAGTAAAGGTGTTGGGTCCTTCAGAGTTATCTACCTTCTGAAAAAAAGCCAAAAATACAAGCAATGCAAAACCCCCAACCAAGATCATCTTCCTCCCATGGAAAATCCTGGGTGACCTCTTGTGTGTACCCTCAATCCCTGTTTGGTGTGCATCCACACCAGGATTCTTGAGAACCCTTAGCTTCCCACAGCAGCTTCACTTGGAGGACAAAAGTACCTCCCACATTCGGGCATTTGAGATGGTTTCACTCCCCCATATGTTACACTTCCTTCTAACCCAGTCCTGGTCCTTTTTCCAGCTTCAGTTATTGTAAATTGATACACAAAAGCAGAATTTGCTTAGTTTTAGACAGTTTACAATGTTAGTTTTAGATATTTCATGATGTTACAGTGGAAGGAAATGAAAGAGAGCTCTAAGGGGGTATGAAGGACCCTTTTATATGGTCCAAGTTTCTTGCACTGCCTGGGGTTATTTTTCTGTGGTGGTTTTCTAGCTTGTTAGTTTGTACTAATATTTGTTATTTCACATAAGAATCATAGTTGTAAACCTGTCTCTTAATCTCTCTGAATCCCTCCTCAATTTACCTCTCTGTAGGGATTAAATGCAGCAGGTCAGTTCCTTGTGTGATGTTAAATAACTAATGATTTCTCCTCGGGCATTTCTGAAAGTGCTATGCCATTGTCTCTATTTCTGTTGAAACAGAGAAAACCACAACCAAACAAACCCCCCCAAAACCCCCAAATCCACAGAACCTTTTTTTTTTTAATGGGTTCTTCTGTGAAATTAGGATGTGTCTGGAAGAATCTCGAGTCTCTGGGCCCATTTTTGTAGGTGCACAGCAATATTTAATGTGATATGTAACATTTATCATGTCAGTGTTTCTGAAGATTGGACCCTTTTGTAAAATGCAAGTAAATTACTACTAATAAGATTGTTAATTTAAGACTGATAGTTGAGGTTACAAATGAGGGCAGAGGTCTTAAATTCACAGTTTATTCAGATCCACACCTGTAAACAAGAGAAACTTTTCAGCATTACTTCCATGAAACTTGGATTAAGACAAGGACTCAGGAGTTTTAGTCTAGGAAAGATCAAATCTCACATGCACAGCCATTTATTGTGCATTTTGTGGGTTTATATTCTGTAGGAACATAAGTACTGATTAAAAAACTCCTTGTTTTTAAAACAAATGGTTCATTAAAACATATTTGTTGCTTAGCCTGTCATTTGCTTTCTGTTACTAAGGCAACTGACTTTTTCCTGAAGGGCAAAAAATTGATTGCCAAGGCTATCTGAGGTGGTTTTTTTTAAAAAAAAATAAAATTCTTGACTATAGGCTTTGCAGATTGTCTTGATTTACTTCCTTGGGAATTTTTAAGCAAGCAGTAGCAAAAAAAGAGAACCTGCTGGTTATAAAATAACCTCAGCTATAGCAAGAATCTAGATAGGTTACAAACTGGCAAGGCTCATACCAGTCTGTGTGGTTATTTGGTCATTTTTCCAGAGGTATTCAACAGCTCAGACTGTTCAGCTTCTTTATCCCCAGTTAGAGGCTCTTTGTGTCTTTGCAAACTGCTTGGCTGCTTCCTTCTTTAGTTGCATGTAAAACATTCCACAGATGATGTACTGCCTCATTTCAGTGCTTGTGAGCCAGATTGGAACTCACCTGCTTAAAAGGTGGCCCCCTCTTAGGATGTTAGCAATATTTTCTAAATAATTGTAGTTGTTAAAGTGCAAGTACAATGCAATTAAGTAGAAATGTCACTTTATAGCATAGAATTTAACACACAGGCAGAGCTTGCTTTCTGAAAGGAGCAGAGAGCATGAAATGCAGAGCTATTTAATTCAGTAGGAAAGGTTTACAGCCCTCCCATTTTGAAATACAGAACAAAACTGTATTATTGGAATGGTAATACACACAATACTTCTTAAAGCCAGAGGTGTCTAACCTTCTTTAAATATTCTTCAGAAGTAATCAGATGGCAAACACACATTTTCACAAAAGCAGTTCCTTCCACAAAGCAAGCAGGCTTTATAAAGCTGCTAAGCCTTATAAAATCTGTTATTACTTGTGTCCTTTACACTCTGGGTGTTTTAGCTTTTAAAGTGATATTATCAGTTTAATTAAAAACTTATCAAAGTCTACCTCTCACGCAGAAGCAATTCAGAGACTCCAAACACAAACATCTTACCGTGTAAATTAGATGCTGGAATCATATCAAGCTTCAGGTATGTTAATTATTAAAAAAAAATAAAAATCCCCCATGCACTGAATGAAGTAGATAACCAAGAATACCTTGTTGTTAGAGCTGAAAGTGGCTTTGACCTGTGAGGGAGTGGAAGCAGGTAATCCCTTTGGTGCAAGCAAGCTTTGATTTTGGGCTTAAATATGTCAAGGAACTTAAGTCTTTTTCATAGAAAGTGTTGTTAATTATGAGCTGACATGACAGAAAAGCCATTGAGAGAAGTGTTATACAGGAGTATTCATCATCTGTTAAAGACTTTGGAACTGGTTTTCTGTAAGGGTCAGGTTTTCCTGAGCTGCTGTAAATGCAGCTTGTGAAAGAATATACTTTTTCTCTAGGATTGTCCACCTGCTTAGATTAAGGACCAGAAATAAGAGGGTTTTCTTTTCCCCCAAGAAATATAATGAATGAAGACTAAGAGCTTCTTGTATCTGTACTACTTATGTTCCTTTAATAAGAAACTCAGTTATGACTGAGCTTTAAAAAATAATAGTTCTTACTGTGTTTTTTTAGTTTCTTTGAAGAGCTTGTGCTGCTTGGATATGGGCTGTAATAAAGGCTGATGTCTTAGACTGCGATGTGCTGAAATGGAGTGGGGGGAAAAACATTCTGACTGTAACTTGCTAAACATGCAAAATCAGTTTTCAAACTTTGCACCTTTTAAGTAGGTGATTAATAATGGGTTGATGGACATACATGTTTACTTCTGCAAGTATATTTTTAAGAGACTAAAGCTGTCTCAAGTCCTGTTGCACTTCCCCTATACAAGAATCCTTACCATTGTTATTCATTGTGACAAATTAGCTAGATGGTCTCATCAAGTACATATTAAAATCTCTTTCCCTCTTTCTTACATGGCTTCGAAGTTCAGAATAAATAGGGTCAATATATGATTTTAATAGTTAAAATTCACTACTTAAGCTGGTTTTTTTTAGATTTAACTGGAGTATTTGTTAAAAATACAGTGTAAATAATGTGTCTATTTTACTGTTTAGAGTCCAGGTAACTACCTGCAGATACAAACTATAAACATGTGTATGTTGTTCAGAGACAAATCTTATATTAGGGTAAGTTTCTGTAAGTTCAGTAACTCGTATGGAATAATAGATTTACCCCAGTTGGAGTTGTCTGTTTTGCTTTGTTTTTTATTTGTGTGTGGGGTTTTTAACAGGGTTTCTTTCACTGGGGAAGCTGGTGGGTGAAACCAGAGCCTTGACTGGTCTAACTTAAGTATGGAGTGTCTAAAAATCTAAACACAGGATGTATGGAATCACTGATCTATTTTAAATGTTGAATTATTTTGGAAGATTATGGATATTGGGTTTTTTTCTTCTGACACTTAAAGATGATTGATTTCTCAGCACCCGACTATAAACAATTATATTAACAATTGGAAACAAAGTAGTGGGTTCCTGTAGTGTTAATGCAGTAATGGATATTCTATGTTATATATCTCTTTACCTTCAAGATATTTCATTTTTTACTGGATCAGACTATATCCAATCCTAGAGTAGATTGAAGATTTGCTGCTGTGATTTTGAGGTGTGTTAGTTTTAGTGCTATGAGGGAAATTTGTACTGGTTTTTGGGTTTTGTTTTTGGTTTTTTTTGCCTTTGAAGTGTAACAAATTACCAATTCATTTTCAAATTAATCTTCTGTGTTTGGGCAAATCCTATAAAACTTTCTGATTAAGTATTTCTGTTAATACCAACTTTAGATAAGCAGCTTGAACTGAGCATGTCCAAAATCCTCTGGGGTCCACAGTTGCTGCTGGAGATGTGTTGTGAACCCAGAAATGTGTTGTTTCCTAGTGGGATTGTCTGGGTTTCAGCTCTTTACCCAGACAAGCTGAGTGGAGCTGAATTTCTTGGGGATTTGAAATCTGTAGTTAAGAGCAAGCACAGCTCAGACTTCACAGCAAACTGAGAGGGCAGAAGGAGGCTGTTCCTAAAGAGTGGGTTGTCAGGGCACAGATTGCCACGGCATAAAAAAGCAGTGCTGACTACATGACAATCAGGATGGAATAATTTTGGCTGAGAGCTAAGGTAGAACTGGTTTTCTTCTGTCATTCTCAGGTAATCCTAAGAATTCAGAGGAAAACCATCGATACCAGGGGTGCATCAATGCCTCTAAAACAATGGGGTTTTTTAACATACACATTCTCAATCCTTTTCCACCACCCAGTCCTCTTTCCAACCTAATTATACACTTTCACAAGGTGCATTATTCTGAACAATTTTAATACTGCTGATGAGAATCCAGACACTTTCAGATTGATAGCACAGGATTGTCCCCAGTTGGTACCCTCAGACTTACTCCCATTGTTTTGTTGTTCTAAAAATGAGCTTTCTTTTCCTATATATTGTTCTAAAATAAGCATGTTGCATTCTCTTGAGTCGAATGGGTGGTGGAGGAAGAAGAAAGGATTTTCCCAATGGTTCAACAAGAGCACTTAGTAAATAATTTATCATCATCAAGTGCCAGCTTTATCTGAAACCTGACAGGTCTTTCTCTTATGATTCAGTGGTGTCTGTGATGACCTGCTGTACACGCTGCCCGTCAGTGTTTTAAATCCATTCTGGTGTTATCCAGGCACTGTTACACTAATCCACTTCTTTTTATACTTTTATAAATCCTCTGCTGGTGTTCATGAAGTATATGTTAGTAAATGGAAGAGTAAGTATTTTCAGGCTCATTAATATTTTAAATCCAGGAATACAACTTTCATATTCGAATGTGTAGCAGCCACCTTGTTTTATGAGAACTGTAAGACAGTGATTTTGCTTATTGATTGACATTATCAAGCAGCCAGGCAGACACTCTAGCAGGTGGAATCACCTTTTTGTGTTGATGTCTGCCAGAAGTTAACAGCAAATGTGATGTCCTTTCTGCCAGTGAGAGCTAATGTGCACCAAGGTAATGGGTTTTAAAAATGCTGCAAACCTTAATGGTGTGAGATCAATATCCCTGCTACTATGGGTAAAATGCTGCTGCATATATTATTGAGACCTTCTTCAAAATTGAATTACTTGAAGCACTTTTGGACTGTTAGAGGATTCAGTATTTATCTCCACAATAAAATACTAATGGACTTGGTTTTGGGGAAATAATCTTATTTTTCTTCTTGCTGAGGAATATGAGAACTTATTTTAGGAATGCAGAGATGATGCCCCACAAATCTGTTGGTTTCATTGCTACTAGGTACTGTTAAATTAGCTGATATAGGAGCTAGACAATTTTCCAAGGATTACATATATGCCTGTGTGTATCTTTGTCTGATGGAGAGAGAATGAGCAAGATAATCCTGTTTTGTTCTATTAACAGTATGTTCATAACCTCAATACCAAGGGTACATGTCCCCAGTGAGGCCTCAGAAACACTGTAGGATATTTTGCAAGCCCCATTGTTTGAATATTAATATGTGTGTGTGTGACTCTGAGGTTACATGTGGTAAGTGCAAAGCACACAACAGCTCCTCACCGTGAACCTTTTCTTATTATTTCTTATCTCAAGATTGTTCTTGCATTCTGCAAATTATCCTGTCAAATTCTAAGCTGGCTCATAAAATCAGCTGTCATGTAACCCTTTGCTTGGAGCTGGGGTTCAGACAGGTGGTGGGAGAAGAGTTTTGCCTTCCTGATTGTTTCCCCAAAGTATCCAGGGGAAGCCACTAAAGTAAAAAGTGAAAATTTTTTGCTAGTTAAAAAAGTAAAGTTGCCTCAAATGCTTTAACTGGAAACAAACAGAACTGGCTTCAACTCAGGTTGAGCTGAGTTCCCCCTGAAATGCATTACAAATATATTACAAATATTACTTGCAATTAGAAAGCTATTTTTATTGGGGGTTTTTTGTTTGTTTTGTTTTAAAACAATTACATTTACATTGAAATGTATTATTCAGTACCCTTGTTGTGTCTTTTCTCTTAGAGCATACAGTGTTCTCAACAACCTTGGCAATAAATTCTAAGAGGAGCTGTGTGTCAGGATTGCAGCTTTATTACCTGTTTTCCTGTCCTGGAACTTTGACCTTCTCTGAGCAGTGTTGTTTCCTCTGTGGTGAGTGTGAGATATTCAGCTTTAGCACGCTCAGACCAACACATGGCAAATGAAATATTGTGGCACAAGCACCCAGTCTAGTCCCTACTCCAGGGAGAGATGGGCAAAATCATGATTCCCTGGAGATTTACCCCAATCTCCTGTCACAGTGAATATATTTGGTGTTCCATAGCTGTCCAAGACTTTTTCTATTGCAGGGATGTGTCCAAAGGTGACCAAACATGTGTTTGAGGTGGAATGGCAGGGGCAGAAATAAGGCCTGTGAAAAAATAATGATTAAATATTGTCATAAGGTGAGAAGACACGTGGAGTTCATCCCACGTTTGGCAGAGACCTCCCAGATCATCTGCCAGCTATTTTATTTTTCTATGCTTCTCCTTTCAGTGCCAGTTAGAAAACATAAAAACTCATTTTCTCAAGAGAAAAGGAAATAAATTTTCCTAGGTTTGTGTATATGGATTCACCCACATACATATGTGTGTGTATATATATATATATAAACCTATGTGCAAATCTCTGTATATATTAAAAGTTCTTTATCTGTGTGTCACATGGCAGCAATGTGAAAGTTTATTGTAAAAATAAGAGACAGAAAAAATGTAAAAAAAAAAAAGAAAATACAGACTTGGGAAACTGAGGTGCAGCATGCAGAATATAACTTTTTTTTTTTCAATCTGATGGTTATGTCTATGTGCAGAAAGTGTCTTTTAAATTATTTGCTGGTTTAAAGCAAGATTGTTACAACCTAATTCATGGATAAAGTAATTCTTGGAGTGTTCAGACAGGAGAAGAGATGAGTCATGCTGGAACATCATGAATTTAATCCATGTTTGGCTTTTCTGTAAACACATGTGCTTGTAAATGCATAAAAATGCAGTTAATATTGAAGTATAATGTGTACCTGTGATTTATTACTAATAAGTTTAAATCACTGTACTGCAACAGGAACTCATTGTAGTTCAGTGTTTGAGGAGGACATGTTTTATAGTGATTTTATTTACTTTTTTTTTTAATTTATTACTCTTTCTAGCATGGAGCAGTAAGAATTTGAAACCCCAAAACACTGTTGAATCCCAACACATTGTCAGCATTCTTTTAGAAGCAGGAGCCTCTGCTCTCCAATGGAGAATCAGAAGTCATGAAGAACATTCCTACCTTGCATGTAGCCACCCTCCTGCAGAGTCAGTCTTTTCTTAAGAAAGGGTGAGGAACTTGAAATGAAAATGAGCTTCCAGAAAGTACCACTCATCTGATGGGCATGGGAATAAATTTGTAATTATAATGAGTCTAAATCTATGGCTTAAGCCTGGGAGGCATATGGCAGAGTTTGTGATAAAGAGGACTGAACAAGGACTGCAGGATTCGTGATGTAAATGGAAGAGTGTTACAGAAAGGTGCATTTTCTGAATTAAAAAAATATTTTGGGGTGTCATTGGCAAGTATATCCAAGTAGGTTCCTCTGGAGTTGCATCCAAGCAGGTTTGACAGCTGTGCCTGTGTTGATAACAAGCAAACCTGGATTACAGTGTAGGAAAAATGTTGAAACTGTGTCTTCAGTTTACATCCTGTAGGATGGCTGCTGTTCATATTTGGAGTGTAAAAAGCAGGGGGACACATCAAGATGATAATTCATTGTCCTCTTCACAGCTCTAGCTTGGCTGCTTGTAGCTCAGATGAGTAAGAGCAGTGAATCTACCCACCTAAGAAACAGTTTCACTGCCCTTCAAACTGCATTTGCTTCAAGTTTTTGGCAGCCTGCAAGGTTCTACAGGGAGGTGAGGCTCAAAGTTCTGAACAGTGCAGTGTATTCATCAGTCTGGCTGTGCTTCCAGCAGCTATTGCTATATGTGCACACACACACACAAACACAGAACAGCACTGACTGCATTGCTTTCATGGTCACTTCATTCAAATTCACCCCAAATATTATTGTGTTCTCTGCCATCAGAGTGAGAACCACACGTAGCCACAGGCTGGTCCCAGCACAGGAAGGACATGGAGCCATTGGAGTGAGTCCAGAGAGGCCACCAAGAGGATCAGGAGTGAAAGGGCAAGGGGGAATGACTGCAAACTCTCAGAGAGTAGGGTTAAATGGGATATTGNCAGCACTGACTGCATTGCTTTCATGGTCACTTCATTCAAATTCACCCCAAATATTATTGTGTTCTCTGCCATCAGAGTGAGAACCACACGTAGCCACAGGCTGGTCCCAGCACAGGAAGGACATGGAGC
>VYXB01006776.1:1091952-1122276 GCA_013397135.1 Pachyramphus minor
CTGAATGTGACATTCTGGAGCCTGAACTGATCAAGTGCATCTTTCATTATAGCAATTTCAGCATAACTCTTGATAATATTGCTCTTGATGAATTTTCACTAGTCTTTTGTGTTATTCTGCCTGGTTTTCAGTTTGTGCTCTGGTTCTTTTGGCTGTAAAGCTACTTACAAATGAAAAAATTGCATTCTGCTCAAAGTTTTTCAGTGAAATGTGTGGGTTGCAGTTTGTTTTTCTTTGCCTTATTTTTTTTTTTTTNTAATCACAAACAGGTTATTTCTGGAAAGCTCCAGAGTGAGGTTGTGCCATTCCAGGGCAGCTGAATGTGACATTCTGGAGCCTGAACTGATCAAGTGCATCTTTCATTATGGCAATTTCAGCATAGCTCTTGATAATATTGCTCTTGATGAATTTTCACTACTCTTCTGTGTTAGTCTGCCTGGTTTTCAGTTTGTGGTCTGGTTCTTTTGGCTGTAAAGCTACTTACAAATGAAAAAATTGCATTCTGCTCAAAGTTTTTCAGTGAAATGTGTGGGTTGCAGTTTGTTTTTCTTTGNGAGTTTTTTTTTCTTTGCCTTTTTTTTTTTTTTTTTTTTGTAAAGTTAGCCCTCTATTTAAAAAGTATTTGACCACTTGTCTGGGTTTTTCTATTTATTTTTAAGATAGATGCCTTCTTTCTTTTTTTCTTTTTACATCTACACTTTAAACACATCTTGATATGAGCATGTGAATAATAGAAAACGTTTCACACACCTGGTGGCACTTTATCTAAGGATAATTCAAGTTTTACTTGAATTTCTAACCCTGCAACAAAGGAAGACAGTGTTTGCTTTTGTTGCAAGTCTGTTTAAGTTGCAAATTCCTGAATCCTGAAAATTACTACTGTTTCCTTGGTTTTGTGTAGCTACACTTTCTTTCTGGAAGTGCTTTTCTGTCAGTGGGCTCTAAAGGTATTTTTGTGCCAGGGTCACTGGCTGACAACAGACCTACACTTAGTTTTAACTATACACAAAATATCTTTAAGTGTATGGAAAAACTGTTAGAGTCTGAGGTTTAATTCTGACAAATAGATGTGACCAAAATATTCTTTTACTACAAAGGATAGAATTGACTTCAGTCCACTCTCTGTGCTGATTTGACAGCAGCAGGGCCTTGTCTCCTTGTGTTGTTTTGTAGGAGAATTTACATTTTGTGAGTCAATCCTACAGAAAGGACACTTTGTGTGGTTACAAAGTGGTTACAAAGCCATAACTACTCCATACTGATGTTCTGGAACTGCACCCAGTGCCAGAAGTTGCATAAAACATATTTGGGAGAATTGTTTATTGGCTTTGTCATAAGTTTCAGTGCTCTAGACCCGTGAGATAACTGTGCTAAGCTAAGAAAAAAATGGACAGAGCTCTGTGTAAACAGGAGGTGGAACAGAGCTGATTTCACCTTCACAGGATGAGTTATAAATTTTGCAGTAGTTGACACAGAGCAATTCTGCTGTAACTTACTGCTCTCCAGGCATCTCAGGAAGGTGTTCAGGATCTGATTATTCAAAAAATTGCTTGTTCCCTGAATAACATGTGGGTTTTAGTCTTTGAATTTTATGTGCAATGCCCAATAAAATGCAACACTGATTCTGAAAATATACTTTTTATTTACCTCAGAAGTTACATTAGAATGATCTTTATTTCAGCCATATAAACTAGATATGTATTCTACGTGTTTAATACCAATATTATTTGGCCTTTCCTAGGGACATCATGATTTGTTTCACTGTGGGATCAAAAATTGTAATGCTCAAGAAATTATAGGGTAGGTGAAACCCTTTGGGGTAAATACAAAGCAACCAATTAGTCTGTACTGCTGAATTCATGGAGTGAATTGTTTTAGTGAAGTTTCTTATATGTGCAAAAATAAGATTCTCCTCTGCAACAGGAGTTTTGGAACTTATATCCAAAAATTATTGCTTGCTGTTAAATATTTTTATGCAGATAACTTGCATGCATAGAATTCAAACAATAAAATGCTGTTCAGGTTTTAATGAAGTGAAGGACCTGATCCTCAGAGGCTTTTGTACACAGAGTACCCTTAAATTTCCTTGCAAGTATGAAGACTTCAGAGATTGATGGAACTCAGTATATGAAATTGTAATTATGTGTATCACATAGGGACAGAGGAGTACTTTTGGGTGTTCCTACTCGACTGAGTTCATTGGGACTTGTATATCAGGTACCTTTCAAGATACACAGCTGGATTGTTGAGGCCCTGATGTAGAGGTTTTATTTATATCTGTACCTGAAGAGTTATAGCAAAGAAATATAAACAGCCTGAACCTCCAGGTTATTTCATCTCAGTCCCATAATTCTCTCCTCTTATAAAACCCTTCAGCTGGCATAACAGGGCAGCTTAAAGCAATTTTTTACTTTACTTAAAACAACAGCCCTTGATATTAAGCAGCCAGGTAAATAAATAGAGTGTTTCTGGAAATTAAGCCATTACCTTTAATGTTTCAACTGAGAAAGGGGGGAAAAAGGAAAGAAAAAGTATAAGGAAAAAAAAAATAACCCCAAACCCCATGTAAGAGTACTAGAGCAGAAATACTTGTCATCAAGTATGTCCCTGTTTTATTCTATTCATGTGGCTGTCTTGACTAAATATTGGCAACTACATATCAACAATTCACTAAATAATTTGGGTTTTTAGCAGCAGTTGGATAGATGTTGATGCTGATTTCTGTGTTATTAGTAGTAATAATCAGCATTGTATCCCTTGGCCTTTATATAGCAGTATTGTCCCTTAGGTCTGAAAATGTGGTGTGATTATCCCCATTTCACAAAGACTCATAAGAAACAGAAGTGGAGTGACATGTGAAAGGCATTGAGGTGCTGTGTAGAGCCTGAAATTTAATTTTGGACTCCCAAGTCCTGTGTCCCTGGCTGCTCTGATGTCAGTGGTATTTTAGTCTTGGTAGAGTAGAAATGTTTGTATTTTCAGGTTTTGATTTCTGCTGTAGCTTTAAGTAGTTCCTGTGTATAAAACAATTATTGTCATATCTTCAGTGTAGTAGCATTGAAAAACTCCTAAAATGTAAAGAAATACAGACTGTGAAAATCTAGAAATACTTTTAGTATATCCAGTGTTATTGCTAATTCACTGAAGGGTCACAGGAACCACAGTGAGCTAAATCATCACACTGAGGGATTGTAGTTTGATGGACACAGTCTTAAAATCAGATCTATTACAAGAGAAGAGGATAATACAGGAAGACAAAAGTAGATTAAAATACCAGAAGATTAAGGGGATTAAATCTGAAGATCAAGAGTGTCCAGAGTGAAGGAAACATTTGTGTGCCTGAGAAGTTAGGACCAAACTAAGCAGTATCATTGCATCCCCAAGAGGCAGCTGGAGCTTGGTCTAGAAGAAATCTTTCTATATTTTTATTCAGTGATTTTTTTTGTTGTGTTTGTTGCTTTGTTTGTTTGTTTACTTGTTTATTTTTTTAAAAAAACCCTGGTTCTCAGTACAGGATTCTGTATTTGGGACACACCATGTTTATGATGTGTTCCCAAACAAGGACAGGCTCTTGTCTGAGGTTAGAAAGTGAGGAGACACAACCCCAGGAGTTTTCACAGCCACCTGCTGAGCATCTTGGAGATGGAATGGCTGCTGGAAATATCACCTTGGAGGGTCTAGTTAGCTGCATATTGGTGTTTAAACAGTTAAATGGGTTTTTTTGTGTGTGTATATTGTATAAAGGTGTGTTTTGGTTTGCTTTTAATTAAATGGCTTTTGCTTTATTTCCATTGCATACACTGAGTTTCTCCTGGGTTGGCAGGATAAGGCTAAAACAATGCCCTGCAATTGGAGGTCAGTCTGGAATTACATCAGAATATTCAGGACCCCAGTTCTAGCACAGGGTGGTTCCCAGGAGTGAAAAGCCTTTGTTTGTAGCAGGCACTGATGATCTGGGCTCTCACTCTGAAATCAAGTCCCTGTGAAGGGATTCTAGAGCTGGTGTGAAACTTGATTAAAACCAGTAGGGCTGATGCAAGGATCCTTTCACATAAATCTGGCTGCAGGCTGAATCTGAAACAGTGGTTGTGTCCAGGCTTGTCCTTTTATCCTATTTCTTATTCACTTAATCCTTAAACTTCATTCCTTTTCAAATGCATAAGCAAGATAAAAATATTCAGCAATTTAAAAAAAATGTTGGTGTGGGTTTGTTTTGTTGTTTTTTGGTTTGTTTGTTTGTTTTTTTACAGAAAAGGTATTTGTAGGGAAAATAGAGATGAGATTTTATGTATGTATAACTTAATATAGTGTATCATAATTGATTATATCTTATGATTTTGGATTCATGAGCAAATCTTTTTGTCAAAGCAGGAAGCACTATTGTAAACCTTAGAGAACACATCTTGTTTTGCTGATTGAGAAGGTGGCATTCTGATTTAGGAATTACAAGCCCTCTGATAACAATTTTATATTTATTTATTTATTTTTAATGTTCAGTACAAACACTGCAGTGCCTTGCTCTGTAAATTTTCTGGGGTGCACTGATGACCAGTTGCTGATCCACTTGCACAGAAATTCCACCAGTAGATACTGATAACATGCTGCAGCTGCTTCCAGCTACATGTTGCTCTCCCTACAGCTGGGAACAACTGCATTTCTCAGCAAGCAATGATTAGCATTTTGATCTTGACAAGCACTTTGCTGTCTGAATACCAATGTCTGAATGATTGTTTTTGCCAAGCAAGGCATAAACAGCTATTGCATATATGGCTTGTAGTTATCTCCTGCTTACTAGAAACATTTGATCCAATACTTGCACACTTGATTTTTTTAAAAAACTGTGTTAGAAGTAATCCCCTCTGATTTATAGTTGTAGAAAAAAAATACAGTTTTATGTGTCTAAATGTGCAAAGTCAACTAATTCCAGTATGAAATGCTGGATGTCTGAAAGAGCACCCAGTGTCAGGTGTCATGATCTAATATGTTAGTGGTTCATGCCAGTGCTCCCAGCTACATGCAAATTACCAGTATTCAAGTGTAACCAGACAGCATTTATAGTCTACAGATTAGCATAGCCTGAGAAAAATCCAATTATCCTTTCCTTGCTTGTTTGCCTTCATTATATTTTTGTTTCAGGGTACCTCTTTTATTAAAATTTTAGAATTATTTAGAGAGCTAAAATCAGGTTTATAAATAGCATATGATAATACAAATAACCAGGCAGAAGTATGGGAGAAGGTGTTGCATCTACCTTTGAGTAAACATCAAATAAAAGGAGCCCAAGTACCAGGGAATAAGGAAACAGAAGTTGAGCTTTGCAATGTGTTTATGATTTGCTGAAAAATAATCTTAAACAACAACCAACTTAAGCTCCTGGTGCCATTTTAGCTGATAGAGAAAAGCCTTCTGTCCCCCAGTCAGGGGCAGAACAGCCATGGGAGAGCTGAAAATAAGAGAGGGAATGTCATGGAATCCTAAAACTGGTTTGGGTTGGGTGATCATCTGGTTCTGGACTGCCAGAGTAGCTCCTGGATGGCTGGACAAGGAATTTTCCTTATCAAAACCATGTCATGTCTGGTCAGGGTGTCCAGTGTATCCAGGTGGTGAATGGCAGCTTCTCATGAGCAGATTGGGTAGAAGGCTGGAGGGAGTTTATTTGGAGCTCAGATCTAATTCGCTGTAAAAAATAAGAGTTTGGGCTGGTAAGGCTGGTTAAAAAAATAAGAGTTTGGGCCTCAGCTTCTGGGAAGGGCTTGGAGGTTGTCACATGCTGATGAACCAAGCTGCCTCTCAGACCAATTTCTGACTGTCCTGGACCATTTGGGATGGTCCAAATACAGTGAGAACAGCATGTTTAAGCAGAGAAAATCATAGCACTTGATAGAGCTGTAAGTCAGGTGTAGTCCTCTGTCCAGAAACTTTGTTGTTTGTGATTTTCCATCTGTATCTGAGTGCACAGAAAGGAAAAATGTTTGGAAATCACTTAAGAGGCCATGGTATTGATAGCAGTCATATGAAATGAATTAGTCTGGCAGTTGTTGGAGACATCCCCTGAGCAGTGCCCTCCAGCTTCATCAGATAACCAGGAGAGCTGATGGTGACAGAGCCCCTGTGAAGGAGCCATGGCACAATAAAGGAACTGCTGAAAACACCCAGAGATTCCTGTGAGGAATTTAAAATAGAAGGAGCATCCAGCAGCAAAGAAGAGGTCTTAGACTATAAAGGTTACAGAGAGCATTGATGCCTGGTAGGAGAACATTCAGAGACAGGACAGTGGGAATCACAGAGGGACTGTGGGAATACCTTGAAGTATGAAAACCAAAAGGTGGCTTGAAGACTGCATGAAGAGCAAACAGGTGTATTTGTGTGGTTTGATAGAGAAAATTAAGCAGATTGGAAGTACAACTGGAGAGTTTTTGGGGGGACCATCAAGAGCAGGGATGTTCATCTTAACACTGGCACATGTCTGGGTTTTTTCTGAAGTGGGAGGACCTTTACAAGGTCTCAGGCAGCCTTGGGGATACTTTATAGAAGTGTGCTGGAGCATGAATGCATCTGGAACCCTTGTGAAATGGTGCATTTTCACAGGAGCAGAAGTGAATATTGTGATGAAATCTTTCATTCAAGGCAGACTAAGGTAAATGAGGGAGAAGTACTTAGTACTTCAAAATTAACAGGGTGTTAAATTGCTGTCAAAGACCTTTGTGACACAAGTGGACAGTGAACGCATAATTTCCTTGCAAAAAAATAATAAAAAAGGTATAAAATGCCAGGACTGCTTTGCTCATCTGAAGTGCTTGGACTGTTCAACAAGATTGTAGCCCATGGGCAAGGTATGTTCTTTACTTCCATATCCTTCTTCTTTGAAAAGATTTTATTTCTATAATTTGGATTTAGAATGGAATTTCATATGGAATCATAGAATGATTTGGGTTGGAAGGAATCTTAAAGATCATCCAATTTCAAGCCCTTGTCTTGAACAAAGACACCTTCCACTAAACCAGATTGCTCAGAGCCCCATCCAACCTGCTCCCCTACATATTATTGGACCCACTAAAAAACCCTCTTGTTTATAGTCCATCTATCTGCAAAATAAACACAATAATGCTTTTATTATTTTGCCCCCCCTTCCTCACTACCAAGGATTTTCAGAACAACAGGGGGACTTTGAGAAATTTTGGTGAAACACTATGATTGAATAAACAAATACAAAAATAGGCTAAATGCAAGTAATGTTAATTTTTTAAATTATTATAAGTTCTGTACTTGTTCATCTAAGTAGTACAGAATTAATTTAATAATTCATATAAATTTTAAAGGTTCAGTAAACCATGCATCAAGTTAAGATCCTACTTGCTGTTATGTGTTCAGATGTTATGAGTCAGCAGCTTTATAACCATAACCATCTGAATTTCAAATGTTAAATGTATTTTTAACACTGCTCTAGAATGCATAAGAAACTACAAAAGGTCACCCTTTTGAAAAATTTACCTGTGCATGTGTAATTTGATATATGTAACATAATCTATTATGCACATCAGGTTTGTATTGTGCAATTTTGTTATGTTAAACACAGCACCAGCTGCATTTTTCTTCACCTTCTGCCAGCAAAGTCACTGACTAAAAATTGCATTTTTAAGGCAAAGATCTGGCTTTTTTAGAAACTTCAAACACAGGAATGCCACTTTCACTAGATGTGTACAAGGCTGGGGCTCATTTTGGGCACAGCTTTGCTTGAAACTGTGCATCAGCTTTAACTGATGAACTTATTTGGTGTTGGTTAAGGATTGTGATCAAGGCTCTGACCTCCCAGCCAGAAAGACCAGTTATCAGAAAGAATTCAGCCTATAAAATCTGATTATTTTTTTTGTTTTCCACTGACCTGTCAATAATGATAATCAGAATACATCTGTATACATGAATGTTAAGGTGTTTGCATTTACATATTATGCAATAATATGTTTATAAATACTCTTGAATCCTCCTTAAGGAATAGGAAATTTAAAACAATATACCTTTCTTGGTAGAGAGGTGCAGTTTTCATTCAATAAAATGCTTGGTATTAAAAAGATAATAACCAAACCTCAAAATTAGAGGCTGCTGTGGCAGTGCCTTTTCCATGAAGTCTTCCTCTGATGGGTCTGTAAGTAAAACAGAGCAGGGGCCAAGTGTTGTGCAAGAAAATTGTATTCACATTGTATGAAAAGTTTAATAAGCACTTCAGCAGTGGATGCTGATTCAGAGCTGGGCAAGTTCCCACATCCATGTATTGAAAAGGATGGAAGAAGGCCCATTTCTTCAGAGAGAAATTATTTGGGAATATTTACAGTGACCAAGTGAGCAGGTGAAAGGTACAGTCATTAAAATGCACTTAGATATTGCACTTTGGAATGTGTGGCTTGACACAGGGCAACACAATCAATTTTCCCAGGAACAACGAGGAGGGGAAGGTGTCACATTTACTGCTGAGGAGCATCACTGTGCACTAAAATTACCTGTATGGCACTAAAAGCCCTGCTTGTATTGAGCCAGGTAAATGGTTCTGCTGGTGCTGAAGAACAGTCAGTTATGCCACCTGTAATAAAAACAAGTTTGTCTCCGTAGGCAGAAATTGGCTTTATAAATCCATAGGAAGCTGCACAGTGTTTCTCACGTTGTCAGACACTATTGTAAGGCTGGGCAGGGAAACTGCAAAGCTCCCCAGACCAGGAGAGCTCTGTGACCAGCAGTAAATGGCAGCAGTGGGACAGAGCCAGCTGTTAAAAAGACCTGCTCCCACCACCAAACTGCATTATTTATGTTGACACTAACTACCAGTGACTGCTTGAGAAACTGGAGGGGCTGAGGCAAAGCTGCGGAGCTGAGTTTCTGTTCCGAGGGTTTCCAGGAACACTGGAGTGATGCAGTGTGGAAAATAATTAGGAGAACTCAGTAGTCTTGCTACAGGAAAGAGATGAGTCAGGGTTTTGGGGTCTTTTTTTGAGTGCTGAGATGATTTTGGGTGTACTAGAAGTGAAAAATTCAAGCAAAAATTGAAGTTTAAAGAAGTCTACTAGGAATTTTCTACAAGGAAAAAATGCCCCTCTGAGGAAGGAATTGGGGAAATCAAGAGTGGTAGGGTGTGAAAGAGGTTATAAACATATTTGCAGTATTAGCACAGCATAGAACCATGAGGTATGACTTAAATAGGTTAATAAATACCTCTGTACATTACAGTTGTCACTAGAACATTCTGTTGTATGAACTAGACAACAGGGAAAATCCACATACATTTTAATTGCAGTCACAGTCTGAGCACTAATGAATATCATGAGAGGGGGAGGATGTGGTAGTGTTGGACTGCTGAAAAGGATCTCAATGTTTAATTCTTCTGAAAAGAATCTCAGGTATGACTTAACTGCATGTGAGTAACTGAATATTCACTGTAACTAAATATTAACCAAGGACAGTGTTGACCTATGGTATTTGCCAGTCCCTTTTCAGTCTGGTCGATGCTTAGGGATTGATCCATGATTTCATATTTAATTACACATAGAACCAAAGGATGGAAAGTTTTCTTTAACCCTTGTGCATGTACCATGGTGGTTCCCCTCACAAGGTGTACACATGAACCTTTCTTCTTTTTTTTGGATAGCGTGATATTTGTGAACTGACTTGTGGTCAGGTTTGGGAAGTGGGGATGGACTGGTTGGGAACAGAGCTGAGGACCTCTTTAAAAGCAGACAGAAGTGATGTGGAGTTCATCTAACTTGAGAGGATTTCAAAACTTTGATTTTTCCATTTTCTTGTATTAATATTGCTGGATTTAAACATGGGACTTTTTTTTTGGTTTTGTTTCGTTGGGATAGTTCCATAAATTAGTGAGCTCAAGGGCTGGTGATACTGCTTTTAATAAGTACAAATAGTAATATTTAGGTAGGAGGTTTTGTATTATAACAATTATTTTTACTGTCAGGTTCAGTGCTGACTTGCTATATAAAATAACTTCCTGTATTAGAACAGGTAAGGAGTGCTATTCCACTTCCAGCTGTACTTTTTTCTTCCCTAAGATGAAAACAGTGTTCAAACTGATACCCTCTCTCCTACCTCTATGGATAATTGACCCTAGTCACTAATTATGAAAAATAAAACTGGCTTATGCATCTTGAAATATTTTGTGTGCAGAGATTCCAGTTGGTGCCACTTAAACAGACAGATTGTGCATTTTGATCTTATTTTCTTAATGCCTAAGCCCATATACTGTGGTGGTTTAAGTTACTTATCAAAGCAAATATCTCTGGAGCAGAAGAGTTTTACCTAAGGATGAACTGTTTTGGTCTTCCAAATCTTACTTTAACTATTCCACTTGATGAGTGGGAGGCATGTGAAAAAAATAGGAAGGGCCCACTTTAGACCAGAGGTGTTACTAAACTTATTTAAAAATAAGTGATAATTATTCTGTTAAAGAAGCTGCCTGCTTGCAAATATAAGGCCAGTACTTCCCAGTAGTAAGTTCCAGCTGCTTGGAAGCTTTTAATGGGAATTCCCTCAAATAGGCTCCAGAAAACTTGTGAAATTGTTCCTGTAAAATACAGCATTCAGCTGGGTTGATTCTAAACTAAGAGACCATGGTTTCTAGGGAATCTTGTGTTCATACTCATTAGTGATGATGAATAATTTGTTTTTTGTGGGTGGAAACTCTCCTTCTCCACCAGAATTTACAGATCCTACAAACCCAGCAAACTCACATGCTTCTGAAAATCTCCAGTAGTCAGTGGTAACAAAACCATGATAATGGTAATATAGAAAGATGGTAATAAAACTCCCAGAGTACTGAGTGAAAGGTTAGAACAGCAAAGGAAATGGAAATATTCCTGGAAATATTCAGGCTGCCTCTGTTATTTCTATAGTGGCTGCCTGAGGAAGATGCCCAGGAAGGTGTAGATCTTTTTGTACCCTTACAATTATTTCTTTCACCTGTTTACTTTAAAATGTTGTAGCTACAGATTGATTTAGTAAATACAGGGAGTTCAGAGTTGGAGGCATTGTGTCCATTTTACCACTGATTTCATTTGGCATTTTGCTGCATAAAAAAGTAGGCTGGACATGAGAATACTTAGGTAATTATTTTAGATATTATAGAAGCTCCTATAGCTTTTACTCACTTTTACACAAAATGTGATGGGTTTCTTGCTTTTTTTGTTAAGAGTTTTGAAAGAGATTGGAGGCACAAGGAGATTTAAGGCATTTTTGAGTGAGATTTATGTCACTTTTTGGTCTGATTGTCACCCTTCAGACCACCCTGCTCCATGATATATGGAGAAACATTATGAGATTATATGTTCACTGAGCATTCAAACCCTTCATTGAACTGATGTCCAGCTTGTTAAAGCTCATTATTTAACTCTTAAAACATACATAGTACATACAAGTGGAACAGATTATGTAGAATGCCATTGTTGCTAAAACAATGATGGATTAATCACACAGGAACTCAATTATCTCCCATATTTCATAGGTTTCTGCCTTGTATCATCAGTTCATGAATATTTGAAATGCCGAGCATGCTTCATTGAAATAACTAATTGCAAATGCTGTGATTTATTGAACAGACTTTACTGGAGATTTAATAGAAATATCTATTCCAAAGTAATTTGATCACAGATTGTGTGTTTGCTTTTCAAAAATTCCGCCCAGTATAATAAATTTTCTGCTTTAATTGCATGTTAACCTTTGAGAAATCATACCTCTGGGAAAGCCTCCTGCTGGAATATATAGTTTCTGAATTTGGTGATGATACACTTGCAGGTAACTATTATGGTAAAAAAGGCATAATCTGCAGTTATGGCCATGCTGGATCCAGATTTTTTGGACTGTAGGGGTTTACATAAGGCCTCAACTCCTAATAAAGGTGCTTCCTGTCTGAGTTATGTGACATTTATCATCTTTTTCCCCATCTGTATACAGAGATGCTCAAATACTGCTCTTTATGAAATTTAATGGTGAAACTGCTGTTCATTGCAATAACATACAGATTATGCTTATGACAAAACTTACCATCACTGTCAGCAGACTTAAGTACTTTAATTCTTCCTCCAAACAATTGAACTGAGATACTGCTGACATGCAGCACAGCACTCTGCTTTGGGGTGGCAAATAACTCTCCCAGAAGCAGATTTTCCTCGTTGTGGTAGAAAGAGAAAATATGTTCAATTCATAACATAGTCTTTTTATTTTTTTCCCCAAATTTTTACTGTAATTCTTAATAACATACCAAGATTTTTCTTGAGAGAGTCCTCCAGATGGGCTGTCAGACTTGTTTCTGGTTGTAGGTGGTAAGGTGAGTACGGCTTAATTTTGGTTGAGTTTTAAAATGCGGCTGAAAGTTTGAGTTCTCACTCTGCTCTTCTCATAATCCATTTTGGTTTTTGACTGTTGTGACAAAGCTGACAGTGGTGAACTCATTTACTGGTGGACTGATTAGCTGAGAGGATGTGGGGAATTGATGTTCATGTATTTTGCCCCTTCATTCTTCATTGCTGATCAGTGAAGGGCCTGGAGGTGAGACATGCAAGATGCAACTAGAAATATTGATATTATAAGGACATGTAGGTGTGAATGCTCCAGTCTTTAAACTTTCTGGAAGTAAAATTCAAAATAATAATAATAAATTTTTTTAAAAAAGGAATGAATGACAGTATTCAAAACCACATAAAAATCCTAGAATATTATCTTTTCTTTTTTGTCAGAATACTAATTGCTGCCAAAATTTAGATGATCAGACATCTGAAAATCTGGAGTTTGTGCTTACAAAGTTTTCTGAAAGTTGAGAGCTTCGTTGCAGAGTAAATCCAGTCCGAAATAACATTTTGTTCAGTTTGGAAGTTCACAGCTGCCAAATCCGTAACCTCCCAGCAGTGAAATCACAAGGTTTTGTTGTTAATTTAACATGATGTACCTTGGAATTTCAGATTTTTTCCAAGATAATCCCTTAGAATCCCTCCTTTTCTTTTTTTTTTTTCTTTTTTTAAATGCAGGTATTATGTATTTACCAAGACATCAAAGTCGTTGCTTCTGGAAATCATTGTGTTCTCAGACTAACAATGGCATTTTAATATAATCATTTGCAAATTAATATTTCAATATTTAAATAATTTTTTAATTTAAATGTTCATTGTGTACTTTTAACAGCTTAATTTTGAGGTAGTGGTGGCAAGTGTCTGCTAAGTGGTTGTTTTTTGTGTTGAATAATTTTGTCCCCTGTTTAAGCTCTGATATCTATAATATATTTAGCTATTTATTATGATCTTAGATATTATTGCTCAGAAGTACCATGAGTTGTATTTGGCTGCATCAGTTCAATAACTTGTGATCATCTGAAGTAATTGGCATTGAGAAAGAGAAGGAATCAAAGATAATAAAGATACTATAGCTGGACTTAGTCTTTTTTGGTGGGGTAAAAAAAGGTACAAATAAATACTGATGCAACCAAATAAAGCAACAGTCATGTTCCTTAAAGTGCAGTCACTGATTAATACATGTAAATAAGAGACTTAATGGATTTGAACACATTTACAGTTAATAAAATAGAGGTAAACCAAATGGCCTTGAAAAATTATTTAATGCATCTTAAATTATAGGTTTAAATAGATTAAATGATGTAAGCCCTGAGCAGAGTGAGTTATAAGAGTTGTATGAGCAAGTTACCATTAGATAATGAATCACTGTCAGTCCACTCACCTGTAGGAACTGTTCAGGAATTTATTGTTTCTCCAGAGCAAATACAAGAAAACTTATCTGTGTAGCAGCTTCTCAATATTTGATTATAATGGGGTGAATTAGAGAAATAGGAAAGAAAGAATAAGAGACTACACCAACTGAAGGTCAAGTTAGGGATTAGAGATTCTGGCATAAAGTAAAACACAGGGTTGGGATTGGAACCAAGACTCTTCACTTTTCATCCTGGGCCAAGAATGTTTTAGTTAAGTCAGTGGCTGTTGGTGCATTTTCTGTAACAGTGTAATGATGAATGTTGTAATGGTTGTGGCATGTTCCCAGTGGGATAAAACAAATGGGAAAATCCTTGTAGTGATAGATACACTTGCCCAAGACTTGGAAACCTAATTGGAAGGCTTAGCTCTGAATAAGGCAGAGAGGAGGCTTAAACTTGGAGTGGTTTGGCCCAAAGATGAACTGAATCCGTGCATCCTTCCCCATAACTTTTTGCAAAGATTATATCCCATGATTCATTATATTTTGCCCAGCAAGAAATTCAATTTATAGATCCTATATTGACTTCTGCAGCAGTTGAGAAGTTCAATTATTTAGCTAATTGAAACATCCCTGTTTTGCCATTCTGTGATAGTGTCAGAACAATAAACTTCATTAAAGCAACAAAAAGTCTTTTGAAGAGGGAACATGAGAATAAATGAAAAAGATCTGTCAGACTGTGTGTGATTGGGTTTAAAGGCCAGATTCTCTTGATAATAAGGGGTTTTTTTTAAGCATTGGATTGTATTTTCCCTCTTTGCCCTTTCCCACTTTTTTTGCTTGATAGCTGGCAATAGCTCCTTCTTTACATGTTTTTGCAGCATCATGGGTATTAACTTCTTAGACCCAAAATCTACAAGTCTTTCTGCTTGCAGTTATCTCAAAAATGGAGTTCATGATTCCAGCTTGAGTTGCCTCTGCAAAGGTTTTTAACTTATTGTCAGCTGCTTAAATAAATGCTGGGCAAGTGTAAGGTGAAAACAGTAACATTGCAACTGAGACAAAATTAATTTTTCATCAGAAAATTGTAAAAACAACCAGCTGAGCAACAGAGCTCAGATGCAAAGTGTCTGTCTGTAATTCCTGCATTAAAATCTTTGCTTAAAGGGCTTTCTGAGAAATTTCTCTTCTACAGGTCACCAGGGATCCTGGTCAGGGGAACTCCATCACTGGAGACTTTAAAGACCATCTTGTTCCACCCCCTGCCATAGTCAGGGACACCTTTAACTAAACCAGGATGCTTCAAAACCTGTCTAACCTGGAAATGAAAATCTTCTGAACTTTCATGGAAAGACAGAGTGTGTTATACTTAGATAGCAGCACTTCAACCTTCTACTTGCAGGATCCTGGGTTGTTGTACAGTTTCTGTTAAAAACTCAGTTGTTAGATGCAGTAATATTGGAAAGGAAGAAATACAATCTTATTTATAATAAAATTATGATATGATTAATTACTTGCAGTGAACTTTTTTTGCAAGTCAGAAGCACAGTGAGGATTTTTATGTGAAAGCTTGAGTCCCATTAGCAAAAATCATTACTGTGTTCGACAGACTTCAATAAAGAGCTAATTTATGTTCTTATCTATACATATTTTAAATCACTGTAAATACAGATTGTCTTTACTGCTTTGCCTCACTTTTTTCCTTTCTCAAGGGTTGCTATTTTTTTTACCCTTCCCATTTTCTTTTCTCCCATGTTCAGCCCCTTCTTTCAACCCCTTCTCTCTTTGATTGCTGCATTCCATGTTGTCTACTTCCCAAACTACTGTCATGGGAGCTCTTAAATACACTGAAGCAATATAGAGGTGATGGAATAAAGATATGAATAATATTTAGTGTTTCCCAGGTAAGGGCTGATGAAATTGCACCAGTGAAAGCTGCAAAAATGTAGAAGAGTTGCTGTTTGAATTGGTGTCAGTGACTGTCGCTGGTGAATAAGTACTGGTGTCAAGGCTTATTTTCAATCAGAGAAGACTTTCATCTTGTTGTGTTATGGCTTTTTCTGGCTCCAGCAGGTTGTGTAGACACAGTTCTTGTGAACTCTGTAAAGCAGAAGGAGATGGTCACTGTAAATAATGGACAAAACCTTGGTGCTGTACTTGGTGAAAATGGGAGAATGCCTTTCTGTGTGTGTTTGCCATAACCTAATCTCACACTCCAAAAACAGCCAGCTCTTGTCCAGGTGTGAAAGTGCTGTACTTCACAATTAGTTCTGCATGTTGGGCTGTGATTGTGCAGGAAAATCAGCCAGCTCTGAAAGCAATTTGGCATCTTGTGAGGGTTGAGCCTCCAAAGCACGCAGGAGTCGGGATCACTGGGTAAGTCTAATGCCATGAATGTAACATATGCATTCCTACCCTGGATATGTGATCCTAACATCAACTCCAGAGTTTTCCTGACCATGGCTGGGTTTTTTTCCTTAGTTCAGCTTTTATATATCATGCTGACAATTTACTGATTCTTCATTTATTTTAGCGAGATTTAAAAATTCAGAGGTTAATGTTGCTGAAAAATCTAGATGGAACCAACAAGGATTCTGACTGTCAGTTCTTTTTCATTCTTAATTCAGTGCCATGTAAATTCAAGGTAACCAGGGAAACCAAGAGCTTGCTATCCTTATACACTTTGCAGAGTACTTTCTGGAAATAGTGTTCTCCAATCTGTCATGATCAGTATTCTTTGAGAACAAAATAAATGAATCTTAACACAGGTAAAAAGCAAGAAGGCAGGGTCACCTTAATGTGAGAGTAATCATACAGTCCTCAAAACTTATTTTGTTGCAAATTTACAGGGGAAACCAGAAATTACTGGGTTGCAAAAAAAAAAAACCAACTTAAATACATGGTAAAATATGGTGTGTGACAATTCAGCCTTTTTGAGTAGCAGCACAAGTGCCTGTGGATGGAGGCTCAAAAAAGAATGTTGTTCATTAGGAATCAGTTTTATCTCTAAATTTAGGTGCACTGGTAAACATGCCCTGCATGTTTCCTTACATGTGTGGCTGCAGACTTTGCACACGTGATCCCACAGGGGCAGATACTTTACTTTTTTTCTCCTGGCACATGGAGCTGAAGAGAAGAATCTCTGCCCATTCTCCCCTGAATTTAGGCAGAAATTAGGGGCAAGAAGGACCACCTGAGACCTTGTTATGAGAGGCATGATAGATGATAAATCCACAACACAGGAACCTTGTGCAGAGTGGTGCTGCTTTACATCTCTGCCATGTTTTGTGGCTGCAGCAGCCAGTAGATCCTCCTGGGGGAAGTATAAGTGTGTTCTCAATGGAGGCACACTTTTCTGTACAATAAATTTAAATATTAACTATATCAGAATCATAGACACGAAGGCAGTGCTTTGATATTTGTCTAAATTTAGATTCCACACAATCAGTAATGCCAAACCAGTGGTAACTTTGATTTTATTTTCTTTTGAAGCTGTGGTGTGTGGTTAACAAGCAGAAGACTAAATCTTTAACTTCTTTTAGAAATAAGCTGTTTGTTTTATGTAATATTATTCCTGAAGGGCCAGAGGGCTTGTTTCATGGTGGACTTCAGAAACATCCTTCACTGCCACTGTACAGGAAGCAATACTACTTGTACTACTTGACTTCTGGAATCTGACATTTAGGTTTCCATTTCTCTGCTGTTAACAGATATGTACTGTACTGTCCCTAAAACTAATCGTGAATCCTATGGAGAAGTGTAGAAAATGTTTCAAAACAAATTAAAAATTAATGACATAGTCAATTTTTTTACTTGTATCTTGTATTTTCACCTGCAGAAAACTAAAGAAACCATCAAAGAAAACAAGCATTAGATTCTAATTTGGAGTGACTTATTGAAGGAAACCCAATCACTAAACCTCTAATGATGATAATATTTTTTGACAACTCCCTAATTCTTACAAGTTGTTGGTAAGAGTTGCATCAAGCTTGCTGAGAACCCTGGCTCTCACCTGGGTAATTCAAAGAATTGTGTGGCCTGTGATCATTTATAAGCAATGATACCTTTAAAAGCATAGCTGGAGATGTTTTTTGGTTTTGTTTTCTTTTTTTTTTTCTTTCCTTGCAGCATGGGGTAGAATCACAGCTGCTGTTCTGCCATTCATGTTCTGCTGCATCCATTCCCCAACAGCCACAAAGAATAAGTAGGCAAAAATAGCAATGAGTCTTATTCAGGCTGTTTTTGGAAAAAACAGCCCCAATACAATGCAGAGATTCAGTTCATTGTTTGTGTCTTTACATGTCTATCAATGTCTTAAAGATACCAACATGGGGGTTTTAATATTTCCCTTTAAAATGCCTTCTATTTATATAAAAAAAATAAGGGGTTGAAAAGGGTCTGTGGAGTTAATTTCCCATGTGGAATTGTTATAAATTATGACAGCAGTAAGTATGAAACACATTTTTTCATTAATCTAATATTAATGAAAGGCCACCTTCTCTCACCTTCCAGAATCTTGCTAACTTTGTTCATGTTTAATAGATATGTTTGCACTGTTTGAAGTCTTCATTTGCATCTGGAGATGCAAAGGGGGAGAACCCTTCAGTGGTATGTAGTGACCTTCTGTTTTGCCCAACAAATCAGGGACCAAAGGCAGAATTTGAGAACTACAATCACAACCATGTGGTCAGGGAGATACAAGTTGTATAATTAACTTCTGAAAGGATCCTGTTCTCCAGTCAGATTCACTGGGATAAATTGGGCAGGACAGTATAGCCCAGGACACCTTGCACAACCACACTTGAGAGGGAACTCAAAGCTGTGTTCAGAGTGGGAGGTGTGTGGGATGTGGCTGCACATTTGAACCCATCCCATTACTTCTAATTAGATTTGGGCAACAGAACTGGCAACTCAGCCTGGAGAAAAGGAGGCTCAGGGGGGACCTTCTGGCTCTGCAGCTCCCTGACAGGAGGGGGGAGCTGGGGGGGGGTCGGGCTCTGCTCCCAGGGAACAAGGGACAGGAGGAGAGGGAACGGCCTCAGGCTGTGCCAGGGGAGGGGCAGGTGGGACATCAGCAGGAATTTCTCCATGGAAAGGGTGGTCAGACCTTGGCAGGGGCTGCCCAGGGAGGTTTGGAGTCCCCAGCCCTGGAGGTGCCCAAGGAAGGGCTGGATGTGGCACTCAGAGCTCTGGGGCAAAGGTTTTACAGGAGCATCATGTGTGTTCATCTGCATGGGGAGATTTAAGAAAAGTAGTGTCAGAACTGCAACAGCAGAGATTATTAAAATAAAGCTGTTCAGAAGAAATTTAGTTACGTGTCAGAAGCCACAGAACAGGGGCAGCTGCATTCTCTCAGATGCTGAGTGCTCTCTCACCCTCAGCCTGCATTCCAGGTGCCTGTCTCTGCCAGTCACTAAAAGTCCCTTCTCCTGTGTCACAGCTCTGACTCTTTTACTGCATTTGTTTTGTAACATAAAGTTTTATGTTGCTCACTTCATCATACAAAGGAGAGTTGGAGCACACAGGTACCCAATAAATCCTTGTGAGTAGAATTCCATGTCTCACCACAGATCAGAGAATTAAAACTTGAAATGTGGAAGGGCCAACACATCTCAACGATGAGATGCCTCATATGAGTGAAAAAAAAAGAAAAAAAGGTTCTGAAGCATGTAGAAGGAAAACAACTTTAAGTTGAAAACTGTTTTCAGTGATTAGAGAAGTGGGTTGTGTTTCCCTGTAATGAGAATTAAAAGCAGTGCATCAGAAGAGGGAGAGGAGGTGCTGCTGGCACTGACATAGAAACATCCATTGGAAGCCACAGTGAGGAACCAGAGCCCCAATAGCAGGTGATAAACTGGAAAGTGGAATATTAAATTCCAGGGATCTGAATAGAATCAGACTGAGTGAATAATGAGGCATTTAAGTAACAAGTGAATTGCCCATGTTTGAGCCAAGCCTTGTGAGTTCCAATAAAATGTCTATTTAAATTTGATCTCTCACTGCTTAAAGAAGAAGAGAGTAAGGAAAAGGGGAAAAAAACCAAAAAACAACTAAACCCACCAAACATCAGGCAAGCAAACCAGCAAAAGTTCTGTCTGTAGGTGAAGGAAAAGAATCATTTTCATAAGATTCTCAATCTGTACCATCCTGCTTAGGAGAGGAAATGTAAAATTGCATCTGGATCTCATATTTTTATATGGAGCAGCTAAACATACTCATATTCATATGAAGATTTAAAACCAATCAACAAATGAACTTTCTTTAGCTGTTAGCTGCTGATTCCATAAAGGTACCCTCAGGTTTTCCCTTTTTTGTTGGTTCATTTGCACTGGGTTAAACTCCCCTGTGGATTTCCTTGGTCTGTGGTTTGTCACAGCAGACCACTGTGCTTCCTTTGGAGCCATTTCACCACCCTAATTAAATTTGTGGTCAGGCTTATTTAGCTATTATTTGCTTCATAGAACCCAACATTTGAGAGTTTGGTGTCTGCTCTTGAGCATGCTAAAAGTAACTGCTTTAATTAAGCAAAAAATGAAGTTGGTCCTGTGGTTTGAAGTGCAAACATTATTACCAACTTCACCAGTAACTACTTTTTTAATAGAGAGGTACAACAGCAACAGTAAATTCTTGGCTCTATGTTGTTAAATGTTATAAAGGAGACCTGCTCAGTGGGAGTTCTTTTTGTCAGGGTAAAGATTGCTAAGATTCTAAAAAAATTTAAAAGCTAAGTCAATGTTATAAATCTTTTTTTAAAAAAATTGAATTTCATTTTTGCTTTGAAGGAAAATGTCTCATCTGCTTCCTTTTGTGCTTTTGGGGGGTTTAGGGAGTTTCATTTCAGCAAAATAATTTTTTTATTTTGCTATGCTAACATAGATTTTATACCTATCTGAAATTTTCTGAAGAGACATTTCAAACAACTTGTTGTCTTGAAACACTTCAAAACTGATTATTTGAGAGACGTTTCACAGATATGCCTTGAGGCTCAAATGTGTGATGCAAGTGATTGTATTGGGAGCAGCTTGCAGTTGGAATAATCGGGTTTTTTTACAGAAACAGCAAAGAAATCCATATTCTGAAGGAGTAGAAAGCCACACTAATCTTCATTTGGTTCAAGGGATGGAAAGAAACGGGTTGTGCAGTTACTGAAAGGAGCTGTTTAGTCATAAGGTACAATCCTGGAAGCCCAGTGAGAGATTATGTAGTGTTTATCTATCACTAGTGTATGATTTATCTTTTTCTTGTTAATTTTAACTGTGCAGAGAACTGGAATTTGAATTAATGGCGAGCACAGTCCTCAGCCAGAACTGTGGGCTGAGGCAAAGCTGTGGAAACCTGGAAGGAACAAAGGAGCCTGGATAAAGTGACTGACAAAGGGTTAGATGGCAAATTAAAGAGCAAAGTCTGAGGTGGATCTGTGGCTAAAAGGGGCAGAGGGCCTTGAAAAGAGCCCTCCTGGTTCCCATTTTCCCAGGAACTTGGCAAACCATGGGAGGTTGGATTCCCTGCTCCACTGCCCCAAGCTAAGGGGTCTGTTTGATCCTCAAAAAGTTTCCTAAAAGGACTCCCTATATTTTATAAGTGCAGAGATATCTGTAGAAGCAGATGGAGTAAAAACCAGTTCTAGGAATTGCAGCAGCACTGCAGCTAAATATTTTAACCAATAAATAAAATGCAGAAATAAAACCAAATACTTCTTTGTACACTTGGTGCTGTTTGTAAATCCAGAGTTTTCCATGTGTTGCCAGCTGTTTAATTTATCATGTCAGCTCTTGACATTTTTTCTGATAAGTAAGAAAGATAAATCCATCACATTTTTTGCTTTTTAACTGCAATTGCATTTTCAGCATAGGATGCACTGAAATAATAGATTGCTTAGCAAAGTAAATATATGAAAATGGTGTTTAGGATTTCCATGTAAGCAGTAATTAGAGTACTGCTTGTCAGTTTTAGAGCATTGTGAAATATTGTGGCATATTGTGACTTTATTTTTGCAGAATCTGTTACATACCTGTCACGTTAATTCAGCTAGAAAGCATTCTTTATGACAATTCATACAATATCATAAAGGCAGGCAGTCATGTTTGTTACTGAATCATTGCATGTCTCAATGTTGGAATTAAATTGGAAAAGAAAAAGACAGTGCAAGAAGATTAAGCTTGGTATAAAATACATTTTAAAGGATCTGGATCTTGTTTTGCCGTTCCTCTTGCAACCATAAAATTCTTAAGATGGGAACTTGCTTAAATTAGATATATCTACAGGAATTAATATTTTGTCTAGTGTTGGCAGAAGTGATCACATAAACAGCAATAAAATTCCCAACACTGATGAAGAAGTGTGAAACTTTTATTATTGTTCTGTTGCCATAGGGCAAGATGGATTTTTCCATTTTTTCAGTGACTCTGACTTTCTATTAATTTTTTCTTTATTGGTCCACATTTACCATTGACCAAAGTGGTCTCTTGGGTGTTCTCTCAGGTTTTTATTTAACAAGCTTTAACTTTTTTTTCCTAAGCAATTGGATGGACCCCTGCAACCCCTGTGCTATTGCAGATGATCTAACAAGGTTTTAAACATAATCCTCACTTATTGTCCTTGTGAACTGCAGGCTACATGTATGGAAAGGGATGATCCTTTATTTCTGGGCTTGGTCAGCCTTGGCATGTTGAGTTTGTGGATTTTGGTGGTTTAATTTGGTTTTTGGTTTTGTTGGGTGGTGGTTTTTTTTGTTGTGTGTTTGATGACAGCTTTCTCAGGCACTGCTTGGAAGGAACCCAGTTTGTGTGTGATTGTTGTGTCAAGTCTACCCCTTCATGCTAAATATGATTGGGTCTTACCTGTGCATCTTATTTCTTTTCATAATTTACAGATGTTTTTAGCAGGCTGTACATTGTTTGAATAGCACCAGATTTTAGCTCAAACATTTTTTCTTGGGTGTATCTATGTCACCCTACCTCCTGGGGCAGGGACAATAAAACAACACTTCTGTAAAGTGAATATTTTGAAAAAGTGGCCTTGCAATCTCTTACACTGCTTTAAATAAGTTATTTGACTTTGTTGTGTCATCCTGGAGTTGAATTACCTGGAGTTACATAGAGCTGGTGCTGCTGGGCAACCTTATCACAGTGACTGGATGGTTATTTCACTGTAAATAGCACTTATAATTAATACTGTTTAGTGAAGCATCCCTCTACTGATTTCTTTTTATTAACATGGCCTAGAACAGTGAGAGTCAATACCATTAAATATTTTTATCCTTCTTGGATAAAAGTAACAGAGCAGGTATTAAGTGAACAAATAAAAAGGTTTTATGAAACATTGGTATATAGATATCTATATAGTTGTCTGGCTTTATTCCTCTCTGAAATGGGGAAGATTTTTCCCAATAATGTTTACCACTACCTGAAGTGTTTTATACACCAGTTCAAAACAGAAGCTGTTAATAACCATGATAGGATCTACTAAAAGGAGCTATAGCTCACCCAAAGGTATTTTAGTATTCAAGATTGCTTTTTTTCTTTGATTTCCATCTCAAAAAGTGTTGAGCAGGTCAGTGTTTCTCAGCTTTTACTTCAAACTTTCATACTTGAGTATTGCAAAGTCTCAGCAACCAAAATATAGAGGGCTTAGACTTCTAGTCCTCATTCTGTGTCCATCATCAAGGGACATGAGCTGATTTAAATCATGTATTAATTAACAAGAGGAGCACTTGGGAAATGGCAGGGGGAGGGTATTATTTTCTAAAATAAAACAGGACATGTGCTTCCATTTATATTTTATTGGAATGAGCTTGTTACTGTGCTTGGGATGATAATCATATGCACCAGGCCTCAACTGGACAGGACACAACCTCAATTAGAAGATTGTGGAAAAGGACTCAAAAGCTGTATTTTTGAGTTCCAATATTCTGATTCTCCTTTCTGATTTATATATTTAAGGATCAGGTTTTTTGTTGGCCAGTGGGAAACTGTATGAGATAATGACTGCTGACTTTGAGTATCCCAATCCTGCAACAACAGATTTTGATGGCTCCTCAATACTAATTATTACTCAACCATTTGATCTCATTTATGAGTGATTAAATAATAAGAAAAGATGATTAAAAGTAGTGTGGCACTGAATATAATAGCTGGGTCAGATGAAAACACTGGGAGCGATCTCTTTGGTGTCTATTGATGAGGAAGGGGGAGAAACTGGATGGCACAAAATTTGCTTGGTCTTTGCTCATGTGATGTTGTTCATCTGAATTTTACTTTTTCATTTGTGTTGAGATGTTACAAAAAATCCCTTTGAGTCATGAAAAGCCAAGAGAGCTACACTGAGTATAAAAGGATGGAAGCTTCTGAGTGGACTACAGATATTCAGCATCAATTTTTTATAGTTTGAGGGTCCCTCTCTGAGGTGACAGTGCAGACAAAGCTTTCTTAAAGAAGAAATATCCCCACTGTGGTGGGGTGGAAAAACCCACAGGGTTTTGTGTGCTCCACAACTGGTGTGGAGGGACAGAGCTCCTGGCACACCAGGACTGGAAATGATACCATTGGAGTCATTCTTTGGAGGGGGAAAAAATAAATAACTCAGCATCCCAGGTGATATTTCTTCCCCTGCTCTGAAATAAAGGGTTTAAGCTTGATGGAAAAAAATTGCATGGCAATATACTCAGTATTTTCAGTACTTGACAGTTCTCATTGTTGCCAGGGGTCCCATTTCATGTCTTTTATAAATATTTCAAATCAAGGTCCCTTAGATGAAGATATTAAGATGCCATCATTTCACAGCAGAATGTCATTGGTGACAGGTAATTTTAAAATGTTCCAAACAGACTTTCTTTATCTTCATATTTTTCTTGTTTTTCAGGATTCCTGAATCCTCTCTGATTTCTTTCACTCTTCTGTCTTTCCAGTTGGGTTTCATGAAGAGGGAGGCAATGGCAATGCATATTAAAAATGGAAATGCATATTAAAAAGCTCCTGAAGTATAAGTATTAAATGAAATGAAGTGCTTGAATATTTTACTGTGATTTTTTTATGTAATCTACTACTTTTCTGTAATGTATTGTGGGATTTTTTTCTCAGTTGAAGATAAATTCTTGGTTTATTAAGTGAAGAGGGAAAATAAATTCCCTAGCCATAAGAATGTTAAGGCCAAGTATCTTAATTTAAGGTAAGGTCTCACTAGAAGGATATATTGTAGTGAAAAGTAAACAGGTTCAAAGGAGGAGGCTTTAATTTATCTTTCAATTTTCCAGGAGATCTGGATTGTGACAAATGGAATATTCTCATTTTTCATAAGTTAAGTATGTAATTAGAACAATTTCACACATCTTTATTTTTGATTTTTCAAGAAGCTCTGATTTTGTTGTGTAACTAATGGCAGAATGTAGAAGGATTATGGTGGATTAATTTGCAACAGCTGTTGTAACAACTTCCTAATAGTTCCTAAGCATAAAGGTAGGACCTGTTTATCTCTTTTTAATTGTGTAAAGCACATATCAGCTGCTAATAAATCTATGATGCCTGGCTATGCATGCAAGATGCTTTAGATATAAATTACCTTTTATAATTAACTAGCTCTGGGCTGCAGATGGTTTTGACCCACCTTCTAGAGAAAATAAATTGATTATGTGTTTGCTACTATGATTTTCTTTCACATCAGAATATAAATTGTGGTAAAAGTTTTACAGAATAATTTTCCATCTTTCCTGGTCACCCCAAAGCTTCTCTCCTCCAGGCTGAACAATCCCAACTCCCTCAGCATTTTATCTGAGAAGATCATTGGGTCTGGTGTCATCAGTCACTCACCACATGAAATATTCCTCTCTTAATTTTATGAAGATGTGTTTTTAAACCTTAGATTATTTTGTCCTTAGGATTTCTCATTTGAAACTCTGTCCAAAAATTTCTTCCAGACTTTGACAGCTCTAATGGTAGAAAACTCTGCTATCATTTCTAGTTTAAATCCATGAAACTTTTGTTGCTCTTTAAGGAAACCCACTCTTTTAATCCTTTCATTTCCTCCTTTCCTTTCTTCCTCTCTCCCCTACAACATGCCAAGGTTATCATTGTATCACACCAGAGTTTTGGCAGCATCCTCTGCAGATGCTCCTGCAGAGCCTTAGTGACCAGACACCTTTCCCTGGTGTTTGGGGAGGATCTCTTCGTGCTGGTTGTTGTTGTGGCAGCCCAAGGGAAAGGGTGGGAAGAGGAGATGTGCAGGATCTACCAGGAAACAGCTCAAGGAAGCTGAACTCTGCCTGCTCACTGGTTTTATCAGCTACCCTGGCAACAGCAACAACAAGAAAAGATGCCACTAAAACCATAACATTTAATAACACAAAACATCACCTGCTGTGACTGGCAGAGCCCTGATATGATGTGTACATACCTATCAGTCAGTCATTTCCATTTAACATTCCTGTTGAGGCAGGAACAAATCAAGGTCATGTTTGAGAAATTGTTTTGGCAGTGCACATTTCCACAGGATTACTTCCAACACCTACAGTGACCATACACTGCTTTCAGCACTACAGCATCGTGTTTGACTCCTGCAAACAGGGTTTGCAGCAATAAGTGTACTGCAGGGATGGCTTCTGATGCATCCACATCCCTGTTCTCTGCAGTCATTTCTGATTGATGAGGTATTTGGTGCAGCAGGGGATTTTCCTTCATGGTTACTGGCTGGATCATCTTGACCTTGATACTTATGGCTTTCATTCCCACTCAGTAACTCCAGTCATTGAGATAATCCAGTTCTTTTGGCCTGATATCTCCTTTCTACTCTCTGTTGACAGTGGTCCTAACTTTTTTTTAGCAGTGCCTGTTCCTTGTGCCAAAGTAATACTAAGAAAATACTAAAAAGATGGGTTTCAGAGCAAAGTTGATTCTTTCTTTTCAAAGGATGGTTATGAATTAGTTTGACACTTTTCACCCTTTCTTTTTTATCTGTGTTTTATCTAAGTGTAAAAAAATGCAATATGTGAGGCACACAACTTTCAAATCCTAAGTCAGAATAACAGAACCCTTCTTTTCTTATGTCACTACCACATACTGTGTCAATATAGATGTCACAGAGAAGCTTCTCTTCCTTTCTGCTTGAAATGTCTTCAAGACTCCAGTTGGAACAAGAATGCAGAAAAGCAATCAGCTACTTAAACAGCAAAGTGTCCTGCAAGCTCTAAAAGGGAAGTTCAGGGAAGCCAGTTCATTCACACTACTTTTGTTCATCCTGAATATGTATTTTTCCTATTTCTCACTGTGGTCAACACACTCTTCACTGTAACATTAGGAGTGCCAGGATCATATATTGAGATACAACTCGTGAAAAAGACCAAGGAAAAATAGAAACTAATGGGGGAAAAAAAGGATTTCTGGTTTCAGGGCTGTCTTTGATGGCAACTTTATCTGTTGACTCAGCCTTTCCCCTTTTGGGAAGGGCATGGTGTGGACTTCTGGTTCTGATATTAAGCAGTGCAATATTGTCAGCGTGTATTAGACCCTTGTGGTGGTAACTATATAATCTCATTTCCTGCACGAGGCAGGGTTAAAGTGTTACTTGTGAGTGGTTGGGTCTCTTGGGAAATATTTAATATGCAGTGTGGTGGTGGTTTTCTGCTTCAGTGGGGACTGGGGGTTATATTTTGTTTCTTCTTTGTTTGTTGTAAAGCTCAGTTTCAGGTTTGTCTTTATCTCATCTCCCCCAAATAAATTCATTGTGTCTTTCCAAAAAAATGCAGCTTTGGGATCTGAAACTGGGGGAATCTTTGAGAATGGCTGTTTAAATACACAAACTGTGTGCAAACTTCCCTTGCTGGAAACAGCAAGGTACCTCTGGAAGCTCTGCCTGTCCTCTGTGATTGACTGCAGAGTAGGTTACAGAGTAAATATTAGCCACTGACCCAGTGGAAATAGTGTGATTGCAGAGTTGGGAGCAGTGGCAAGTAGCTTTTTCTCATCTTGTGCAGTGTTTGGTAACCTCAACTCGTAGCTTTTGATTGGATTTTCTGTGAAAACACTCTTAATGCAGCAAAGGGGCAAGAGGTTCTGCAAACATTTTTCCTTCAGTTGGGTTGGGTGTCTAAATCAAGTAACCCTTTAGAATTGACAACTGATCAATCAATTTATTAATTCAATTCTAAAACTTCATTGCTTTATAACTCCACTTGTTTATGATGTAAATATCATTAGCTTTTTACTGAATGAACAATTGACCTTCAATCCAGCTTTGTAATTCCAGATAATATTTTCAAGTTCATGGCAACCTCTATTCATCACCATTGCAACCTACAGCTAAACGATTTCCCCTCCAGTCATGTTATTAATGTGGTTTTCTACTTAAATGTCCCACTGTAACCTTCTGCTAATTAATACAAGCACATGAAATTGTGCTCTGCGTTTTCAGTGCTTGCACCTCTTGCTCTCAGCTATCTTTATGAAAATGCCTTAAAGGCAGGAGAGGATGTTTGTGTGCTGGGTGTCTTTGGGGTTTGGTTTGGTTTAATTCTATCTTGACAGCACCTAGAATTCACTCTACACTTCCAGCTTTGCAGTACTGGTTATCATGTAAGTTTGAAGCTGTGTTTAGAGACTTGTGTGCTCAGTGCTGATCCTTTCCCTGACCATTTTTGGTTATTTCAGAACCAAAGATTGCAGGTTTGCTGGCTGTAATCCAGTTAATTTTGTCAGTGCTGAAGTGGGTAATGCAGCTGCTGGTTTTCTGGGTGCACTTCTGCAAGATATAAAGGGGAGTGTGTGATTAAGCACTCAAATACCTAAGATGTAATGATGAATTACCTTATTTAAAACGAGGAAATGATGTGGTGTCTGTGTCACAAGGGTTGGGAGCAAATGTGGAATGGTCTGTGCAGTGACTGAGTTGTTTCTGTCAGTGCAGAGTCCACACCAACCAGTTTGAAGGTGAGATGAAGCATCTTAGTGATTCAGTTCTGTAACAATAACTAACTTGCCTCAAAAAGCACATTGGATCTTGATAAACAAAATGAAAAATGTGTAAGTGGAAATTAAATCAGGCAAAATCCAGTTAATTTTCCCTTCTCCATACCTGAGAAAACCCATCTATCTTTCTTAAGAGAGTGTTTGTCACTTTATAGGACTTCTGATGGGGAATGTAGACAGTAAGTTGGTAGTTGGGCCTGTCTGCTTATGAGGAACATTGTCATGGGCTTTGGAGAAATTTAGGTGATTATTGAGAGAAGGAAGCAAAATTATTCTAATCATAATTAAATGAAGATCCACCCTGTAAACAATATATCTGATTTTTTTTTTTTTTTTTTTGTCTTGAGGACTGGAGCCTCAGGCTTTAGTTCACCCACAATTTCTACAAGTTTCTCATGACCTGTGACTTTTGTTGACTTCATAAGGTGTTGTGGGTCTTAAAAAGTGTGAATTTGGGAGATTTATGCAAGTAATAAGCTCATAAATTGTGGTAGAAGATAAATTAAAAAAAAAAAAAAAGGAAGAAAAGTGAACACAATCACAGAGTAAAAATTTACTGCTGGATATAAATCTTTGGAAAGGTGTTAAAGTGAGGGGAGTTACTCAGATGTGTTTGGTATTGCTGGTTCTGGGAGAGACTGCCAGGTCAGTGTTTCCCATTTCACTGTGGAAATGTACTGCTCCTTGATTTGAGGAAATGATGCAGAATCACACCAGTTGCTGTAAAAGTTGTTGTGTTCATGCTGTTTATGAAAAATTTATCAGACTTACTTTCTCCAAAGCAGGGATTTGAAACTTCTGCCTCTGGTAGAGGAGAGTTTCTTTGTTTAGATGGACTTTTACCTCAGTCTAGAGAGATACAACAAACACAAAGTGCATCCAGCAGAACGTGTTGTTCCTCACAACAAATCACATGGAGCATTTCAGCAACAAACCCAGGCTGATACACCAGGAACTGGAGAGACACGACAGGGGAATGGCTTCAAACTGACAGAGAGCAGGGTTAGATGGGATTTTGGGAAGAAATTCTTCCCTGTGAGGGTTGCCCAGAGAAGCTGTGGCTGCCCCTGGATCCCTGGAAGTGTCCAAGGCCAGACTGGATGGGGCTTGGAGCAACCTGGGCTGGTGGAAGGTGTCCCTGCCCATGGCAGGGGTGGCACTGGATGAGCTTTAAGGTCCCTTCCAACCCAAACCATTTCATGATTCTATAAAGGGGAAGTTCCAAAATTAATAGTAGATTTCTGAAGGAATCTTATTAACTGTGGGAAGGAAACTTCTGCATTTACATTCCAGGAGTTTGTGATTCTGAGCAGCCCAGATTTTGTGCCTGACTGTCCCTGAGACATTATTTTTTGAGCAGTCAAACCTTTCATTTTTTTTGGAAGCCTCTTAAGCACCTGACTGTCTATCCAAGGTATTTTTATGTGGCCAAGCTTGGAGGAATTGTACTTGCAAGGAGTTTCTTTGGAAAATCTGAGCCATCTGGAAGCTTCTGATAGCTTACTGGTTGTTACAATAGGATTGTGTCCTCATTAGCTGTATATGCATAACAACCAAAGCATTTAATTCTTTGGAGTCTATGAAAGTTTTAATCAGCACTGATTAGTTGCCAGAATGGAGAAAATTGCTGTGGAAGACAGGCAAGAACAAAAAAAAAAAAAGAGGTGAGAAACAGTTAAGA
>VYXB01006776.1:1122309-1242930 GCA_013397135.1 Pachyramphus minor
AATCATAATAAATTCTAGGAATTTCTGAAGCCACGTAGTTTCTTTCAACAAGAAGAACTTTAAGGTTTTTTTTTTTTTTTTCCCTTAATTTCTGCTTCAATTAATATAATAAGGCCTTACAGTTTAATTTACAACAGCCAGCTAAACTCCCTGGGAGGTACTCTAGTGGTAATTAGTCATCTGAGAAAATGTAGCAAAGTCCAAATAACTGGCAGATTCATAAACACAGCACACATACAGTGCTGTTACATTTTTAATGTTTTTTTTCTTAGAGAAATATGTACATTATGCAGAGTGCAGTGATGCACATGAACACATACCTAATGTTGTGGGGGAAGAGTTTAGCTCACGTGTTTGCTCTTAATGGAGAATGGAGGAATGATGTTTAACTTATGAGTGGAAGTGCTGGGTGTCATGTCATGACTCATTTGTAAAAATATTGGCTGAAACTTCAGCCAGAAAAAGTGAATTTTGCTGCTTCTCTGGTTTTGAAGGACAGGGAATGTGCAGCTGTGGCTGAGCTGACACCCAGGCAGGGAAATATGGGAATCCTTGCTGCCTTTGGATTGTCCAACCAGGAACAGGACCTTGCTGTGAGGAAGATGGGATGTTTAATTAAAAAGTGTCAGGGTTAGAGAAAGAGTGTGGAAATGAATCTACTTTCCTTAATTTAATAAGTTACAGGTTTACATTTTGGCCTTTAGGCCTTCTGGTTTTTGGATGTCAGACCATTCACCACACAAACATTGTATATCTAAGCCAAGTTTTCCTGCCTTACAATGCAGTTCATTGCAATATACTATAACTGCATATTATTCTTATTACACAAAGCCCCATTAAACTCAATGGTGCATGGATCTTTCACTTCAATGTGACTTTGGGTTGTAAAAGTGTATATAGTGAGAGGAATTCTTAATGAAGTAGCTGCCAAGACTTCTCAGAGAACAATTAAGGGACTGAGAAAATAAAAATTTATCACATGTTATCATGTAATTTACCTTATAGTCACAGCTATAATTTCTATATTTTTTCTGAAGCCTCCAAAATTATACAATGTACCTCTTATCCTGTCTTTTCTGTTCTAATAAAGTGCCATTATTTTAAAACTTTAGACCTAGACTTGATGTTGGTGCCAGTTCTCTACAAAGGAGAGAATTGGGATAGGAACAGATGCTTTATTGTGGGATGAAGTGTAGGAAAGGAAGGATTAGGGCTTGTAGATCAATGAGTCCAAAAGAAAGGCAAAAAACCAACACTTTCTGTGGGTAATACGTAATACATTAATCTCTAAAAAGAATCAAACAGATAGCTTGAGTCAAATTCAGTAGTCTAAATTATCTCTAAGTTTACATTGGCAGTATATGAATTCTCAGGTGAAGTTTTAAGATGTTCATTTTTGACATTTCAAAGCTCTAAATGTAAAAGAAAATAGGGTAAAGAAACAGGAATCCTTTCACTCCTCATTTTTTGGTGAAGAGCTGAGACACTGAGGTGCAACCCTTGAATTTCCTGTGGCTTCAAAACAGGCAGACTGATGCCATGGAATTTGTGTCTTATTTTCAATAAGAATCATATTCTGCACAAACCACAACGTGGATTATAGTTCATGTCTCTCACTTGAACTTGAAACTGGAGCCCTGAAGCTATAAATACGGTTTTACAGAAATCAGATCCTCAGTTGTGTTCATTCCCTCAGTCCCCTTTTCTGTGGAATCTCTTTTTATCCAAAGAGTCCACATAGCAAATGAAATTCAATGGGCTCATTTTCAAACTTAAACTAATATGACACTTCTATGGAAAAAAAATAAAAGACACTCCTTGTGCCTGTTCTGCAGTGATAGATCTATGAAGTAGATCAGTTTGGCTTTTGTTAGGAGGTGGTTTTGATACTGAGATAAGTTACTAGATCTTAAGCACTCTGGGTGAAGGATTCATGTCACTTAATAGACAAAGACAACTATTTGTAGTTGGCTCGTTAAGGCACAATTCTGAAAATTTAATGTTACAATGAAGAAGGTATCAATTCTGTTCGAGAATTTTTTTGAGGAAAAAACTTCTTTTTCCTCAAAAAACTATGCAACTCCATACAGTTTCTCCCTTTCTGACTCATCTGCTTTAAGTAGTAACTGTTTTAAAATCATGGAATGTTATTAACTTTGTGTTATATGAGTTTATGATATCTTATTAAAAAGAAAATTTAACAGCAACTTAAAACATCTAAAAAGGATGAATGACTCCATTAAGTCCACTGTGCCAGTGGAAAAAGTCATATCACAAATCCCTTGATGTAAGTCAGATTAAAGTTTTCTGTAGAGAGTGAATGTAGAGATATGCAAGTAAATCTAGAGACTGGAATCTTTTAACTAAAATAATCTCTCATTCATTATGAGATAGCAAGTAAATTTGTACACATTTATTTTGTTCTTGTTTTGGATATGAGAAAAAGGAGTACAAAGGTGACAAAACTTCATAAAACTGAGCCTCTAAACGTGAATTAGAAATACCACGTGCCAATTCTCTGGTGCAATTTCTGATCTTTAAAGTACTTTACATTTTACATATGAAGTTATGTGGATTCTCAGAAAGTAACATGGATTAGAAAGTGGAGAGAACAAAAGGATAAGAAATATAATGCCTTTATTACATATTTTTTATTAAATCCTTATGTACCTGCACGGTGTGCTGAGAGCTCTGTCTTTGCAGGCAGGTTCTTTTGATTAGAGTTGTTTCTAGACCAACAACTTAATGGCTTTCCAAGACCTAAGAATTACTCTTTTTCAAAAATTTCCATGCATTCATTCTAAATTCTGGGTTCAGTTGTATCACGTAAGCCTGGAACATACTGGAAAGGCAAATATTTATTCCTTTGGCAGATCAGGCACTGACATGTTCTGGGACTTGCAGGAATGGGAAGAAGGTTCGAGATTATGTTGAGGACTTAAGGATGTTGGAAAAACTATAAGAGTAAAGCTTAAAAGCTGACAGAGTAGGGTTAGATGGGATATTGGGAAGGAATTCTTGGCTCTGAGAGTGGGGAGGCCCTGGCACAGGGTGCCCAGAGAAGCTGTGGCTGCCCCTGGATCCCTGGAAGTGTCCAAGGCCGGGTTGGAGGGGGCTTGGAGCAACCTGGGCTGGTGGAAGGTGGCAGAAAGTGGAACAAGAAGGGCTTTAAGATCCCTTCCAGTCTGTGATTCTGTGCTTCTATGAAAATGAGTTCAATACTTCCTACACTTGATCCCAGTGTTTTATAGTTTCAGTGGCTCCAGGAGTGAAGAGATGTGCTAAAACATGTTCAGTGTTATTCAGAGTCATGTTAAATTCTGTACATGCATATAAAGCCAATGAGAGGTTTTCAAGATCCAGGCTTGTAGAAATTGTGGGTTAATAGAGTGACCATGTAAATGGTCTTACTAAATAACAACAAAAAATCAGTAAGAAATGAATCTATAACCTGATTAAGTGCATTCTCTCATTTTCCACCATTATTTTCCAATATATAATTTGGTTCAGTTATTCCACTGGAAACTTGAAATAATGTAATTATTGTTAATGGTGCTATTCACATATAACTAGAGAAGAATTTGGATTAGAATTTTGAAAAGAAAATCTTAATGGCACCTGTATAGTATATTAACTGCTAATAAAAATAGGCCTTGCTAGAAGGCCTTTGTAAGGAAAATTTCATCCCAGCACCTTTTGAATATTAAATAGTAATGAAATTTCTTCCATCAGTTGGGTGTGCTAATGGAATTGATTACCACACTGTTCATGTTAGCACACACAGAGCATAATAGGGATCAGATTTTGAAAGCTCAGTGAATGCAACATTAAAAATCAGATTTTTTTCTTTCCATTTAAATCAGAACCTTTTCATCTTGGAATAAAACCTTAATTTTGGGCATTCTAGTTCAAAGTAGTTAATAGAATAGAACTTTTACTTGGTAAAAGGAGTAGTCCAAAGCTGTCTCACACTTAATTTTATTGTTCTGTCTCTTGGAAATCACGTGTGTGTAGTTTCCTTAGATATTCTTTATTCTGAATGCAGTTTGGCAAGATTAATATAAATAAATATGTAATCAAATCCCACTACTCAGCTGTCATTTCCCCTGCAATTTCATACCATAAAAACCCTTTAAAAATGAGATCAACAGCACTGACATCCAGTTCCAACATTAAACCAGTTGGGATTTGTAACAGTGTTAGTTGGATAACTATTATGAAAGTGAGAGAACCTTCGGAATGCAGTAAAAGAAAAATCATTCCTGTCCTAACTACAGGAAGAATGATATTAGTCAACCCTTTCAGGTAGCAATTTTCTTAATATAGCTTACGTAAATAATTACAATTTTAAGAGCAGTAGATAAGTAAGTGATGGTTTATCACTCAGGAAATGACAGATGCCAGAGGATGTATGTGACTGTACACAGATTCAGGACATTAAGGTATTTATTTATTAACTAGCAAGGGTCAAGCTACACACCAGTTTTGTGGATATTAGGAAAAAATACAACTGGAGCTGTTTCAGTGCTCCTGATTCCACTGGTGCATTTGTTACTCTCTGTCTCTGCATCTCTCATGTGCTGTATTTTTCTTCCCTTCTGCCTGTGGAACTCTTGCAAACCACACCACCAATTTCAATCTGCTTGGCTTCCAGGGATCTTTCAGAACTATTTTAACACCTCCTGCTTTTGGGAACTGTCTGGCTATTAAAGTTCCCATTCTGTTTAGAAATCTTGATTATGTTCACACTGTGATGAGCTGTTAGTTTTCCCCCTCCTTTTCACCTTCATTGCAAATCTCTTCAGCTGATAAACAGAGCAGGAATATTTCTTCTTAATTTTTAAGTGCTGTTATAATTACATGTAAGATAAAATTGAGGCAGAAAATAATGATCATAATTTTATAAAACAAACTATGCTACACATGAATTAAACATGACATTGCCATGGTACTGCTTGACTTCAGTGAGCTGAACTTGTCCTTTCTATGTAGGGACAAATGTCAGTGTTCTGATATAGGAAGTTAGTTGCCAAATCTATGGTACAATCTCAGTAGGAAATTCTAAATATCTTACTGAATCTGAATGATTGAGGCAGGTAGGATGTGATTATCTACATTGAGATTTTTCCAGGGCACTCTTTCTAACACTGGAGAGTTGCTGAACTTAGTTATGAGTTTAGAATCATGGAATCATTCAGGCTGGAACAGACCTTTAAGGTGAAGTCCAACCATTCCCCCAGCACTGCCAAGCCCACCACTAAAATATATCCCCAAGTGTAACATCTAAACAGCTTTTAAATTCCTCCAGGGATGGTGACTCCACCACTGCCCTGGGCAGCCTCTGCCAGTTTTTGGTGAAGAAATTCTTTCCTAATATCCATAAAACTCATGTGTAGCTTAACCCTTGGTGATCTGCTAATTAATAAATAATACCTTAGTGTTCTGAATCTGTGTGCAATCACATACATCCTTTGGTAATCTGTATTTCCATGAAACTGTCATTTCCTGAGTGACAAATCATTACTGATGTATCTACTGTTCTTAAAATTTCAAGTATCTGTGTGAGCTATATTAAGAAAATTGCTATCTGGAATATCTATGTGGAACACCTGGCACAAGTGCACAAATTATTTAATGTGACTTAGCACCTGATTTAAACAGTCTCCTCTTGAGCAATCTGCACATCATAAACTTAATCCACACAGAAAGTACAAAACTGAGAGGGAATGCACTTACCAGGAGTTGAACTAAACTGTCTTGGGGGTCCTGAGTAAAACACTCAAATGTTGGCAGGGCTGTGGTAGGTTTACCACATACTACTACTGCAGTATTTCTAATATCAGTAGTAACTAATGTATTGAGTACTTGGTGAAGTAGTGTTGTCTTTGAGGAAAAGGAAACAAATTATTCATAATTGATGGTATTTGGAATACCATCTATATTCAGTATATTTTTTAGGATTTAACTCAGTGGTGTTTATTAGAATGTAGGGAAATTATGGCATTTCTATATAGAAATAAATGGATATTTTTATGAATGTTTATTTTTGTGTAGTTTGGAATATGAGAATAAGAGCTGGAACAAAAACTGAACCAAGTTATTTAAGTTAAAAAAAAAAAGTCACCTGCACATAGGGGACATTTGTATCCATCATTCTGCTTTAATTGCAAACTCAACCAATATAAATGCTCAAGTTCTGACTTAAAAATTGTTGGTTTGGGGAAGATCAGCAGCTGTAACACACCAAGCCAGAGCTGTCACTTCTAGGGATATAAAAAGTCATCTCATTTTCAGAATGGGGAAATAGTACCTGAATTAGTATAATTGCAAGCAATATATGCAAATGATATTTAAAATTAAATGATGCCTCATATACATATAATCATAACACATTTATTTATATCTGATATATATAAAGTGAAGTATTCCATCTATTTGGTTTAGCTGATGTCACATTCACAGCACACAGTTGGGCACTTTATGTTATCCAGTGATTTTGGCAACAAAATTTATGCCCAGTTTGTCCTTTATATTTGGCTGCACATGTTTCACCCTGTTACCCAACGTCCTTCTCTTGGTGCTGGGAGCTCTTTATCTTGGCAACTAAGATATCTTTTGGTTCTGTACTTGGTATTAAAGTCCAAACTAATCACAGTGATGTGCAGATTTAAGGTCATTCTTGCTTTTAAATGCTAATTGTTCTGCCAGCAGTTCTCATTTACAAGGATTTTTAAAGGCCACGTGCACATTCTATAGGATTCTATAGTCAGGCATCTTCTGAAACCAATTAAGAGATGTAACTGGTCTTAAAAAAGAAACCATATGCACATTGTCCTAGGCTGCTTCTTTCCCTGTAAGCAGATTTCTTTAAAAGCCATTTTAATGAAGTTGTGAAAGTTTGGAATCCATAGAAGTTTATACTTTTTTTTTCCTGAATGAATAATTTTATTTAGCAGAAGAAACCACAGAAGCTGTGATTTGTTCTTTCCTTCCCATCCCCACCTTATTCTGTTACCGAAGGAGGTACAAAATAATGAAATCGATGTGAAAGGATTTATTTATTCTTTTTTGTTGTTGTTTTCATTTAATCTGTTTATTAGACATCTAAAATTAGACTTAATAAAGTATATTTTGTTTTTTAAAAAGTAGATTTCAAAGTACCTCCAAGTTTTCAGAAACAGAGTAGGGAGGCTTTTGTCACTGAACATGCAGGATATGAGTTAAAGTTCTTGGAGATAAAATGTGGTACCTGTTTGACTGATGTTCAGTCAAGACTCCATGGAGATCTGTGGAGATTTTTTTCACAGTTTTCAACTGAGATTTTCTGTGTGTGTTTATTTTTTGGTGTTTAGAAGGGCATAAACAGAACTTTAAAACAGCACATTGAGGATACACTCCTAGAAACATTAACATAAAAACTGGGAACACAAAAGGATCACCTTAGTGACTCCCTTCCTGCAGCCAAAAACAATTGGATTACCACTAAATTATTTGTAAATACATTTGCATATATTTAATGCCAACAGTACACTCCTGTTAATGCTAGGAGAAACTAAGTAAGGTGATGGTATTTTTATGAGAAAAGTATTAATGCAAAGAAATGATTCTGTGCTACATTGCTACATGGGCACAATTCTTCTGTGATCACCACATTATGACACTCTTTTTTTGGTGCAATAGAGTCAGCACCTCAAACTGCTTGAGTAGAAAGTGTTTAAGTGAGAAAAAACTGTGTAAGTGGAACTGTTGAAGTGAGAAAATGAAGTTCTTCACTATACCAAAGTATTAAGGTTTAGGTGTGTGGTAAAGCAGTGATGCTTCAAAGCTGTGGTTTAACACCCAGTGAGCACACATGGCTGGCCATGGGCTTTCCTTTTCTGCCTTCCTCCCTTTATTTTGTTACCCCCCTGCCCTCCCCTCTGCCACCTCCTTACATGAGTCAGTCACAGTATGGGTAGGACCAACATGGAACTTCTGCAAATCCCTTCTTTGCACTGTGTCTGCAGTGTGATGGCACAGATTTCTGAGGTGTTCCAGATTTTTATGTAAGTTTTTTTTATAAAATTCTATACTCCTGGTGCTTTCCTGGCCATGCTAAACTCCCTCCATAGGAGCTGGCCAAAGTGTTTGCACTGGTTTTGTTTCATCCTGCTGCAAATCTGGTTAGAGTGTGTTAGTGGCCAGCACAGGAGCTGTTCTGGTGCTGCTTTGGCACAATCTTAGGGCATTATTTGCTGCAAATTATCCTTTCATGGCTGTGCAAGTGAGTACAGGGCTGACAAGTCAAGAATAACAGCGTTATTCTTCTCAGGTGCAAATGACTCCAGAATGCTGGAAGTCACTGGAGAGTAAGACCCTCTATGAATAGCAAAGGAATTGTATTTTATGCTAACTCTGACTCATGACTTAGAAGTTAATGAAACCATTCAAGTTGAGTGCTTTAATCTCACAAATTGGTTATCACAGCCTTGTGGCCACTTCTTGTTTTATAATAAAGCATAACACAAAATATCTATGAAGGCTTACAAAATTAAACTAAGGGAAATATGTGCAATTTTGAGCTCATTAGGAGCAATTCATATTTTCATCTGTCTCATTAGAGATGTTTTCATGAACTAGGAAAGTACTTTTGAATCTGTGATTTTTAATTTCCCTGCCAACTGGCGTGAGCTTTTTGGGATTGTTATTTTCTTTTCATTTATTTCAAAATGTTAAAAGGAGAAGGAAGAAAAAAAAAAAACAACCAACACCACAGGAGAAATGAGGAAAAAAAAGCAAGGCACTAAGAAACAAGTGAACTGCCTGAACGTGATAAGAAATACTATTTTAGAGTAAGATTGTTGTATATATATATATTTATATGTGTATCTATATCCTTTTTTGGTACTTTGGTGACAGTGTATGGAAATAGAGACTATTAGGAATGGACTCAGAAGATACAGTGGTTCCCACGTATTTCCTACCCACCACAGGAGAAATGAGGAAAAAAAAGCAAGGCACTAAGAAACAAGTGAACTGCCTGAACGTGATAAGAAATACTATTTTAGAGTAAGATTGTTGTATATATATATATTTATATGTGTATCTATATCCTTTTTTGGTGCTTTGGTGACAGTGTATGGAAATAGAGACTACTAGGAACGGACTCAGAAGATGCAGTGGTTCCCATGTATTTCCTACCTAATCAAAATCACAATCTTTTAATGAACTGCTGCACCTTTTGGTGGGATAAACAAAAATACAATAAATATTTCATGTGATTTAAAGCTGATGTCAGAAGGACCCTCTTAAATCTCAACTTTTTTCTCGGGTGTTTCACTGGACACAACCTGAGTGTGAAGATTGGATTGCCTTTTTTAAATCTTGTAATGTGTCAGATGCAAGTCTCTTGCTCGTGGTGGTGCCTTCAAACCAGGGGCACTTCCTCAGACTCTGGTCCACAGAAAATCTCCTCGAGAGAATCCTTAAAATGTCATTTTCTGCTTAGTTTGCCAGCAAGGTTGTTCAGTGCTGGTTGTGATGATGGACCCCACTTGTCAATACTTGAGTTGGATTTAAAAAAATTTACTTCTTTATGATTTCCAGTGTCTGTGTGGTAACTTAGGCTGGGAACACTGAAATATGTGGTAATTCCTTGCAAATGGCAGCTTTTTCACAGCTACAAACTGGCCATTTATGTTGTCACAAGTGTCTTCACAGTAAATCTGTCCCTGTTTTATTTTAATTTACCCCGAGCTGCAGTTAGGCCTCATGGAGCAGGTATTTGCTTTCCAGAAGAAAGCAGTGGATTTTGTATTATATCTTAAAATTGTTGCAGGAAATCTGCATGTGGACAAGGCTTAGAATAAGTTGAATCCTCCTCTGTGCTGTAACATATCGAGTTTCTTAAACTATTTTTGAGGTCTTGCCATACAGTGTAGATTGAAATGCTTCCTATATCCTGAATTTTCAAAGCATATAGGCATAAATCTGTCATAGACTGCAACTCAGTTTGGCATTATATACTGAGAAAATGAACTCAATAGCAATATAATCTTACTTTGCAGTATAACTGAACTGCAGAAAACATTTCTGCAAGTACGTAGATTTAGGGATCAAATAAAATTTAAGTGTCCTGATATACAGGAGTTTATGAAGGCACAACTTCTTTGTTGAGAGGCATTTTTCCTTATATTAATTCATGTAAAACTAGTCTTTCATTTTAACTCCATTGAAGTTTATTTCAGCTTCCCCTTTGCACAGAATAAGAATTTGATTTTTGTTGTTGTTGTTTGGTTTTGTTTTTTTCCCCATCATATTCTTGTTAGGATTATGCTTTAATTGGAAATGTGACTACAGTTAATTTAATAGCTATTTATTTTACCTGAGATTTGCTATGTTTCTATTGGAAAAATGTATGGTCTGTCTCAAAGTATGACAATGTGTTTAGGTGTTTGGAACTTGTGTTATTTTAAAAACTGAAATTATGGCAGTGTTCTCTTTGCATTTATTCAGCAAATCCTAAATAAATGTATGTATTCTACTGCCTGAAAGGGCAGGAGGGAGAGGAATGTTGGACAGTTCTTATAATTCTACAGGAGAGCTTTAAGTTTAGGGAGACTTAAGTTATTAATAGTTTTTAATATTTTTAGCACATTTGAGTTTGCTTGCCAAATTTTGTATCTGTGGATTCAAACACCTTGTACTTGCAGTGAGGAGTCTTGTGCAGAAATAAATTTTCTTTTTTTGAACTCTGTCCTGGTGCAGAGAACCAGCATGAAATATGACTTTCAGGTAAGCCTAAGGGTTCTGAAATTCAGACCAAAGGTCATATGGGTACTATAAAAGCAGTAATAATAAATAGAAATGCTAAATAGAAATCTTATTTCCAAAAATTTTCCTCCTGCCAGGCTCTAGTCCCAGAATTTGGGCTAAGTGTATACAGGGATCAGGGTGATGTTCCAGGTCTGAGAGGGCACAGGTGTGATCATCTTGTTAAACTTCACAAACCAGTGCAAATCTAATTTCATTCCTTTCTGTTCATGTGCCATCTTTTATCTGAATAGGTTGAGGTCAAATGTAATGGCAACTAATTATGTTGATCCCCCTTTAAATACTTTGGAAAACATGATATTTTAATTCTTTCACAAGAGACACCTCCAAGGAGTGGATAATACCTGAAGCTGCTTTAAGAAATGCTGTTTTCTTTTGCAGTCAGTGAGCACTTGGTTTTCATGGCAGCTCAAACTAAATCCCCTTCATCCAAAGCACAGAGTTCACACAGTGCTGTGTGTTTTACATGACCTCAGTTGGTGAGCAATAACTCATTAATTTCTGTAACTGGAGCACTTGTGATGCTCTAAACAGAATTCTAGATTAGTCTGAGAATTTCACAGGTAAAAAACCCCCAAACCTCTACCTGTGGTTATTTAAATGTTAGGAAGCAATCAGTGTGTATTTTGTGCTTTTAATGAGGAACATATGAAGAGGTAAATTAAATTGTAGAACTGTCTTCAGCATTCCAGTAGATATCAAGGGATAATGCCACACTGAGTGCTTTGTAGACATTAATAAGGAACACAAAATAGAATGAGTTGCATTCATCTTAGTGCAATTAAACATAAAAACAGTTCAAGCTATGAGAGCTCTTTGAATTGTTGAGAGCAACTGAGATCCAAACACTTGGCAACAAAAGATCTGAAATAATCCTTGCTAGATTTTTTTTTTCTTATTGTAGCTCAACATCATTGTCAACTTAGTTTCTCTTGACTAAATATAAACATTGGCATTTAAAATCTACGTATTTCTATTAATGGGAGAGATAATGGTCAATTGGAGCCTAATCAGCTTCTCTGTCTTGCTTAGGTTTTTGTATCATAACATTGCCATATTTTTTCAGGCTGAAGAGACCAAGCAGTTGAATAATGTCTTGTACAAAACCCCTTTTGTCACAGTGACTTTTCAATTCCCATGTTGGCTTTTTGAGGGTGGGACCAGAACTGCAGCTACAACAGGATTGCACCCTGGGTTTACACTGAAATAGTGTTATTATGTTTATTCTGTCCTGTTCCTCTTGCTGGGTAATTTCAAATACTTAAAGTGCAGTTTTTAGTGACACTGATACATTAACTGACGTTTCCACAGGTTTGCCTGTAAATGGGCTCAAGAGTCCATTTGTGCACACAGATAAAACGTGTCATTGTTTCATTCCCGTGTGAGTTGCCTTCTCCCTTCCTTTGATGCAGTGAGATTTTTGTTTGCTTGTTTGTTTTGGTTTTTATTTTACACTGCACTGAATAGATAAGTCAGAATTGTTTAAGGCATTCATTAGGCTCATCAAAACTTTCACTGCAACACCTTTTTCTTTTGTTTCCTGGTAGTGTGAATGAGCATCATTAAGGTCTCTGTGAATATTTGGAATTATTTTATTCACGCCTCCAGTTGTCCACTGCTTGAAGACTTGTTTGCAGCCATTGTCTAAGGTGTGTTTTGGCAACACTTATGCACTGGCACTGCTGTGGGAATGACTTTATGGAAATAGTACACTCACAGTAGAAACTTCAAAGTTGTTGTAGCCAAGAGCAGGTCTCTGATTCAGTGCACACGTTGCTTAATTTCCTGTGTTTCCATATATTGTGATTTTGCTTTCTCCTTTTTTATAACTGTATTTACGTGGTTTAATACACTAAAGAATGTACATTAAATAGCCATACTGAGGAACAGTGGTGGGGAAACAGATATGAACTCCTATTTTTTAAAAAAAACCCAAAAACTTAGAGAACAAAGTAGTTATTGTAGCACTATATGCTGCAGGAAGTCATCCTAAAGTTATATTTGCATTAGAAGCCCCTAGGTGCTAGGCTGGGGATCCATCCTTGATAACCTATGGAGTTGTTATCCCTATATCACAAGGAAAAGGCTTCCAAATTCTTCAGAATCCTGGGAAAGGGTTTATAGCACAGTGCAGCATCCCCTCTTGAATTTTAAGAATACACAATCATTGTCTGTCAAGGAAAGGATTTATTCCTCCAAAGTGGTACTTCATTGAATTCAGGCTGTGCAAGTTGGAATCCTGAACTCTTGTAAAGTCTAATCCTGAAGGCATCCTGGTAGTTCTGTGCATGTCTTTTTACACTAAAGCTCTTTGGGTATATTATATTTTGGAATATTTCAACTTTGACAGACCAGAGCAGATCAGGATTTATCCTCCATATCCTCTGGGAACCAAAAACTAGGTATTACTTTCCATAATGCCAAAACAAGTACCTTTATCCCTTAAGAAATAGGAGACTTTGCTTGCAGTTGACTTTAAAGCACAGTTATAGAAGTGTAGAAGAGCTGGTACTTTGTTATAATTTAGGGCAGCTGGCTCCAAAAGACAAACTGTGAGTGGTACCAATGGGTAGTTGATAGATAAAAGGTAGTGGACAATGTTTTCTCTCCTAATTTATTCAGTATATTTCTAACTTCTGTGAAGAGGCTGAATTGAAAAGCTTCCTGAATTTCTTGTTGGGGCTGAAAAGTTGTCAGAATTAACCTTTCAGATACAACCTCCTGACTGCATGAGGAGTTTTGTGAAGCCCTATGTTTAAGTTTTAGGTGAAAATAGGGGAAATACACTACAAAAAAAAATGATTTGAAGCAAAATTTGATGTCTCTTTACACACACAGAATATATTTGTATTACAAAAGGCAATTGTGTGTCTTCATAAGTGATGTGCAGTTGATGTCTTCTCATTCTTGCTCTTGATCCTTAATCAGGGGGTTTAACTGTTACTGTAATGTTCATAAATTAAATAATAAGAATAAATTGCTTAGAAATGCAATTTAAGAAATGGTAGGAGATTTGTCCCCTGGTCAGCATAGGCCATTAGAATCTCAATTATTTTAAAATACACGGTTCTTGAGTGTTCTTATCAACCTTGGTTAGAGTGAGATGAAATTATTCAAAGGATTTCTACTTTCCCACAGACATTGCTTTCCTGACTTTAAATTCCATGGCACTCCTAGTTCCCAACTTGTCTGTTGTTACTGTTAGTATTGTTCATACACAGCACACACTTTGGGTTTTGTCTTGGTGCTGGAAATTACGTGAAGCTTCCTCCACTTCTCGATATAATGATGAGAAAGGTCTGGGGGTTTTTTGAGCCACAGAAGGATATTTCTTAGTGCAAATACATGGAAGTCATTCCATGGGTATCTGAACCTCAGCTGGAATATCTAACAGATATTATATCTAATATCTGTTGGTCTGATGTACTCTGTGAGCAGTGGTTGTGTTCCTGTAAGTGCTCAGTGTGATCTCATCAGCACTGCTGGACTGAGAGTTTAACAAAGTTTCCCTCTGCTCTTAATGGGCACTGCACAGGAGTTTGGTGTGATTTTGTATCCTGAATTAAATTGCTGCCACAGGTCTTCTTCCCATGTCTAGCCACCTTGGAATTTTCCATTCTTTTCATAGAACAAATGACGGAAATTTTAAAAAAAAATATTTTAGCTGAGATTAGGAATTGGTAAAATGACTGAGCTTTTAGTTTGTTAGAATATTATGGCTATGAATTGTCCAAGAATTGATTTTAATCTAAATGGGACAAGATGAATTTTTTTAAAAAGCACTCAGGGACCTGGAAGTTCAGAACTCTGAAGTTCAATGTGTAGGAGCATGAAGAGCTGATCACAGGCAGGACCTGCAGATATTGTCATAATGTACATAATTCATAAAATGTGTAACACAGATAGAAGAAAAACTTTTTAAAAGGATGATGGTCTTGCAGAGAAAAAGCAGCAGACTTCTGTGGTCTTTGGATCCTTTTATGAAATCTCAGACTGCCTAATGCAGTGAAAGATCTTTAGAATATGGTTATTTGACTTTGTCCTTTGTGTTAGGGCTGAACTGGTATTTTGTTCAATTTTTCTGTCTGTCTGGGCAGTCTGTGTACACACAGACACAGAGACAGAAATTAAGGTTCTCCTTCAGCTTATCTTCTGGAGAGAAATTATGTTGAAAATTACTATTGGACCATAGGTGTACGTTCTATTTCTATCGTGCTCTTATTAGCCTTTAGCTAATTAACTACTGGTTTTAATTGGGGAAGAATGTATTAAACACTTAACAAGTGGAAGGAGGAAGCAGGCACACTGTGAGAGCAGTGAAGGACAATGCACTGGTGGGCTACAAACACCAACTGAAGAGGTAAAAGCTCTGCTTGGGAGGGCCCAGCAATGGGACAAGAGACAAAGGGCACAAAATGGTGCCCAGGAGGTTCCACCTGAACATGAGGAGGAACTTCTTCTCTGTGCAGTGACCAAGCACTGAACAGAGACCAGAGAGGGGGTGGATTCTCCTCACTGGAGATATTCCAGCACCATCATGGGCACAATCCTGTGCCACGTGCTCTGGGGTGGCCCTGCTGGAGCAGGGAGGTGGGACCAGTGACCCTCTGTGGGTCCTTCCAGCCTGACCCATCCTGGGATTCTCTTCTGTCTCAGAGGGCAAAGATGTTTTCCACCAAAAACAGAACTTCTAAGCAATTTCCTTTATTTTTGATCTGTCTTGCCTTAAAACCCTCAAAGCACCATCTACTCCAGTCAGATGTCTTTGTTAGGGTAACATATGAATTTTGACATGCTTGCTGACATGTGGCTGAAAAAGATTTCTGTGTCAGCAATATTTACAAATCAAAATTAATTTGAAATTTAAAAAAAAATTAAAAATACTTATTGATTTGAAATCTGTCTCAAAATAATGCAGATTTTCAGTCTAATGAAGGTAGCCTCCTAAACTTTGTCTAGAAATAGTCCACAGCTTTTTAAGTGACAGATAATTAATTTTCCCCACTAAATATTTGCACTCTTTCTTCTCATTGTAGGTAGATAATGAGTCAATGTGAGGTGTCACAGAGGCTCAATCCTACTTTCTTTCTCCTTAAAGATAAAGTGTGGAGTGCTCAGGAATGGCAGGACTAAGGTACCATTTACAAAAGCACATAAATGATCAGTGTTCCTTGACTCTATTTTAAAAGGTAATTCAGGAATTTGGATGCATTCTCAGGTGTTACAATAAATGCTTTTATTCTTTTTATGAAGTGGACCAGTAGTGTGGACAGTGTCATTGCAGAATTAAACAATATTACCAGGATTATAATGTCAGCTTCCTAATTGTCAATTAATTGTATCATAGCTTGCCTAAAGCAAAAAATGCTGTGTAGAACATCAGAGCAGAGTTTTCCCCAATATTTCTGTGGTATGTTGATAAGTAAAAATTTAATTTTCCAGTGCAAATAAGTGTGAAATTAACTACATATGAAACACTTTTTTTTTTAACAGCAAAAGTATCTTTATTGGCTACTTTAAAGTTTACTCAGCAATCTGTTTTAAAAGTCACTTTGGTTAGGTGCTTACAGGAAATACAGTGCAGGGGATTAATCCAGTTTGCAGGCTGTTTTCCAAAGAAATGCTTAATAAAAAGAATTTCATGCAATATGCTATTAGAGCTTCATTTACATTAATAAGACTCTGTTCTCAAACTATTAAGCCACCTTCTAGATAAAAAAAAAAGAGGGACTCACTGTATTCTGCATGTAGAACCACAGTGATTAGTTCCTGCTGCTCTTGTACCCTTCTGAGCCCAGTGTAGAGGAGAGAGAAAACATTGTTCTCCTCACAGCTGAAGAGAAATGTTGCTGCCACGAGGTTCCCTCAGACAAAACAGGAAAATCCCAAGGAGGAATTATCCTTTGGTTTCACTGTAGTTTCCCTGCAGTGCCAGGGGGTGCTGTGGAATTTAGCCCTGGGTTCCAGAAAGTGAGCTGAGTGAATTCCAGGCTGATGGGATATGGGGAAGGAATTCCTGGCTGGGAGGGTGGGGAGGCCCTGGCAGAGGTTTCCCAGAGAAGCTGTGGCTGCCCCTGGATCCCTGGAAGTGTCCAAGGCCAGGTTGGATGGGGCTTGGAGCAACCTGGGCTGGTGGAAGGTGTCCCTGCCCATGGCAGGGGGTGGCACTGGATGAGCTTTAAGGTCCTTTCCAACCCAAACCATCCTGGGATTCTCTGATTCTATTAAATTTTCTTTGTTATGGTAAATACCCCTGAACACCATTGAATAAAAACTTGAGATTAAAATATATGTAAATTAAAAATACTGGAGTTTAGCTTTTTTTATGCAAAAGAGATGAAAAGTGCAGAAAAGTGTTAAGTAAACTGCATGGACATTTAAATACTTATTTTGTATGAAGGATTAATATGACTTGTAGACAGAAGTTATTTTCTTGAGCTGTTAATGATCTGCCATTTTCCTCCATAAATTAGTTCTCAAAGGTCAAAATGCAATCAATTATCCAGTAATTTGGATCTCTTAATTGCCTTGATTGTGCTTGTAAAGCAAAGCTTCTTCATTATTTCTATAGCCTGAGAAAAAAAAACAGGGGAAAAAAATTCAAGTTATGTTTTGAAGGATATTATGGATTGATATGCAAAATGAAAATACTTATAGATACATTATTGGAGTCTTTTCAGTGAGGATTAGACATTGAGAATTAAGGAATACCAAAATTTAGTGTTCTTTTTAAGTCACTTTCTGAAGGAAAAAGAAAATTTAAACAGATTTCCTTAATTTTAGGGGACTGTGAAGGAAAAGAGTGTGTGAAAAGCAGAAGAGGGACAAGAATAAATGTAAAGGGGTTTTTGATTAACACCGTGGTCTAATATCTGCAGAAGATTTCCACAGACTGGAACTGGAACTGGATCAAACCACAGTGGCTGTTTATAGCACTCCTGGCTCTGAAATGTGGGGGGTGATTTCAGTAAGTAACTAAAACAAAAGGAAAACAAGAGTTATTGTTCCTCTTTACATTCCCTACTGTCACAGATTTAGTTAAAATTTGGCTTAAATAAACAGATATGTCAATATCTTTTTGTTTAAAAATTAAAATAATACAATTTACTGAAGTCATAGGACTATTGGAAGGCTTATATTACATTTGGATTCAAATTTAGAGTGAAATTTTCATTAGGCTCATCATTTCCAACTGTATTTTTTGTATTTGCTTGTATTTTTTATTTACAGTTTAAATTCACATGGATAATTAAGTTCTTATTCTATTCTTTATCTTCATTGTAAAGAACGTAGGAGAGTTTCAACATTAAAATTATGCTGTATTCATAATTAGTCATAATAAGTCTTCTACAAATTTAAAGATCTACTAAAAATTTAAAGCAGTTAGCATTTCACATTAAAAGAAAAATCAACATTTGTTATTACAGGCTGAAAAACTGGTTTTTTTGGCAAGTGGACAAGAATGCAGAGTAACAGAACTGTCACTGAATCTATTACATTTGAGATGGCCACAATGTTTTTCATATTTTCTGGGATATGGTATTTGGATTCCTTTCTCTGGCATTTTTATGAGAAAAAAAAATCTTTGTAAATGACTTGGAGAAACGAGAGCAATTTCTTATTTAAAAGAGTACTTTGCTTGCTGAACTTATGGACTGATTTTATTAAGTGGGATTGCAGTGTGAAAGTCAAGTCTTTAACATGTCTGTGCCAAAATATGCTTGTATTTCTAGACTGACCCTTTTAATCCTCAGAGTTTTATGGAATAGTCTTTTTTTTAAAAAAAAAACCTTCATCTTTTAGCCTTCCCCAACCTCTGGCAAGTTTATGGTTATCCTCATGAAGTGTGGGTATTTCTGCCTCATTACCACAAGCCATCTGATTTTATTGTAGTATCAAAGGAAATTATTATTTTTCCCCCTATATCAAGGTGTTTAGGAGTTCCTTAAATTTATATCTGGAAAATATAAATTCTCCATTACTGTTTCTGCAACATGTAATGAAGAACTTGAGGGAGGTTTGATCACTGAATATGCTGATTCAGTGCTGGCAGTGTAAATGTTTTTTATTGTTCTCTTCACTTATCCAGCTGTTCCACTGGAAGATTATTCAGGTGCACTGAAAAAAGAAAAATAATTTTTTCAATTTTATTATCTTTTTATTATTAAGAACATCAGGACATTTCCATCTGGAAATTGTACTGATTCAGGAAATGATCACAGAAAGTTTGGAGTTGCAGTTTTAACAGCAGTTAGAGTAGATTAATTCTTTATTTTGTAGTTGACAGAAAAGATGTTTTCTAAAAGAACAACTATAAATACATAAGTTTGTGGAATTAAAAATAAACACTGGTGTAACTTTTTATCCCAAATGTGTGTCACGTTCTTTATGTGTTTCCAAAAGAATTATCAGTGATGCTTACAGTGCTGATAAAGAGCAGCTACAGGGATTACTTTCAGCACTGAAAAAAAATATATGCTCTCTAATCCAAAATTTATTTACTTCTTGCTTTTTACAGTTAGAAGGCAAAATATTTTGTTTCAACAGACCTGTTTGTTTGATGCATTTGAGACTGGTGTAAAATTACTAAAATACTGAAAAACCTCTTGACCTTCACTGACAAAAGCACATTTTACTTGATGGTAAAGATGACCCTCCATATTCCTTGATGTGTTATTTATGTCAATACATGGCTGTGGGAATGCACTTCTTTTCAAGATAAAATTTATTGTTAAAAAAGGAGAAATAATATGTTATAGCCATAGTCTGTAGTGTATTTAATTTGTGTGTCGGCACATTTGCCAAATGTTTTCAAACAGCAGAACATATTAAAATTTCTGAGCATCACAAAAAGGATCTGGTTAAAACTAACTCACAAAAACACCCCCAAAAATTCATATATCATTGAAAAGGGCTACAGCAATCTTATGTTCTCTATACATTTAATTACTTTTTATATTCAGGGATTTCACTCAGTTCTAAGTTATCGAGTGCAGTCTGTTAAATACAAAATTTTAATGAATATTTGTTTTTATTTACAATTCTTGAATATGCCCCTTGGAAGAGTAGTCAGACCACTGTTGTGTGCTGAAATTTAATATCCTTTGCTTTCAGTGCTTTATTTTGAACCATCAATCACGATGGATTGAAAATACTTTGTGCAGCATAACTTTTCCTCCTCTTTGTTTTGTTTTATGAATCTGCCCTGTTATTTTGCCCTGGGACGTCTTTAACCTCAAAGGAAACCCACATTATTCTTCTGAACTGCAGATCCATTTAAGGGTAGGTGAATTATAGCTCATGCTAAGTTATATGTGTATTTGACTCGACTACAAATGTAGAGAATCACAGAATCAATTAAATTGGAAGAGACCTCTGAAACCATCAAGTCCAACCTTTGATCCAACACAAGGTTTGACCCCCAGCCCAGAGCTCTGAGTGTCACCTCCAGCCCTTCCTTGGACACTTCCAGGGCTGGGCACTCCAAACCTCCCTGGGCAACCCCTTCCAAACCCTGACCACCCTTTCCATGGAGAAATTCCTCCTGATGCAGATTAAGACTAAATCCTCCCATCCTGTCGCTCTCAAATATGCTCTATACAACACTGGAGAAAGTTTTAATATTAATCCTTTTGTTAGTCTTAATGTTAGTTGTTATTGCTTGTTTGTTCTTTTAAATGCTATTGATGAAAACAGTTCTTTGTTTTTGGGGTAGTTTTTCCTTCTGTGGAAAATCTGGCGGGTTTAGGAACAAGAGCAAAGTTAATCTCAGGTATTGGAGAGGTTTTTTAAGATGTTGACATTTGTCCCAGGGGGAAGTAAATGGAACCTTTACACTTGAGGTGCGTGGCCAAAACTCTGACTGAGTATAAAATTTGTTCAATTTGTGTCTTATGTCATGAATATTGTAACTACTTAAATATACATATATTTTAATATATATTTTATATTTTCTGTATTTTTTTATTTGGAATGCTGATAAAAAGTTTCATAAAGTGTTATTTTCAGGCTTAGATTTTTCATTTTGCATAACTGTAGTTTTAAAATATTTCCTTAAAACACTTCCTTCCATACACTCTGGGCATTATATCCAAAATTAAGGATACATTATCTAAATTACATACTCTATTTCTATACATAGGGAACAATTTAGTATTAACAGGATTTATCATAGGTCATGGAAAAAAGAATAGAAGCCCTGTGGAATTTGAAATGACAGCTTGTTTAAAATTTTTAAAGCCTTGAACACTTGAAAACATGATGGTATAATTATGACAGTGTAATTGCTAGCAGACATAACTATATTATTGTTAAAATGTGAATATATGAAGCTAAATAGCTGCAAGATTTCAGACCCTGAGTTTTGCAGTGTATAATGGGTATAACAGAAGACAGCAGCCAGTGGAGCCCTCAGCTAAATGGAAGAGAAATACCTAAAAATTACCTTAATGGCTTTGCAGTTCCTTCTGATGCCAAATAAATCCCATATTTTTCTTATTTCAACAAAGAGACACAAACTCTTCCACTCTGAGAACAGCTTGCACAGTCAGTCTTTTGCATGTGTTGTAGCACAACTGTTTGATATTAAGGTAAGCACAGCATTTAGGATTGACTTGAAAGTGTTCAGCAAGGATAAAAGCTTAGTGAGCTAATTCAGGAAAAATCATACTTATCTGAGCCAATTTTTCTAGCTTGACATTTTATGATTTACTTCTAAGCTGCTAAAAGAGCTTAAGAAACTTCTTCCTTCTGGTTCCTCTGATTTTATTTATATATTTTTTTCTATTTTTTTTTTTATGTGCTGCTTAATCCTGCCTGAAATTTGTGTAATTAATATCGAGACAAACAGGAGTATTGACTATGAGAAACCTGAAGATGTGCAAGATTAGAAATGATTATGTACTTCATGGAACTGTTTAATACACAATAATACATCACCCAAAGAATGGAAAGATATTTTGCAGTTTTCTGCAAAACAGAGCTGATAATGTGCAGTAGTGTTGAAGTGAGAGCTGAGGATTTCTAGTATTTTGGTAGCTTTTGAAATGTTCCAAGTCAATTACACACCCAAATATAATAATTAAAAAAAAATATTAATCTTTTTACTGTTCTGAGTCGGTTGGTATTAGCAGTGGAGGTGGTGAAGTTGTGCTGAAGCTTGGACTGTGGCTGAATCCCTTATGAAATCTCTATGGAAAAAAACATTTAGGTGTAAAAAAAAAAAATCTGAAGCAGTAAATAAACAAGCAGAAATGGGTTTACCCTGGATGTAGCCTGATACCTGGAAACCTGGAGGTGAAGTCACATGTATGGAAATATAAACGTGCACAATCACAACTGGGGGGAATGGCTTCCCACTGCCAGAGGGCAGGGCTAGGTGGGATTTTGGGAAGAAATCCTTCCCTGTGAGGGTGGGGAGGCCCTGGCACAGGTTGCCCAGAGAAGCTGTGGCTGCCCCTGGATCCCTGGAAGTGTCCAAGGCCCAGGTTGGATGGGGCTTGGAGCAACCTGGGCTGGTGGAAGGTGTCCCTGCCCATGGCAGGGGGTGGAATGAGATGAGCTTTAAGGTCCCTTCCAACCCAAACCATTCTGTTTTTCTAATAAATCATCTGTTAAATGCATTCATTTATCTTAAAATGATTTTTTCCTGATCATCCTGAAGCTGATGCTTCCATACCATTCAAAATTTCCACTTATGGAAGTGTCGTGGTGGTGCCCAGCAGCCCATCTAATAACTTATATTAACTTTCAGAATAGCTTTTGTCATCCTAAAATATTGTTACTCATACCAGTGCACTACTTTATATAGAACCTCTTTTTTTTTCCCCTTTTTTTAATTCTTTTTCTTTTTTTTAATTTAAAAACTAAGAGATGGAAATGTTGAAATGTCACCTTTCCAAAGCAGTGTGTCATGTTTGTAGATGGCAAAATTCTCCAGACTCTTTGCAGTGTGTTGTCTGCTCTTTTCCAGAGCTGTTTCCAATATCTCAGCTAATAATACACGGCCTGCAAAGATAATACTTGCAGTTTATGCTACTGAACATTGTTCAAGAATGTGCTGAAGTTTTGTCCCCATCAAAATAAATAAATAAAATGCCAGTTTTCTGGAATCCCATCACAGACTCTTTTGTAATTATCAGCACTTGAGATTTTAGCTAAAGCTGTACAAAGATTACATTAGCATAAAATGTTGTGTTCTTTTGATTGAATATATTATTTGAGAGAAAATATTCTGCAGTACTAAAAGTAAGAATAAGAAATTATTACCTGCCAGGTGATAAATAGTACTCTGTTGATGAGAAATATTTTTTTAAAATGCTAATTGCTCCGTTGAAGTTGACACTTAATCCAGTTAAAAATATGCCACAAATCCAGCTCTGAAAATTCAGTATATAAGTAATGGGACTGTTTGAATTGTAGCAATTACTGGTGCCAAATTAGTGGGTTCTCCTTTAAAATTTACTTGTCACATCATATTTTGTCACATCATGTAGTTCCACTTCATTACACGTTGGCATCTGCACCTGATTGGGAACTGCAGCGAGATGATCAGAGCCCCACTTTGACTTTGGTGCTTGTGATTGAAAAGAAACCCAAACACTGCAATGCAAATACAACATTTGACTGATTACACAGCTACTTTTTGCAGCTTTTATTCCAGGATCTCTCTGTGCAGAACTTCTGTCACCTTCTTAACTCCTCTGGTGCTCCCTATAAATTATTCCACTTTGTTTTACAAGTCTACTGTGGTTGCTGCATGTTGAAAGCAAAGTGGTGCCTGTTGGGGTGTGACTCTTTCTCACCATTTTTAGTTGGTCTCTGCTGCTGCCAGGATCAAATTCAACTGGGTTTATCAGGTTTCCCCAAAGATGAAAGCACCAAACTTCCAACAATATCACAACTCACGGTGATGTTTGTCAGTGCTCAGCTGCTTCTGGAATTAGTGATGCTGTGTCTGTAGGATTGGACCTCTGAGGGATTTTCTGGTTATCTCTAAACCTGAGAAACATCTTCCTGCACAAAGTAAGCAGAAATCCTTTTCTTTGATGCAGCTTCCTTTGCTGATCTAGAGTAGAGAACATTTTACTGGATGCAAAACAGAGGACTTCAGCTGTAGCAAAGTATATATTATTTTTGTTCCTAGAAAGAGCCCAGAAGGGAAAATATTGATGGGAAACCTTTATTTCCTCCTCTTTTCAGACCAATCAAAGCTGCTGTTCTTAGTTATGGAAGTGAAGGCAGCACAGAGAGCTCCAGGGTATATCATGGTGTACAGCTAATTGTTAGAAGTGTTTGCATTTTTCACTGCTCTTATATTTTCTCAGTGAATCTGCTTTTTAGAGATGCTTTAGAGAAGAGTCTCTATAGAGTAATTTAATAGGCAAAATTATCACTGACTGTTGCTCCTCTGCTGCAGTTTTCAGGGCTGGAATGCAAAACTATAACCCTTTGCTTGAGGAGTGGTTTGTGACAGTGTCTCCATTTGGATGCAGAGAATTCGGAGGAAGAGATGGGGGGTCTTGTGGTTCATGAAAAAATTATTTTTGGGGTTGGTTTTCCTACTGTTTTGTCACTCTGGAGTTTCTCCACAAGTTTTCTTCCTCTCATAAAGATAGTTAATTACTGGGTTTTAATCTTTCAGGTAAGTTCTTGCACAGGTCATTGGTGTGAGGAAACTGTGCTCAGTCTCTGGATTCTCTACCACGGAGAGAATCGTGGAATCACAGAACCATAAAATGCCTTGGGTTGGAAGGACCTTAAAGATCATTTTGTTCCAACCCCCTGCCCTGGGCAGGGACACCTCCCACTAGACAGAGGGTGGAAGGAGATGGGTTTTAAGGTCCCTTCCAACCCAAACTATTCTGTGATTCCAGGAGAAAATACTGGGGTTTTTTCCCTGAAATCATGTGCGTGTGTTGTTGTTTTGTTTGTTTTTAACTGCAAACCCCCACCTGATTACCTTGTTGAGATAATTTAGCTTCTTTCATCAATGTTTATGAAGCACATGAAACAATGATTATAGAGAAATAAGAAATTATAATAGCTCATGTTCCATAAACATGGCTAGTGATTTATGCCATGTACAATCACAGGAGTTCTGGCTGTGCACTGTCTCTCTACCCTCCCTTTCTTTCTCTCCCCCTACTTTTTGGTTTGGTGGTTGGGTTTTTTGGTTTGGTTTGCTTTTTTTAGGATTTCTTGTGAGGTTTTGTTTTGGTGGGGGTTTTTTGGTGTGTTTATTTGTTTGGTGTTTTGTTTGTTTGTCAAGGAATGTGTTTCTGAACCAAGTAAAACCTCTTTATGCTGTAATTTAGATACAGGCACTTTTGGTGATGAAGTTTTAAATAAGAACATTTACTCTGGCAAAAAACCCCCAACAATGTAAAGGAAACAAAGACATTGCCCCATGTGTGCTGTATAATGAGTTGCTGTCCTCATTTTTCACTTGAAGCCAATCGTTATGGTACTGAAGTGAACAGTGCCTCATCTATACATATATATCATTTTTCCAAAGGATGCTCTAGAGAGGATGAAGATCAATATAAATTCATTTTTCCTGGTAATGGAAAATATTTGAACTGTTCAGCTATCAGGCACAAAGATGACTTCTGGGGGTATTATGCTTGTGTTTCTAGCCAGTGCCCTGACAATTCCAGGCATGTGTAAACCTACAGCTTTTTGTGTGCCTTGACAAGTGTCCTGAAGAGAGAAGCTGAAATGATACATGATTAGCAGAAAAACAGTTTTCCTTAAATAGAGTGTATCCTCAAAATTTGAGTGTTTTGTTAATTATAGTGCTTCAATATTTGGGAAAACTCAAGCAGTTTAAAAATCCACATATGAAGTTCAAGATGCTTTCACACACACGTGCAGACTGTAAAACACAAACTGTGTGATGGTGACAGGATAAAACTATATTTGAATTTATGAAGAGTTATTGAGTTTGGAAGTAACACACATCAGCCCTAAAAAATTGGTTTTAATTACAAGATATGTGCTCTGCTCTTTGTCTGCAATCTTGTCTGAGTCATAAACATTCAAAAATGGACATATTTCTCCAAAGATATTTCTACTGGGAGGACACTTTCAAGCTACTTAGAAACCTCAAAGTAGGACATGAAAGAATAATGCATCGTTTAAGTGGAAATGCTGACAAAACCTGAAGTACATTGCATGGGGATAGAACAAGTAATTGCTGTGTTATCATTATGAGGTTTGGATGAGGAGGAAAAGGGAGGCAAAGAATAGAGGCTGGAATCTGAATTCCTCTGTTAAGCTTAGTGCCTTTTAGAGGAGGAAAGCACTGTGTGGCTGTTACAGGCAGTGTAAGTGTACTTTTTTTGATATCCTTGGCATATGTGATTTCTGTGCCAAATAGCTTGTGAGAGATGCTAATTTTATCAAAAATGTTCCATTTTGAAGTTGCATCTCATTTAAACCTGAACTCTAAATAGAGCCTGTATCTGGTAGGGAAGGTAGGAAACAGCTTATTCATTTTGTAAGTCATATGAGGAGGGGCTGAGGGAGCTGGGGGGGCTCAGCCTGGAGAAAAGGAGGCTCAGGGGGGACCTTCTGGCTCTGCAACTCCCTGACAGGAGGGGGGAGCTGGGGGGGGTCGGGCTCTGCTCCCAGGGAACAAGGGACAGGAGGAGAGGGAACGGCCTCAGGCTGGGCCAGGGGAGGGGCAGGGGGGACAATTTCTCCATGGAAAGGGGGGTCAGGGTTTGCCCAGGGAGGTTTGGAGTCCCCAGCCCTGGAGGTGTCCAAGGAAGGGCTGGATGTGGCACTCGGTGCTCTGGGCTGGGGACAAGGGGACAGGACATGGGGGGCACTCAATGAGCTTAGAGGGCTCTTAAATTATAGAGAGTATGTATAAGCTGTTATAACTCAAGAAGTTTCTTGTGCAAATCAGTGATTATTCTGTGGAATTTCCAAAAGTCTGTGTTGTTATATCCCTGCTCTACCTCTCAGGGGAAGTTTAAAATAGAAAAATAAGTTAGTGAAATGACAGTTTATCAGCTGTAGGTTATTGGAGCTGAAAATTTACTTGTGCCTCCTTCAGAAGATCCTCAGACAGCAGAGGGGGGAACCGGCAAAATGTTCAAGTTTCAGTTCAGGTTTCAGAAGTCTGATTTTTCTTTAATAAGATACTTCTAGTTTGGCTACAAGTGTTTCATGAATTAAACTGCAAATAACTGCCTGGGGAAAGTCCTAATTAAATCTTTCGTGGACAAAAGAGCTGAATACTACAAAAAATATGCTGAAAGTCTGAGGAATGTTTTCTGTCCAGAATCTTTTTGCTGGTTTGGTTTTTTGGTGGTTTTTTTTCCTTTTTTCCCTTCCCCTGTTTTAGTTTCACTGAGGAAAATATGTAGAATGAAGAAAGTAAAATACTCCATTGACTATTTATTTATTTATTTCAGAATGTTTTGAGTCAGATTATCATCTACACTAAACCCCTGAGGAGTTGAAAGAAAACAAAAACAATTCTCATATTGAAAAAAAATAAATAAAAACAAGAAGCTTTAAAAATTGTTTTAAAGAAACAAAACCAGCCAAGATTTGTTTCACTTGCCTCCATTTAACAAGAAGGATTTTGGCCTGAGGGCATTGAGGTCCTGATCCAAACCAGTGTGGAAAGAATCCCTCATGGTCTAATTATCAGCAGCTTTAGATGGAGGGACTGCTTATCCAATGATTTTAATGAAGGGGAATCAGGAGGATTATTATGGGAATGGACTTAAAATATACTCATTTTCTTTGAAAATTAACACCTTTTCCTAGAAGTTCAATGTAGTTATTTTTCTGTTGTTGCTCTGTAATAGGAATGCAAGTTTTTGTGAGCGTTTGGTATTTTTTTCTGCATATCAGAAAGGTTTTTCAGGCATTTAAAAGAAATACTTGGATTGGGAGGGGAACTTGACACAGGCACAGCAAAATAGGGATTCAGAGTGTATATCCTGAAAGAAAAACACATTTATGGATGTTGGTTTCCTTTGTTTTCTAGAGTTGTATGTGTGTATTTTCCTCAATGACTCAAAGGGTATAAAAAACCACTTTTATGAGGACTTTCTGCAACATTTAGTTAAAACCAGCATCTTTTCTGGCAGATTAGGGTGGTTTTCATGGGATTGTGCAAAATTCAGCAGTAAGGTCCCCTGCCTGGTGAAACCAGGGAATGTAACCTGTGGGAGATGGGAATATTGATGTTCTCAGTTGAATTGTTGTTTGGATGATCAGTAGAAAGGGAGTGACTCCACTGTGGAATGAGTTTAACTAAAGAGCAAAGTGTTGTCTAAGTGGTGTTTGAGGGTTAAGGTGTTAAGGCAAAGCAAAGTGTAACTGGGCAACTTGGATCTTTAAAAAACTTCAGGGAGAGAGGAAGGATGGGAGGATCAGAAACCACAACACTCACTTAACTGGGAAATCTGCTTTTGAAGGGACTTAGCTGATGTTCATCAACAAGTGTTTTTTAATTCTGTCTTGTGCTCCGTGGGTAAGTTCTGGCTCAGGAGGGAATAAAGATTCAAGCTGAGTTTGGGAAAAGCATAATGACCTCTTCCAAATTAAAGGTGATCACAACCTCAGAGCAGCAGTGCTTCCCTGGGCCCTCCCTTCAGACCCAGAGGGGATGGATAAAGCTCTGCTCTGAATCCTGGCAGTTTGGAGTTTTTCTAAGTCCAGCCCCTCGAGGAGAGTTTCAAATCAGAAAAGGATCCCCTGGAAAGGACAGCACATCCCAGGGCATCTCTGAAAAAAAACACTGACCCCTACGTGTCCCTAAACAGATGGAAAAGCCAAGAGGTTTCTGTTTCATCAGAGTATTCCCAATTAAATTCCCACAGGCAATTGGAAAACTGTCAAATTTATATAAATTTTCCAATTCATTCATATCTACCAAAATATATACACTTGTTATTATTTTTTCTGTGAGATTATATATATGGTGTTTCAGGAGAACAGACTGTTAGACATTGTATCTGTGGGTTTGGTTTTAAAGCCATCAAGTGAGTTAAAGAAAACAAATTTATGGAAATGAATTAGAGGTAAAAGGATTTAATTGAAGGTTTATTGAAAGTAATTGAAATTAACAAAGGCTATTGATAGAGATCAGAAGTAATTAAATTAATGGGAAGAAATTGGGTTTAATTGAGATTTAGTTGAGAATTAGTAAAAGTGAATGAAATTCAGTGAGAAAATTGATAAGCTGTCTGCTGATTTTTAGGATTGATATTAATGATTTTCTATAATGAAAAGTTGTTCTCTAGGAAAATATGTAACAAAGATATATGGATATGACAATTTCTTTTTTGTCAATGGAAAAATTGGTGACATTGTAGTAATGTCACAAATACTATAAAATATTCAAACTATCTGAACACAAAAATATAAGTTTTGATAAATATAGATTTGTGAGCTGTATGCTGAGAAAAAAGGAATGTTCCATCCTTTTCCAATTTCTGTTATAATTGGTGCTGAAAGAAATGAAGTATTGCTGGATATAGAACTACCAGACTAATAATAATTCTCAGTATCATCTTTTAAATAAAATAATCTATCATGCTTTTGATAAGACATTTTCCAGTGGTATTGGTTGCAAGGGTTATAAATTCTTCTTTCAAAGTGTCCCTAGTTTTACATGGCAAATACGTACTCAAATAAGTAATTTTTGTTATTATAGAGTACAAATACAAGGATTTGGAAAAATACAGGGTCATTTTTTCTTGGTACTTGTGGTTCAGAAAGGGGAAGAGAGCTTATCATTGCCTTCTTTGTAAGAATCTATCCCAAAAATAGAGGGGATTGGGCATAGCCAGGGTAGGGATGTGAGCATAAAACTAATTGATATTATCAGTATTTGTCTGAAAAAGTCATAGGAACTGAACTGCAGTAACTTTTGAGCCTCTGATACCTCTGACCCCAGAGATTTGAGTGGTGGTGCCATAAACCCCATATGGAAAAAATGGGATATTTTTGGCACTGACACTGGAGGGCTGATGGCACCTTCTCTGTTACATCGCCTACTCAAATAAATTCTTGCTGCTCCTGATTTAATAGATTAGATTTCTCTGTGTAACAGCTGGTAGTCTTTGAAATTATTTAAATATAGTAAAAAATAAAATATCTGAAACTGGAAGCTCCACCATGTATCACATGTGACAAATGTCCAGGTATTTGAAGTTATATTGCCTGTTTCTCTTTTCAAAGGAGCCCATATTCTGAAAAGCAGCAACTACAGCCATTCAGAAGCTGCCCTGATGTTAATCTTTAAAGAGATTCAGACTATCTCTTCATTTTTTATAAATTTTTATTTAAAATAACATAGTTCTACCTCCTATACATATTGCTCCTTTCAAATATTTTTAGAAAAGAGTAACTGGTAATGCTTCCAGTAAGAGACAGCCATCAAAAAAAAAAACAACCTTGGGGGGAGGCAATTGCATAAAAAAGATTCTAAATCTGCTTATATAAATTGGATTTTCCTAAGTTAATTCTCAAAATTAAGGCAACTGTGCACACTTCAGGATGAAATGCAGCTCAAATTTTGGAAAATATACCTCTATTTCCCTTTCAGATATTTTAATGTATATATGTATAATACATATGCATAGGTGTGGAAAATATAGAGAACATAAATAAAAGCTGGAGCTTGTAAGGATTTAATCTTTCCAGTAGGATTTTAATTTCCTCTGGCACCTTGGAGAATATACATAAAAGAAGAGCATTTGGGGGAGAGGAAGTGTTGCCATACATGTCATTCACAGGCTTTAACATAAGAAGGAAATGCATAAAAAGTATTGTTGGAGGTTATTTTTTTTTTCCTGCTGTCATGTTATAAATGGGTGAATTTTAAAATATCTTTTATTTTTAACTATTTTAAACTATTTTTTACCTCTCATCAACAACAGTCATGTCTTTTGTGGAAGGGTTTTTCTGGTCCAACTGCTGTGTTGATTGCCTGGTTATTTTTATTTACCTAGAGGTGGGAGATCATGACAGGAGTTCTGCTCTTGCCTGGAAAAGCCTATGTGATGTCAGCCAGTTAATCAGAAACACAGAAGCTGCTGGCTCCCAGTTTTGCTCAGTGGCAGGTGATAAGACAGCTTTTTTTTTTGGTAGATCTGAGCACAAATATTTCCAGCAGCTTCAGGAGTCCTGAACAGAAGAGATGCTGCAGGTCTGGGGTTTTTAGGTCTAGTTCAGGGGGCAAATGTCACATCTGGTCACAGGAGTAGAATGGCAGGTTCAGGGTTTTACATTTGATTTCTTCTGTGAGAAATAGGGATTTCTCACTTCTCTTTGTTTCCAGGACATCTATAAAACTGTGGTTCCCTGAATGCAGCAGCCCCTGCCTGTACTTCAAATCCTATTTTCATTAACCAACTTAAAAGGTCTCTATGGACTTTGCTCCTTCCCAGTGTTGTTCAGACCATATTAGGTGCTTCCTTGCTGTTCCCTTTGTCAGCTTCTCTCTTTGCTACCTCCAATTCAGATATGAACCTTCAGGAAAAAAAAAAAAAGGGCAGTTAATTTTCTCTGGCCTAAATGTGACTTTTTTAAAAATGAAATTAATCTGCATCCTACTGTGACTCTTTATTAATACCCTCTGAAGTGAATCTGTGTATAAAGAGGTTTTTATGTATTTCTGCCAATTAAAAAAATCCTGTTGCACGTTGAAGAACACTTGGTCACTCTGAGGTGTGTTCTAAGGAGTTTGTATGGGTTTCACTCACAAAAATAAATGGAAAGAGGGAATTTGGGGAGAGGGTTCAGCTGAAGATGAGGATTCTGGGGAGACCTTAGTGCCCCTTCCAATGTCTAAAGGGGCTCCAAGAGAGCTGGAGAGGGACTTTGGACCAGGGATGGAGTGACAGGACAAGGGGAATGGTTTCCCACTGACAGAGAACAGGGTTAGATGGGATATTGGGAAAAGCTTCTCCCCTGTGAGGTCTTTATTTCCCAGCAAAGTTATACCTTAGTTTCTGCTGATTACAATATTTCTGTAAAGGCTTTGAAAATAAGTTGCCATTTTTTAATAATAAATAAGCAGATTTGCCCAAATCAAAGTGTGGATGAGTTAGTTGGGAACTGCAAAGCCTGCATTCACTGTCCCTCACATCTTCCATGTGGATCCTTTTTTAAAGGCAGGCAAAGAATTTGGATGTGGATCCAAGGGCAGGCTGTGCTCTTGGTGTTGCTTTGATCAGTCATTTCTAGACGTGCTGCTTCCTCTGTCATGTTCACAGATTACATTTGGAAACTTGATTCTGAGGCTCATAAATGAGTAAATGTTTATATTTTTAGATTAACCGAGCTGTGAGAGTTTCATGGAAGATAACAGTGGATTTAGAAATACAGTTCAGAGCCAGGAGCCAACTAAAAGAAGTTTTGGAGGAGGCAGCTTTAGCATACTTCTCTCACATTTTGTGCAATTTAAATCCAAACCTCAGTGAGTTACATGGAGGTGTTATCTGTGAGTTACACTCAGGGTTACCCTAAGCAAATAACTGTTAGAGATTCTTTCTCATATCTAAGCTCTATACTTTCTGTAATTTCATTTCCTTTTGTTCATATAAAGCAAACCAATAATCACCATATTTTTTCAACAGCACAGCCCTCAGTGCCCTGTATCCATCTCACTTGGTTGTGTGCACATACCAGGTTATGATCAAAACAAAGTTGTAATTCTTGCAGCAGTGCAAGGATTATTTCTTTCTCTCTTTAGACACTTTGCTCTGTGCATGGTTAAGTTTATTTTTGTGTGTCCTTCCTACGAATTTCCCTCCTGTGAGGTGGTGAATCCTCTCATATACTGAAATGCAGCATGTTATCTGACACAGCTGAGTTAATGAGTTAATTCCTAACTTCCAGCTCTGCTGTGGGCAGCTGTGCTTTCTTTTCAGGCTTTAGTTCTTCAAAACAATCAGGGGTGTTCTCCAGGTGTGTATCACACACCAGTAATAAACACAAGCACAACCAACACTTGAACTCCTCATCTTGCAGCAGGATCTCATGGCTTGTTACTCTTATATGCTTTGATGCTCCATTTTTATTTACTGTTGTGAGGGGTTTTTAACATATTTTAATATCATTCTTTCCCCCTCAGCACAGATAAGTTTGTTATTGTATGAACTCACTGAAGAGTGGAACAGGTTTTTTGGAGCAGGTGTTGTTATGGAGAAGGGGAGTATCTTAACCATCTGCATTGGGTAAAACTGGGAATCCTTTTTAACTTTCATAAGTAGTAAAATACAAAGAAACTTTTTGTAGATTTTTTGTGTTGTGTTTTTTTTTAAAATCAATATTCTCTTAAAAACCTGTGTTGTCAGAAAATAGTAAAAGATGGCAGGTTGTTAATGAGTGAGTTATAATTCAAGTGTGTGATATCAGCTGAAACCCAGCAGTGATAAAATCATATCTTGATGGTCTTAAGGACACATAAAGTTCTTACAGTGTTTCTCATAGATGAATAATTACTGTGCAAAAATCCCTTCCATCACACTTCACACTGACACCCTTTCTTGTGGCAGCTGGAAAACAGAACCTGGAAAAGTGAAACCATCTTTGTGCTTCTTAAACTGCTTCTGTGGGTCTTCAGTCCTTACAGCTCAAGGGAACTTGAGCTCATAGCAAGTAGATGAAGCCCTCCAGAAATTTTTTAAGAATATAATTAGCAGTTGCAACCACCAGGTTAATTTGGGAGAATTCAAAGCAACAAACCCTGCCATTCTGGCTTTATTAAGTCTGCAGCAAAATGGTTGTGATGTATTTACTCTTGTTTCTTAAAAGACAAAAAACTGCTTGATTAAACATTGAAGTCAGTGAAAAAGGGTAAACAATTATTGAGCCCAGCAAATGTACACAGGGAAAATCAGCTGACCCTCAGTCCCAACACTTCAGTTTGTCTTGACATTTCCTTTATTTTGAGCTGCTCCACCTGCCCTAGCAAACACGTTTATAAGTCATTTCACAAGCTATCCAACATTTAGTCAGACGAAATAAAGCTAACAATGGAATGACTGCTTGGGAAATGAGAATTCTTTGGGTTAGAAGAGACCAAACACACTGTATGAACAGTAAGTATGCCCACTGTATTTCAACTTTTATGAAAACTTATGAGTAGATATTTTATTCAGTGTAGAATGTAGTGGAATGTATAGAATACCCAGGAAATAAATAGTATAGAGAAGGAATCTTTAAAAATTTTAGGTTCATTTATTCATATACCAAAACCTGCACTTCCAAAAACCCAATGCATCAATTAACAAGTCAGTACATAGAATAACAATAAAGATCACTACATGATAGCACTGAGAGTTTTAAATTAGAGAATGTAGACAAGAAGTTTATCACAGAGGATGCTCTTGATAGATACAGCCTTTGATTTCATTAATGACTTTGCATTTGCTGAAAATAAAGGTACAAAGTGAACTAAAAGTATGAAACAAGAGAACTTCAGCTATTACTGTTCTCCTGGTTATATTAAAAGTTTTCACAGATCAATGAAACACCAAATAGAATCAAATTCTCCATGATCTTTTAGAGATACACACTTGCAACCCTTAATTCCATTGACGTCAGTGTCAGAAAAGTTGGGAATCTGGTGCTTGTTATCTTGCACAGGATAGCAGGTGTTCAATCAAAGTTGTTAATGTATTTTCTGTGGATCTCATATACTTTAAAAGCAAGTAATTAGAATTATCCACAGATACTTTGTAACTATGAATAATTCATTTCCTGTGCATCAATAAAATAATTATTGCATATTATCATTCTTAGCTTTCTACTTCAATAAAATTGCTCACATCATGTCACTGTCATAGTAATGTGCCTTTTTTATTTTTCATATTAATGAAAATTACCAGGAGAATGAGGAAAATTGTAATAAGATTTAATGTCACCTGTAAGCCTTTTCTGCTGTATTGCACTGAAGTGATACAATATCTGGATTCTGGTTGATTGTAGATGGATATTCTTGCCTACCTTAACCAATTTCAATACTTTCTAAAACAATTGTTAAGTGGTTTAGAGCTCTTGCCTTAGCTTAACTAACTCAGTTACTAACTTACTTTGTAAAATTCAGACAATTTCTTCACACTTGTAAAGCTCTTTTTTCTAATCTCATTCCTGTGTTTGTTTAAAATTTCGCTACAGTCTTGATCCAGAATCAAGAGGAATGTAGTCTCCCCTTTAAAAACCTGTCTATATGTTATACCAAGCAATCATTTATATCTGTGCTGGCTTAAGACCAACTTCTGCATGAATTTATTTTTAATATGTATCTTTCAAATAACTTATGCTGCTCATTAGAAATTTTTATTTCAGCTGAAAATTATTATTTTTTTAAAAAAAGCCTGAAAAAAGAAAGGAAACATTTTTTGGGGGGAGGAAATTAAAAGACAAAAAACCAACTAAACAAGTCTAACAGAATCATTTTCAGGTCCATGTAGTCATGGAAGTTGCAATGGTTTGTTTAATGTGGTGATCAGAGACTTTGGAGAGGCTGCAAGCTGGGACTTGTATCAGCAAACCAGTGCTTTTAGTCATTGTTATTTTGATTTTTAAAAATCTAACAGGGCTTTCTTAGCTGTGTTCTGACTGAAACCTGGTGTGCTTCAGGTGTCCAACCACAGACAAAAGGATTGGAAGCACTTTCCCAGTTTCTGTGCCTGAGCTGGAGGTGTCACTGCAGAGTGAGCTCCAAGCAGTCAGATATTTGGCCAACCTGAGCTGCCTTATCCACCACATCCTCCCAGTGCTTGTCCCATTTGTGATGGGAGGAGTTTGCTGCCACATTTATGGGGAATGCTGTGGGTTGGAAGTTGGCAGGAGCAGCGTGGGGGCCTTGGGAGAGGGATGTGGGAAGACTCCCTTTCCACAGGGAGGGGTGAAAAACTCCTGCAGTGCTCCAGCATCTCCTGGATTCAGGAACCTCTGGTTTCTGTGCTGAGCAAAGGGCTCCCACCACAGGGGGGTGTTGGGGAGAATGTGTGTGGAGTAAAATCTTCTACTTTTTACCATTACTGCAAGGTGAATGAACTTTTTTATTTACAATCTAAAATTTTAAAATATTTTTTATATTAGGAAACGTAAATAGTCAACTTGAAGTAATTATGTGGTGTGCACAGAATGCTTTGTGCCTTATCTATAATACCATGGCTCAGCACACATATGCTACCTTCTGTTATTTATTATTGTCTTCATTTCAGATTTGCTGTCAGGAAAATATCTTCCTTTTCCATCCTTCAGTTTGTTGTAACCTGAAACTCAATTCTTAGGGCTCGTTTGAAGCACAAAGATATGATTGTGCTGTTTGTTAACACCCAATTGAATGTGGAAATAATATTAAAAATTATGCTATGGAAAATGCTAAGGATGAGATAGAAAACACTGTATTCAGGGTTAAATAATATCATTGCCTGTCTCTTCTCTTTTTTTTCTCAGTTCTGTGCTATGGATCCATGTATTTTGCACTCATATGTCAAAAGTGACTAATTCTGAATTCTACTGGCACTTAACCATCTTTCCAGGGATGACCTTGACAGTGATGTCCACGTAAGTGAATCCTTTTAAAATACATTTTCATTTAGCCTTGATCCAATCATTCCATCAGAGTATTAAATAGTGTGTAATGTCCATGGAATGGGGGGTGTGTGTGTATATTGGGCTCCTCAAACTGTGTGTTCCATCTTTCTTGCAGGCTCCCTTCAGGTCCTGCAAGGCCACACTCAGGTCACCCCAAAGCTTCTCCTCTCCAGGTTGAACAATCCCAACTCTCTCCCCTTCCCTCCCAGCAGAGCTGCTCCATCCCTCTGCTCATCCTGGTGCCTCCTCTGGACTCTCTCCAGCAGCTCCATGTGCTCCCTGTGCTGTTCCCAGGGCTGGAGCAGCTCTGCAGGGGGGTCTCCCCTGAGCAGAACACGGTGCCTGCTCTGCTTCTGGAACCTGGTACAGGTCAGGCTTTTGCTGCTCCAAGAATCCACACCCCCCTGTGCCTTTATTTCCACTCCTTTGGAGCATGACAGTCCTGTCAGCACAGACCAGGGAGGGGTCAGTCCTCTGACAGTTCTTTTTCTGGATGCTTGCATAGCTTATCCTGACTTGTGTGATTGACATTAGGAAAGGAATGTTTTCCTAAGTCAGGCTGGGATGGATCTGGGGAGCTTTTCAGCCTTTTTCTCCTGGATACTTCTAAAGTATTTGCTTCACTGCTCTTGCAGAGGCTTTGGATATTATCAGCTTCTTAAGCTCATGTCTTGTCTGTTTTAATTTAAAAAAATACAGTGGTTTTTTCCCTTGCTTAAGTGGTTTTGTGTATTGGGTGTCAGAAGTGTCCAGGTGAGGAAGAATAGTTGGTGTTCAGGTGCTCTGAATTTGTTCTGATGTTCAAGCCTGTGAAACAATGAAGGTAAATGAAGAAACTGTGTATGCTGTAATGTTCATTCAAACAGAAAGGAATTGAAAAACAGCTGCACCTGGGGGAAAAGATTTGGAAAGACACCTGGATATGTTCCAAATGTGTGCTTTCCTAATAATTAGCACATCATACACCTAGTTAGCATCTCATAAATAACCATAAAGTAGTCATTTAATGAATCACTTTACTTTGTGCTGTCAGAGGTTACAGAAAAAGCAAAATACTTTGTTTATTTTAAGAACAAGGTGCGTCTCTTCTTTCAGCATCACTTAAAAAATTGCAGTAGGAAAAAACTGGTGTCACCTCGTAGACCTGCTGGGGTATTTTTAATGCTGCATTGCATGAGTTCTGTGGCATCAAGTGCACTGATGTTTTGTACATATGTTGTGGGGTTTGGCACTTTGAAAAGGGTGTCATTGGTTAAGTTGTGGGGCATTTTCTAACTGAAGTCATCACTTGGTTTGTGTGCCTGAGATCCTGTGTGGGAATCTGTTTAGACACAGAAATATTTTAAGGCTTCTCAGCTCTCTTGTACTCAAGTAGGGCTCACAAAAACATCAGTACCTTGTGTCATGTAGGGTCTATCTGATCCTGGGCTGTGGTGCTGCTGCCCTCTCTGAGGGCTGATGGAGCCAAGCCCAGCTCTGGAAAAGGGTGTTCTTAAGGCACCAGGCTGGGCTTAGGATTGAGAAGCAGACAGACAGGATGCTGTCTCATGGATATTCCATGGTGCAGAATCCTACACTTACAGAATCACCTCCTTCCTGAAGAAAAGCAGCCCCCAAGCCCTGTTTGAGAAACCAGACTCTTTTCAGAAATCTTCCCCCAGGGAATGTGGATTCCCAGAGCAAAAAAAGGGTAGGGCCTTATTGGCAAGATGGTTGCAGGAGAGCTGGTTGATATTCCAGATAACACCCTCCAAGATAAAAACCACCCCAGTGAACAGGACAGGCAGGCAGGAGGCCTGCAGGGGTGGACATGTTGCTCCTGGCAAAATTCAAACGTGAAAAGGGAATATACGGAAGGGGAAGGAACCCAGAGAAGCTGTGTGAGCAGGCAGAGATATGGGGTTAGGAAAGCCCTGAAGTCAAATCTGGTGAGGGTTGTCAAAGGCAACAAGAAGGGCTTCCATAAATACATCAGCAGCCAAAGCCAGCCCAGGGAAAATGTTGCTGTCTTTCATGAAGAACTTTAATGAAAACATTGTTTTTGTAATTTTATTTTATAAAAAATGCACTTCTGGAGGAATTTTTTCTGCAGGAAAAAGTACTCAGACTTTGGCTTCTTCATATGGGTTTTGGGAACTAAAAGTAGCCTGAATTTGAAGTCCTTAGCCCTGTTGGTGCTTCCTGAAGGTGGTGTGAACAAATAGAAACTTGACTTTCATGGAAACCAAGCATTTCTTAACAACTCTAGGAAAAAGTAAGTCTTACAGCTTTTAGCTGGTAACTGGTTTGTTCTATCACTATGCTGCATTTGTACAGAATAAAAGTTCTCAATTATGCATAACTTTAAGCAAACTTCTCATTGGAATTATCAATAACATTCCCATAGAAATACCAAAGTTGGTAGACAGCTTTGCAAATATTTTATTTTCACTTTTCATTTATAATGTTCTGCAGACCTGGAGGAAAAAAAAAAAGCAGAAATTTAGACAAACTATTTTCTTCTCTTTTTTTTGCCTATTCAAAATTAATTACCATGTTTGTGATCACTCTGTCACACAAAATACAAGTAATTAAATGCAACAAAGGCCTCTGTATTTGAAATTAATTAAAAAATAGATACAAAGAGTACATCACTAAGGAGCTTTTCTTGTTTGCCTAAAGTTAAGTAAATACACTCAGTGTTGTAGGATCAAAGTGTTTAAACACTGGCAGGAAAAGCAAAAAGGAGGAGATTTGGGAGCTGGGGTCTGTATCCCAGTTTTGGGCTGGCTGCAAGTCTTCAGTGTGGCTATTAGAGGTGTGATGGTGACATTGTAAACCAGATTTTGAAGCTAAAGCATGAATACTGAATTCTCTGACATGTTTTTATCTTCTGGTTTTGGCCTCTTCGATACCTCTGTAGGGGTTTGGCTTTTATTCTGTCACACAGACAAGTAAAGATACTTTTTCATGCACTAACACTTTATTGTAATCAAGGTTTAAATGCTGCACATAACAATTCTGTTTCTTATTTAGAAACAGATAAAAATTGATGAAATTCCAAAGTAATTTGGCTGGCACTGTGGAGCTCCCTGACCCTGTTGGGCCTATAGAATATGGGGAAAAAAAACCCAACCAACACGCAAAAATCTTCTGAAGAAACTTTTGAATAAATGATCTAAAAAGCACCCTTAGAGAGCCTTTGCCATCCATCAGCCTTCTTTCAGTGGTGAGTGCCAATAAATGCCCGTGGAAAGAAAAACTTAAAATGATCTAACGTGGTGAGTACAGAGGAGGTATTTTTGGATTTCTTAATGCAGCTTTCCATTCTGCAGTGCATCATTAGGTGTTATCAGCAGCAAGGAAAACTGCCAATCATCTTAACAACTAACTGCTTTTAAAAAAGCCATCCAGTGACTTTAATTATGATTAAGTATTTATGAAATTAAGTGACACCAAATACACAAATTCCTGCTGGTAATGATTAAGGTGTCTATTTTCTCCATATTGTTGGGCTGTGCTTTTGCAGAGCACTTTGAGCATATGCAGACTTCTGAAGTGAGGAGAAGCTTCTTACATAACCAACAGATTTTAATTACCTTGAAAAACAAACCCCAAAAGACCTTCAAGCCCCATTTCTTTTTCTCCAGGAAGCAGCTGTACTCCTCACCTTCCATTTTTATTCAGTGTTCTTTCTGTAATACACCTTCCCTTGACCTTGAAATGAGATGATCTTTAAGGTCCTTTCCAACCCAAACCATCCTATGATTCTATGATTTTTTTTTCTCCTAACAACTGGTTTATTATTTTACAGTCTGAAATAAATGAAATAGGAAGACTTGGAGTGAGAGTATCCCTAAAACATTCCATAACCTGGGAGTGAGGGCTTGGGATAACATGTTCAACATCCTGCTCTAAATAAGTTGGAGCAGGGGCTTGCTTTCCCATCCTACCTCAACTCCTCTGTGTGCTTTACCTTAATAGTTCCAAGTAATTCTTCCTTTCATTTTCTTTCTTTAATCAACAGAAAATAAAATCAAACAATAAACTTAAATTTCGAGACCTTGGGTGGATGAAACCAGAAGGGCTGCAAGAATTATTTCAGTCAGTGCTAGCTGAGGTTTTTATTGATTTACAAAGCACAGTTTCTAATTTTTTCCTTTTAGATTTAGACATTTCTAAATATTGCAGCATTTAGGAAAATTTGAGAGTCTGGTCTAGGACTAGGTGGATATGACCAAAACCTGTAGATACTGGATGAATTTAGGTGGAAAATAGCTGAAGAACATGTATGACTGAAAATACCCTGTCAGGTCCCTGAGGAATGTAGAGACTTAACTACTGTATAGCTTTCTAATCAATGAGAGTAATCAGCTGTTAACATGTCTTGCAGCTAAACACTCAGTAACATTTGGTAGGTACTGAAGTATCTTCAAAAATCTGGCTCTGCATCCTTCTGGCATATGGAATCCTCCTCCTCTTCCCTGATTGTGCTGTTGCTTTTGGCAGCACTGGAGGTACTGCCCTTTTTTCCTATTATTCCTCCTCCCCTTGCAGAAACTCGTGGTTTATGTGTTGTAACCTTCTGCTCCCTGATGATCAGAATCCAGAACCACAACAGGTTAGAGCACATCCATCTTCTGTCTGGACCTATTGATTCTCACTGTCTGCTTTTCTCCCTCCCCTGCCATGTTTCCATTTTCCAGTGTGTCCATCAGGCACCATTATTATGTTTGGAAGCACTTCAATACTCTGAATTTTTTTTACTTTCCTTGCTTCTCTCTGAAGATATTTTGCTGACATTCACAGACAAACTCTCAACTATTGTGACCCTGGGAGGATGGGAGCAAAGAACTAAATCAATGGTCCTTACTATCCTATCCCTGAACTTTTTTTGATGGACTGTTTCACAGCATACACACACAAAGAAGAAAAACAACCTACCAGTTTTCATTCCATTATAAGAAATTAATTGACCTGACTTCACCATCAGAAGTTTTAGATATTAGAATATTATATAGTTAGTGAGTAATCTGACATAATCAAAATTTCCTTACACCTAACCTTTACAGGTCAAGTCAGAAAACTAAAAAAGAACTCAAACTTAGTTTTTAAATGTAATATTCCAAATTAAATGGATGATTCCACAATTAGGCAACATGTTTTAGTGAAGTTATATGTGTTTTCATTTTCAGAAGACCCTTAAGTGCATATTTATAAGGAACTAAGATTTCTGCTAATAAGTTTTCATGCTTGTGCTTTACCATGGGCACTTTGATGCCCTCTCACTTTTTATTTTTAGATTGTCTATAATGTTTAAGTTACCTCTGCTTTATACTAACCATTACCCTGGTATTTTGAGCTTTTATTTGAAGGAGAACTCTCTCAAAAGGGAGAGCAGATGCCAAATTGTGTTTTGGTAATTAAAAACATGCATTTCCATCATTCAGTAACCAGACAAGACACTAACCAATAAGTCTAGTGTGCTTATTTTTATTTCCTTGCACCTGCCAGGCAGGAGAACTTATATCATCTTATCATAACATCCAACTCCAGTGGCAGTGGCAAACCAAACTCAAAAGAACACTGTGTGTTGCTTCTTTGCAATGAACAGTAGCTAAAGAACTCAGTGATGTAAATGTTTCCTTCAAGCAAATAACGTCAGATGCAGAGCATAACAGAATGATTTAACAAACAAGTCTTGGCTCTGAAACAAATGGACAAGAGAAATAGAAGGTAGATTTTCAATGTTATTTGTCTCTCTGTAAATTATGCATTTGTATTTTAAATGACTTTGGTCTTTTAATAATTAAATAAACAGTAGGTTAAAGCCACTCATTTATGTGTCATAAGACTGTTCAGTGTTAAATGAGATTAAATGAGTCTTTCATTTTTGGTTAATAGTTGAATTATTAATTGTGCTTGTATGCCTCTATAGGGATTATTTGGAGAACACAACTTAGACTGTGTTATCCTAAGGAATACAGAGTGTCTGTTTTTAATTCACTGCTGAATTAACTGCACTGGAGTCTGAGGAAAAGGCTGCTGGCCATCAGCCAACAGCAATTGCCATAAGTCAAAAGAGCTGCAAGCAGCAGGTCACATTTAAAAAGTACAGAATGCTAAAGCTCAATTATTTAAATCACAAAACCTAGTGTGGATGATCAAATAAGCAGTTGAGAGTATTTGATTGGGAGCACATGGAAACCATCTGTTCCTCTATAAGCTAAACCCCAGTAATAAATACAGGCAATCATATGTAGTTAACTGGCTACATTTGCTTAGGACACTATAATGCCATTCTCCAACAATTTATGAAAAACATTCCAGCTTATTTGTGTGGCAAAACATGTATATGTCTGCATGAAAAATGCCCCACAAAAGTGTGGAGGGTTTTTCTTGGTTACCCTTCAGTACAAATAAATTCTGTGTAAGGATGGATAATTCATGCCTTTCTTTTTATTTTAATTTTTCTTTAAACAAATCATCTCAGGCTACAAAACCTGTACAAAGAAGAAGCTTCTTGAGGATCTGTTCATTTCAAACACATTTCCAATGAAATGTCCTGAACAGTGTTATTTTACATATACTGCTGTTAAATGGTCAAGAAATGTGTTACATTCATTTCATCTTCTTATAAAACAGTGTGTGGTCTTTGGAGCTGGAAATTATTGAAAGTGAAGCTGATTTTTTTTTCTCTGGTTGAGTAGCAAAACTTTTTAACTCTGGTCATAATTAACCAGTATGAATTACTCTACATTTCTGCATCATGTCTGCATTTTCTATTGTTATTTGTTATAGGAGAGGTTTGCAGTAGTTTAATTTTTGACCACTAACTGAGGTAATTAAATAAAGGCAAGTGCACAGGGGGCTTGTCCTGCAGTCACCTTTCCAAGCTGAAGTGAATATTTACTGCATTTCAACCCCATGTCAACCTGTCTCCAGGAATATAAGTGTGTGAGGTGCCCATATGAAGGGCTATCCTGAAATTTTATGGGAAGTTTCTTCCAAATGGATGGGACTTGCCTTCTTCTGTTTGTGGGGTGATTGCAGTGAACAAGTGACTGATCAGGCACATGGAACTCCACAGCAGTGTTCCAGAGGGGCTAATTTTTTGAAAGGGTACATCTTTAGTATCACCTGAATACCAAATCCTATTTTTATTTAGTACTGTACAAAAAAAGGAATGTGTTTCTTACCTCCAAAATTCTTCAGCCTGCACAATTACTTTAAAAATACGAATTTGCACTGACAGGAGGAGTTACTGGGAGCTCTACAATATCCAGGCTTCATTGCTGTAGGGGAAACACTGATTAATCACCTATAAATCCATTTCAAGTATGAATTTACTTGTTAAAGTCTTTTCCTCCTCTTCCTTACATGCAGCATCTGGCCTTCTGTTCAGTAACTCTATGTGCCAGAGAGGTGTTTTGGAGCTCTGCTTGGCTTCCTGATGTCCAAGAACCTGAGATAAGTAGTTGTTGCACTCACAGTCTACACAAATCCAGTGTCTTGAGGCATCCCTGAAGCTGATTTTGATAACTGTGTTCTGCCCAGTGCATGTGTCTAAATTAATATCCAGTAGTTCTGCTGCTTAATTGCTGCCACTCACTTCAGAACCTGAAGTATTTTAGATGCCTCACAGGAGCAAAGAGTTGAAACTGCAGAAGTCTTTAGGTCAAGAAAAGGCACAAGAGTGTCAGTGCCTCGAGAAATTGTTTCTTTTGAAGCTTTTCATGCTTGTGAAAGCAAGCTACAAGAGACACAGAACCCTTAGTGAAGGAGGATGGTGTGAAACCTCAGCCCCACCTAAACAACCTCAAAGTACCAGTAAAGCTTAGAAGGAGAATTTTGCCATCAGGAGCTGGTGGAGGAACAGGTTGGAGAGATGAAAGAAGATGTCACAACTCATCTTTTGTTTCCTGCTAGGAGAGGGGAATTTTAGTTTTAAAAGTTTGTGTGTCCAAGAGCAAAAAACTCCCTCAAACTGTCCTTGTAACAGGAACAACTGGCAATGTTCCAGCTGGCTGAGAGATGGAATCATTGCTTGATACCTCTGCAAGTCAGGGATGAAAAGAACCAGGCAAAGAAGACACTAAAGATTCTCTGAATACATATACTAAAAACTAGTTGCCTTACTTGAAAAATTAAGACATCAAAATTTGTAAAAGAAAGCAAGGGAAGTACTAAAGAATTTACCTAAATATAGCACTTCTTCTTTATACATTAAAAATCATGGTAAGAAGTTCCCCATCATTTCTCTTTTTTTCCTCCTAGGTTTCCTTGGCACACACTGCTTGGCTGCATTGGGAGGATTTGGACTGAGGAAAGCTGGTGTAGGGTAAGATAATGTCCTTTATGTCTTCTAGTTTTGGCTGGTAAAGCTAAAGTTTTGAGCAGTCCTGCCACTTGGAAAGCAAGAAACAGCTTTGTGGTGGTGGGTAAATTGCTGAAGCACCAAAAAGATGTATTTTTGTTGTATTTCTTGCTTTTTTTTGTGACTGTAGCACGTGTCCTCTGAGCTTCATGGGCAGGAGAAAGGCTAGACTGCAGTTTAAGGCAGGCAGTATAATCAAAATGTGAGTCAAAAGTCAAAAAGCACATTCACAGCCTTCTTTTCTGAGAGTTTTGTACTGTTTTGTTTCTCTTCACTTCGGTGTTCGCTCAATTTCCTCCACCTTTGCAGCTGTGAAGTTGCACTGAGGGGGAGACCTCGTGTAAACCTCGGTTCTTTGAAGTAAAAAATGTTCACTAAATAAGAACGGCTCTAGAAGAGCTTACAGGCAAAAAACCACCATGTACTTGGTGGAAAATAAAATCACTTTTAAAGCATTCTTTAAATAGTGCTTCAGAGTGTTTTTACACAAGCCAGGGTAACTGAAAACATGAAATTCCAAACGATACTGAATATTTTGAATAATGATCTTTGAATAACACAGTGTTTTACTTCAGTACTTTCTTTGTTCACTTACATAAAGCTATGAATCAATTAATTACAAGCACAGATGGCCAAACCAAAGCACTCAATGTTGATGGCTCTAGAAATAATGCCCAACATAAGCACTTCTTTGGAGTTTCTGTAGAGGTGGCAGTGCACTGCACAATTTTTTCTGTAACAACAGTTAGGTAACTAATTACAGTGTACTGTATTTTTGCTGTCACTAAATGGCTTCACAGTGTGTTGTCACATCAGTTCTGTTCTTGAATTTGGCAACTTCAATTATTGCTGATAAAAGCTGACTTGTTCAGAAACTCTAAACTATGGGAAGTGTGCTATTAAATTCTCCAGGGATCCTGTTTTCATTCAAAACTGAGTTCTTTAGTACCCAAAACTTGAGTTTTCAATGAACAACTGAATAGAAATGTCCATTATTAAGCAGAACTCAAATCTTAGAATGTAGAGGGCCCTTCTGGCTTATGTAAAAACTGTTTTATTTTAGAATAAAAATGCTGTACGATTCTCTAAAGGCAGTTAAACATTTAAAGATAAATTTTCCTTCTTTTAAATGCATGAGTGATGTATAAACTTTCCTCTTTGTGAGGTGCATGGATGTAATGTGTTCTTACAGACAATGCCCATAAAACTCAGGTAGGTGAGACAGTTGTGTTACTGAAAAGGTTTTAAAACTAAACTTGATGGGTTTGGTGGATGAGGAAAATAATTACATTGTATAGAGTGAATTACATGTGAAGATCTAATTCTGGAGATGTGGGTCAGACTGAAATCCTGTGGTATTTATTGTTATAATGCCAAGGAAACAGCTCTTAGTGCAATCCAGTACAGAAGACATGGTAGAGAGATCAACAGGTAATCCTTTTATCAAAGAGTTTGCAATGAAAATTGATAACACAGTGACAAATAATGTAACCAGGAGTTAGTATTATAAGGGTAAAATACTGGATTTCTTTTCTAGAACTTTGTTTTTCAGGGAAGAGGAATAAAGATTTCTGTGTGAAGGATAACTTGGCAAACAGGAGCAGAGTGAAGAGGATAAGGGAGGACAGAAACAGAGGAGTGAAATAAAGGCCAAGGGGTTGTAAAGACAACAGAAGGAATATTGGGGGCTAATGACAGAGTTCCACAGGGGAGGGAGACAGGGAGCTGGTTGATAGCCTTGGAGAGGCAGCTTCTTCGTGGAAAAGCAGCACCACAGATCCTGGAGAGGTTCAGGAATATGTCAGCAATGGAAACAACAAAGAAAATTTCCCCTTTCTCCTCCTGGGACCCGGTGGTGCTGATGCACCTTGCTAAGCATCTTCCAAGGTGTGGGGATGTATTTATCGTGTTTCAGGCCATTTCACCAGCCTAATCTCCTGATAAGCTTTTCTAACATCTGTTCTGAACCTGACATTTATTTTCTCTTCTGTGCTATCCTCGAGGCAAGATTCTTTTCTCCAGTCCCCACTGCAGCTCTCTTATCTACACTGCAGATCTTTTAAGGAGTTGACATCCATTGAGGAGAAGTTTTGCATACCAGTCAAGCACAGAATGTGCTTAACAACTGCTTCTTCACTTTCTCACTTCAAATCTTAGAGAAAAGAGAATTGAGGAGCTTGTTGCTGATTTTTATTGTTGTTGCTCTTCTCGATTTTTTTTTCTTCACAATCTTTTTAACGGCTTGAACATTTAATTTTGAAGAAATAAATGACCAACCATTGATAGATAACATACATGACAAGTGTAATTTGTGACTGGTTGCACTTTATCAGATCCAGAATTTAGCAAGGATTTGATTAGAAAGCAAAATGCTGCACATCATTTTGAATTTGAATGTTTCTGTTGCTCCTGGGGAGTGGAGTTATCACATTTCCTTCTAAAATGTATCACTCATAGAGGGCTGTGGGTTTTTGTTGTCAGTCAGTAAAAAAGTTCATTCATAATTTTTGTTATGACTGAAGTATATCACATTTGTATTTTTTTTTATCAGTACATTTTAGTCTCCTACATGTTTACAGGATCTGCATGTTCTTCACTGTATTCTTCACTATAATCCTGAAAAATTTAAAGGTTGGCAAATAATTAGTACACACCTGCAGGATGAAAAGCCCTTGTTTTTAAAGTAAATGTATATTAAAACACTGGTGTGTGGCTCTGCTAGAAGAGTTCATAGAAATTCATAGAAAATACACTTCTAATCTTTAAAGCATCAATTCAACACATAATAACTGTTTGGGTTAGGAAATACTCAGGACCAGTGCTATAAATTAGTTAATAAAAGTTTCAAATCAAACTATCCATTTCTGATTTTTGGTGAAATCATCATGAGTATGAGGTTGATTAGTAACAAGGCCAAATTTTTCTATAGTAAATAAAAAATAAAAGAGAATGACATCCACCTCCTGAGGAACACCTACTGCTTTTAAATTAATAGATAAAAGAGGTTGTAAAAAACATAAGAACAGATCCAAAACATGGAATAATAGTGGTATCAATTAGAAATTGAAATAGCAATCAATAAAAGCATTTTTCAAAGCATTTATAGCAACAGGGAGATTTTGCCTGTCAATGGTTCATCCTAGACAGAAAAAAGTAGTGCATAATATGAACTGAGAGAAAACAAGTGGTTGAACAGGTTTATAAACCCACCTGGTTAACTTTTCAGATAGTGGTTTATTTAACTGTGCCCAACCCTAAACTGAGATCTCATTAAGACTTTTAATAAGACAATAATATCTGATTTTAAGACCACACAAGAAATTGCTGTATCTAGTGATGGCTTCTCCAAATATTTCAGTGCTTTTACTTCAGTGGGTGAACTTCTGACATGTAGTAAATCAACTGCATTTTGCATTGTCAGGGTGGGTGCAAAGGCTGATGGTCATTCTCTGCTCAGAGGAGCAGATCAGAGCTGCAAACTTCTATTTTTGTGTTATGACAACTCAATCTGGAGCAGGGTTGGATTGCTGCAGACAGAAACTCCACGTGGGAATGGCAGGACCACGTTAGCTCAGAGCTGCTGCTGTCACAGATTGGATCAGTTTGTGGTTGTCTCTTCCCTTTAGAGCAACATTTTGGTTACAGAGGAATTTGCAACTTCTAAAGCATGTGGAAGTGTTTTCAAGGGAGCTTGTGATCCTGGGATCAAAAGGACTTACCTCAGTGCTTCAGTTCTTCAGGCATTCAGGACTCCTTTCCTTGGCACTCCTGTAATTTAAATAAGGCTCAAAAGATTATATTTTATTTCAAATGTTGTAAGCGAGGAATAATTCATGGCAGAGATCTACCTTTGGATTTCCATGAGAAGATTTTCCATCACCTTAAAACTTCAGAATATATGAAAACCGATGGAGGAAAGGAAAGAAACCACTGTGGATTTTTTCAGACTGTCTGTTAATGCTTCTGGTCTGGGATCCTCTCTGAGGATTTCCACCTCTCTCTTTGTTTTGTCACTTGGCTGCAAATAACACACTTCCCTGGCCTAGAAAGGTAATGCTCTCCTCACTTGTCTTGTACAATAGACTTATCATTGAGCAGAGTATTCGTGGCAGCCTGTTGAAGAGCTTTAAATTGAAACATCCTTTTAGTGTAGAGTGGTAATCAGAACCCTTGTGTGTTATATGGGAAAGGAGAAATAAGTGTTTCACAGGTTTATGGCACAGAGCTTTTCCCTTTGTTGTAAGAATGCCATCACTGAAGAAGCCACCTTAAATTGCCACAAGGATCCCAAAGCAGTTCTAAAAAATGTTTGCCTTTGGAGAGCAGTCTTTGGATCAGTTGTAATTGTAATTGTATCCTGGTGTCACAAGTTTTCTGTGTGGTTTTGCTCTGTGTGTTCTTCTTCATCCATTTGATTTGAAGCATTTATTCCCAGCTCCTAGTGTGAAATATATTTTCTCTATTATCTCCAACAACTGTGCATTGTTAGAGGGTCAGGTTTTCTTCTCAAATATCCACTTTCTGTATGATTTTTGAAGCTGTAACACTGATGCCATATGCATTGCAGGAGTAGCATTGTGTAGTGTGGTAGTAAACCATAAATTGTAGTAAGTGCTGTCATTACAATCCAGAGTGTTTTCCCAGAGGAGGGAACTGATGCTTGTATTCCTTTGAGAAGGGTTTTCATGAGGATATGACCTAGAGATGGAGGAGTACATGAAAATGAGACTTTTTCTTGCATTTATTTACCAGAATGTCGTACTAACCACAGGTCTTGTATTTTGTGACTTTTTCCCTTGTTCAATTTTTCCAATTATCTGATTGGAAGCATTTCACATAAGTGGTTTCCATTTTTATGAGCTCATAATGAAACTTCATTTTCCCTTAAATTGCTCATCTGGCTCTAGATGAATGCAGATGGCTTTGCCAAGCACCCTACACTTCTTGAGGTCATGTATTTGGAATCTCTTGCCATGTGCTTTCATAATCCATGGCTTCTAGACTAGAACTCTAGGCAGGCCAACTTGCTTGGCATCTGCTCTCCAGATTTCCTGACTGTGGGGGATCCCTAATGAGCTGTGATAGGAGCTGTGGCAGGTGCAGACCGAAATTAAATTCCATAGCCAGAATAAAAATCTGTTGTACTAGTCAGAGGTGAACAGCCATGGAAATGCCAGATATTTTATCCATATCCATCCAGAAATGCCAAGCTGCTTGGATGTCCTGCCTTAGCATGAGCAGTGTTCAGTTTAGCAAGTAACTTGGTACTTGGGAAGTGGATATTTCATTCTAGAAATGTCATATTTTGGCAATAAGTGCCCGCTTTCAAGTCTTGGCTCTTTGTCCTGCTTCAGTCTTATCTTTCTTGAAAATAAAAGTTTCCCAGGAATGGAAGTTCTGGTTTTGCACCTGCTCTCAGCACGTGTGTTCCACCAAACATGTCCAAGATAAAAATGAAATTAAATTATGCCTATCTTTACTTGCACATGCATGATGATTACATGCTGTCCCCCACCAAGGATTTTCTGACTGAAAAACCCTGAGCTGCCTTAATCACCTCCTCATTAGTTCTGCCCTCCCAGCTCTTTATCCTTTATAAATCCTAACTAATCCTGTGTTTCTTCCTGACCCTCAGCTTCCCCTCCTTTTGACAACTCAGCTTTTTGGCACTTTCTTTGCACCTTCAGACTGCTCCTTTTCTTTCTTTAGCTTGTGATTCAGTGGTGCCAGGATGCCAGCAGAGTGCAAGGAGACAAAAGATCTCAGCTCATCTTGGAACAGCAATTAACATTAAAACCCCTCTCCATACCAAAAAGCAGGAGGTGCTTATTCATTCCACAGCACTGGAACATGCACTGTATAGTCACAAACAGAATTTAATATATCCCTTTTCCTCCAGAGACACAATTCCTGTAAAGTTTGGTCAGCCAAACCCAACAGTTTGAGCTGGGAGAGGCTTCAGTTCACTCATGGAGAACAGATTCTTTTGCTTGTTATTCTTTGAGTGCCTGCTTACATGTGTGGGAAGTGTGGAAAAAACGCAAGCAGGCTTCAAAACAAAAAAGTCTGGGAGCTGTTTTACATGTGCAAAAGTCTCCTCCCCCACTGCCAGTCTCAGAAATGGCTGAGCAGGATGGAAGTGGCAAAAATGAAACAGAAAAGCTCAACCAGAGAGAGACCCAATGAAATGCCAACAATGTTGGCTAAAGTGGAGCCAGAAAAAGCAGAATGTTGAAGAAAGAGCAGCAATGCAATGTCAGTGTTCAGTGCTACCTGGAGTTCCCTAATATCAGCACCAAATATTCCTCCTTCTTTTATTTTGCATATTTAACTAGTAGTGAGACTAAAGCTCTCTGCTATCAATTCACATCCCGTAATTTCCTCCAGCTTTTGGAACCCAGCAACAGGACAAATGATGTGGAATTGCTCATCTCTTTTCCTTCATCATGAGCTGTTTTGTATTGCCAGGGTCCAGAGGAGGTTTGAGAGTTATGTCATCTGAAAATCAATTTCTTTTATTGTTTGGTTTACTTTGCTCCTTTACCTGTCAGGAGCCAATTATGTCTATGATTTCATATTTTTAAACCAGCATGTAAATTAGCTATAGTGGTGTGTAGATTCATTTTGGAACTGATCCAAACTTATTTGTCAGATATTATTATAATGTATCTTAACAAGTCTAATAAACTGTGCTGAAGTGATGTCACTATAAAAGTATTCCCAGAGATGTCTGTACTGATGTGGAACAGTTCCCTGACTATTCTGATTTGATCAGAGCTGTGCAGCCAGCTTCACATCAGGATTTTCCAGGCTTGATCACTCAGATTTCCATTAATTTTTCAAACCTTTCTCTAAAATCTGCTTTATTATTTATTTAGCTCTTTCTTTGCTACAAAAGAAAACCAGTGGAGAAGGAATGTCTAAGCTGCTTAACCATTTGGCTGAGTCAGAGCTGAAGTTCTGCTTGGTTTTTTGGCTGTGTGCCCCCTGCCAACCCTCAGAGGTGAATCCACAGCTCACCCAGGGATGAAAGTGGGCCTGTGAGTAACAAATACCTCCATAACCATTCTGCTGGACAAGCCTGAGGTTGCCTATTCTTCTCTCAGGCCTGAAAAGTTGACAGGAAAACCCAGAATTAATAGCTCTGCTTGGAGGTGTATAAGATATATTATCAGCTGTCATGCTTTCAAATTAGCTCTGGAGGAAGACAATGCTAGTTATTTCTTTTTATGCCATTCAAATCAGGTTTCTACGTCAGAAATCATGTGTTAGTAAAACTTTGACAATGCTTTTTATTGCTTTTCCTGTAACATGGTAAGTTCACCTTAAGCACAAAGAAACAATCTCTCCTGAACTGAGCACCTGCAGAAATCTCTGGTATTTGCAAATGCAGTGAGCTATTTCTTCTTCAACAGACTCCTGACCTGAGGTCTGTGTCTTTTCTTGTACATTTGTGTTCTACAGTTGTGAATCACAATATTTGCAGTTTCATTTCAATTCAATAGAGGAATTAGAAACTAACTCTCCAAAAGTCAGGCTCTGTGTTTACAGCATTATATTTTATTTATATCCCTCAGTGCAAAAAATTATCATAGACTTAACTTGTTTTCCTGTATTTGAACTCCTGTTCTGGAGCATATATACACTGCATTTTGAGGCATGCAATGTTTCTAATGCATTTCACATAGTCTTACAGATTTTAGCAAATTTATGGTGCCCTGGTGGTGTTCTAAGGAATTATAATTTCAGATTCACTCATGTACTACAGCAAGGAACCTCAGACCAATACCAGGTGGGATATGTGTCCATAAATCTTATAGCTCTGATGCTTTGCATTGTAACTTTTGAATATGTTGGTCAAAAGAGAAAAGTGATAAAGAGGTTGTATGGATATTATTTGGAATACTTTTTACAAACAGAGTGAAAAGTGGAGAACCTGGTTGAAAATAAACGGGAATATCCCAAAGTAGGTTTTGAAATAATAGGATGATCCTGCTGTGAATAAGAAGTGTTGGGAATCTAAGGGCAAACACTGTGGTATTTCTTTTGTCCCATTTCTGTGGCTGTGGTGACTCAGCCACGGATTCCATGGATTCTCCCCCTGCTCCTTGGCTGGGGAGGGGGAGAAAAGGGGATGAGAAAGCTTTGGGTTGAGATAAAGAGAGCAAAAATCTTTGCCAATTACTGTCACAAGCAAGACAGACTCAAGTTGGGGAAAAATATTTTTATTTCCCAATTAAAAGAACTTACAGGGGAAGCAGAGGAGCAGCTCTGATCTCTGCTCTCTGTGACCAGGGACAGCAGCCAGGGAAGGGCTGGAGCTGTGTCAGGGCAGGGGCAGGTTGGATCTCAGGGAAAGGTTCTTCCCCCAGAGGGTGGTTGGCACTGCCCAGGCTCCCCAGGGCAGTGGGCACAGCCCCAAGGCTGCCAGAGCTGCAGGAGGGTTTGGATGATCCTCTGGGACACAGGGTGGGATTGTTGGGGTGTTGTGCAGGGCCAGGATTTGGATTAGATGATCCTTGTGGGTCCCTTCCAGCTCAGGATGTTCTGTGATCCTGTGATTCTGAAACAGTAAGAAACAAAAGAAGTCTGTTTGAATTGATGGGTGTGTTGGGAGAGCTCCTTGTATGAATCTGGCTTGGGAACTCAGCAGTGAAATCATGTAGAGAAATTGTGTGATAAATTGAACCTGCAAGAAAACACCTCCAGTCCAAAGGGACTGCCCCAGGCAGCCTGGAGAAGGAGAAGGCTACAATGCTGAATTTATGGGAGAGAGTCAGATCTTGAAGAGGGAATTATTTTGCCTTCCTGTATCTTGTATTTCTGCCATGTGCCTGATGCAAGCTTATCTTCTACTTACTTTGTACAGGGAGTTTTATGTGCAGTTAATTCTGTGGACCAGCAGCCAGGATATTTTTACAGTGTGCATGTATTTCCCAGAAGTGCTGGTATATGAAGATCTGGGAATAAGCCATTAAGATTTTGTGAGAGCTTTGTTCTTTCCTACAGGGTGTTGTAAATAACTTGCAATAATTTGGACTTAAGCAAAAAGGAATTAAGAAGTTGACTGCTGTTAATGAATACTAATGATTGCTGGAAACATGATCAATGTGAGGCACATATTATTAGTGAAGGTGCCCTTCTTAAACTTCATTAATCACCAAGATACCTAGGAAGCAGCAAATAATTCCTTGTTATTTGGCAACAGCTAAAGGGAGAGCCAGTTTGTAATTGGTGTTAAATTCTGCATTCCTGTCTCATGCTGATGCAAAGCAAGATTGCTGGAAGTTTGTGCTGGCATAAGTAAAAGATGTTTATTGCCCAACTGGTGCAAATGTGACTTAATAAATGACTAATCCTGGTCGAGTCAACCAGGTAAAGTGTGACTTTATAGTCAATTATTTCTGTACAAGTGTGGAAGAGGTCCTCTATGGGCAGAGGGGATGTGTAGAGCCAATGAGGTTGTCCTGTCTTCTGAAATCCCATATCCTACAAAGATACATCCTTCTATTTTCCCTAAATAAACACTATCATCCCCAAAAAAAGCTTTCAAGCACACTTTTAACAAAACACTAAATATGTTCAGCTTACCAAGTGGAGGCCTGGTTTTTGTCTTTGCCCATCTGTTATTTTTCAGACTGCAAAACTCTTAAAGTTTTTACTTTGCATCAGGTATTTCTTCCTCAGCTCAACTAGTTTTTTTAATGATTAAGCAGAGATTTTACCAGAAAAGTTTTGGATACTTTTGATATTGAAGTGATTTTCCATATGTATTTTTAACCTGTTATTTGATTGATCTGCTTTGTCAGTCTTGCTAATGATATTAATGTTAAGGTATGAATTTCTAGAGGAGCATTTAGCTGTCTCAAGCTTATTGTTGTCTACCAATGTTTGCACTTAGCTAAGCTAGGAATGTTTTCTTCATTTCTAAGAATCTCCACACAAAATTTTTCTGTTGATCAATTGTTTCAGTTCAGAATGTCATTCTATTTAATTTTTTTGATATCCATGTTCCCAGGCACCCTTCTAGCACAGTCAAATTGATCCATTTGACAGTGTCTGTGCCTTGCAGTTAGCCCAGACTTGGATTTTATTTTCTTGATTTACTTTGTTATCCTCTGTTTCACGTCAAGAAAATACTTTTTCACCTCTTTGTCCTCCTTATTGACTTGAAGTTTCCTATCTAGCTGTTTCATTTTAGTAACAAGCAGGCCAACTGTGTCAGGAACTTCAGACCTCTTCAGCACTGTGTGCTGTAATTTTACTCTTCAGTAATTAGTTCCTTCAGCAATTTACTCAGCAACTGCTCTTCCTAGGAAGTTGCATTAGATTCCATTGATAACCTGCTGTGGAGAGTTCTTTGAAGAAGTTTACCTTTCTCAAGTGTGATTTTTCTTTCTTCTGAGCTTTTCTTGCTCTCATTTATACTCTCACAGTAAAATATCTTGCAGGAATGCAAAGATTCTCCAATTGGAAACTCAAGTGCTGTAAAAGAATCGGCTTTTTGCTATTCTGAAGGGGTGAAATCGGAGCTATTTTGATAATTTTCCACAATTTCCCAAGTAAATTAGATTTGGTGCTGATAAAAGGGAGGGGAGAACATGCAAAGCAAAGGTTTGCATGGACCTTCTGCATCCAGTGGAGAGCTTCACAGCAGAAATTCTCTGGGCATGTCTACCTTTGGCACTAGGTTTAGAGGAAAAAGCAGACTAGTGGCATCTCTTCTCGTCCTCTGTGCCACCAGCAGTGATATCAGTTCTTGCCAAAAAACACCAGATATCATCTTCAGGCCAGAATAAGCTGTGACAGAGGCAGGAGTGCTTTTAATTTCATCCCTTTAACCATGTATCAGACCTATGTAAATGTAGCCTCTTTTTTTTTTCTGGAGCTTTGTTATTTTCCTGCCATAGGTGGAGTGAGGATGCTGCTCATGGTTAACCTTCAAATCAAACTCTGGTTGCTTTAGGTGAGACTGAGTGAGAGTTCAAGGGCAGCTGGTTTTTTGTCAGTGAAGTAACACACTTGGTTTCTTCTCATGTTTGCTTCTGTGTGTGTTTCCAAAAGAAGGAGCTGCTGGGAGAAAGTTTCCTTGTGAAAACTCTCCAGGAGTTCCTGTCTTTCTCCCTTCAGAAAGCCTCAGAAGTTTCCAGGCATTGGGTTTTCCTCTATTTTTACAAACCTACCTCAGGAAAAGAAAACATTTGTAAAACAAATTCTTCTTAATGAACTGTTATAAAAAGTAGCTCCATTACTCTGAGTGAAAAATATAATTTTTTATTAATAATTATGTATTTATTGACATGGGTTAATATATGTGAGTAAAACCCCCACGGTTACTCTCACAAAAAGGTGATAAAGCCTGACTAATTAATGTGAGTGAAAAAGATAAGGAAAGAGGTTGATTGTGGTTCACAGCAGTTTGCTCTGGACAAAATTCTTTTCAGCACATTATGGTCACAAATTGTCACTCAGATGTTTCAGTGATAAATATTTAATTATCCTGTGATAATTCCGAAATTTGTTTTCACCCTTTATATTGCACAGTAATTATTTTATAATTAAATATTCATTTAATAACACGATTATGTTTGTGTTGTAGCACAGAATTAACATGGAGTTAATTATGAAATATTTCAGATGAAACAGTTTGAAGCAGTAACCTCTCCCTTTCCCCAGAAGACATGAAACAAGAATTGTACTCAGAACATATTCCAGAGTAGCAAAACTGGATAATCTCATGCATGAATTATAACAGACCTGTGGGGACTAAGGTAGTTTATTGGCATTAATAAATGTGGAAAGGAATAGTGCTGGTTTTATCACAGTTAATACTTTAGCAAGGCCTGATGATCCCTGAACTAGTGGTGATTTTCTGTAGGAATCAGCATTTGGATTCTGTTGTGTGTTTAAGATGCTGATCTTCATACACAGAGATATTGCAACTAGACTGGAAACATATTGTAATGGAATTACAGAGCTAAAGAATGTGCACCCCAAGGCTTGCAGGGAATATTTATAGGATACTAAATAGATCAGGTGTTTTGGTTACTAAATGAGTTGTGTCAGTGTGTAATAAATTCTGAAAAAGGAAAACATTGGTGATTAGGTCAATATTTTAAAAGGTCCTACTTGTTTAATTTTGAGATATTAATTCTTGGAGCAATGTTATGAATACTGAAATGCAGTGGAAAGGCTTTAGCTCACTAACAGTGGTGTTTATAGCATGATTTTTGCATTATTATTACACCCAACAGAGAGAAAATAGTTGCCTTTAACAAATAAACCCTCTTCCTATACTTGTCTTGATGTGAAACTATGAATTACATGGGGTTTTTCCAATCAGAAGAAATAAATTCTTTCTGAAGATGGATTTATTTTGGAAAGGATTGTTTCACAGCAGTACAGAACAGTGTTTTTTGAGAGTGCAACTGTTAAAACATCATTCCACTCTCTCTTTTTTTGTTATATTTCTCCCTGACAAAGGGTTGGTTGGGCTGAAACCTGTATTACTGAAGGCATTCCCTGAAGTCACCTAATGCAGAACCACAGGCTATTTAGGGAATTATTAAAACAAACAAGCTATTTCAAAACAAATGCAACTTGCTCTGACTGAAATAAGAGTCATTTTTCCCCCTTGTTTATCTTGGTGCATTTGTCATGGATGTGTCCTTTTCAGTAGCTCATCAGAGGACTGAATTCAGCCACATAACCTTGGTATTCACATCATTATAACAAGTGTTTTATATTGTAGTTATCTGAAAGGGGGGATAGTGTTTCATAACCTGTTTTCCTCCCTCCACGTTGCTGTTTCCCTTATCAATCTGTTGCAGTTGCAGAATGCAAGTCACAGTATTGGAAGCTATTTATAGTGAGCTTTGTGAAAGGTCAAGTACCTTGGGCTGTTTAGATGTTTTCATTAAGAATATTATTTCCTGTTTTCATACTGTTTGAAAACATGCCAAAACAATATATTTTTTTAGGAACAGTATTAGTTGGTTTTGGTGGTTTTTTTTAAAGAGGACTGCTTTTTTGATCTTAGCTTGATAAATTCTTTCCGCACAGGAAAACAGGTACTAAAATTAATTATTGTTCCTTTTTATGCATTTATCTGATTTTGGATTGAAGAGTCCACACATTACAAGTATAGTCAGTGTTATTCATAAATGCTGATTTGATTGGTTGAGTGTGGAACTCTAGATATGAAATGAAGGTGTTGAGATAAAGACAGAACCTGGAAAGCTGGTGTAAGAAGCTGAAGGAATGAATAAAAAAGAACCTGATATTACACATTTGACATCATCAGCAGAAATATCAGAAATACTCCTTTTCAGGTGAGGTCACAGCTCTCTGTCTGTCACAGAGCTGTTCTGTCACTTGTGTCTGTCTGGAGTCTGGTGCTTTGCTGACCTTCAGCTCCAGAAAACACAACCCCAGTCCCCATCTCCTGCTCCAGAAAATTCATTACTCTGGATTAATATGCTGAGTCACCTCAGGAAAGGATCAGACAAGCTGCAGCTTGTCCACATGAAGGCTGTGGCCAGGAGAAAGGTTCAAAGGGAAAATGGGATATGGTGGATGGAAGAGGGAGCAGAAGGTGAGCTCCATAGCAGCAGGTAAACTGCTGGGGTATTTAGGTCCCCTCTACTTGGAACTGAAGAATGTGAGGTTGAAGTCACTTGGTGTGTTCAGCTGGAGCAGAGGAGACTGAGGGGAGAGCTCAGTGCAGCTCCAACTCCCTGGGCAGGGGCAGAGCAGGGGCAGGACTGAGCTCTGCTCTGGGGGGACCAGGGACAGCAGCCAGGGAAGGGCTGGAGCTGTGTCAGGGCAGGGGCAGGTTGGATCTCAGGGAAAGGTTCTTCCCCCAGAGGGTGGTTGGCACTGCCCAGGCTCCCCAGGGCAGTGGGCACTGATAAGACTGTGATCCTCGTGGGCATGTGCAGAAAAGATTGTCTGTAACACCTGAAATATTGCTGGTGAAAAAGTATTTTGTAGGGGGTAGATGAGAATTGTGAGCGTCGCTCTCGCGGATCAAGGCACATAAATTTCATTTAAACCTTAATTCTGGTGCACATATCTAATTTTGAATCTGCATGGTCTCTTGTCTACTGGGATGAGATTTAGAAAAGCATATTTGGCGTTTCCAATTAAGGTTTCCCATGTCTGAAAATTCAGAGTGTGTTCCCAGGAGGATTTAAAGAAGCAGTGGATCCTGGAGGATGAGGCACTAAATTGTAAATAATGACAGACAAACCACTCAGAGCTGGTTGGAACAGCAGGAAATACTGACTGCAGGTGCATGTCCTGTCTGGACTCTCACCAGACTCATAAGCCTGAGGTGAGGCTCTGTTTTCTGAGAAATTGTCTTTCCGAGGGTTCTTGTTCTTCACTAGATTTTAGTAGTTTTGGGTGTTCTATAGAAAGAGAGTTGTAATAGAGTCCCAACTGCAAGAATAAACTCTCCTGTTATCCCTTGAGTAGTTTTCCAAAGGCCTTAGTGAAGCAGCAGTTTTCACCTGGGGAAGGTTCACAGCATCATCATTTGTAGCTGTTGGAGAGCTTGTCCCCCTCGGAACCAAACAGGATTATGTGCTGTCTGGGCAAGTTGACCACATGGTTTTGGTTCATTGCTATCTCTTTGTTTAGCACCTGAAAAATAGCTCCTACTTCAACTAATTCAGTGAAGGAAGTATCTGTCATCCAAGGAGTACAGAAAAGTCACAGACAAAAAGGAACCCACCAGTCTGGGTTTTGTGTGGGCTTCCTGTAGGTTTTACACAGTTTTTCCACTTACAAGAGTGGCAGCCTGGAATCTTGAAGCAGCTGATTGGAGCTGTCTTAGAAATGTTCTGCTGCAAACATTTTCCAAAAGAAGGAAGTAGCAAAGCAAGCTGCTGTGGTTTAGCAGAGAGTTGAAGACTTGCATACATATTTTATTGAGTCACTGTGAACAAGAACAGCCTGACTCATACAGATGTGCACTTTATAAAAGACTCTGAGGCTTCTTCTGGCCAGCTTAACTCCTGAGGTCTTATTTAACACTGAAACCATCTTCTGCCACTTTGATGTGGGTTAAGCTCTTGCCATCGTGCCTGTTAGGGAGCAGTTTATTTTTCACTTAACCTTTCCCTTTGCATTTGTTTAATTAAAAGATTTCTCGAGAAGGCACATTGCTACAGTGCCACGTTCCACAGCCTCTCCCAAGATTATATAGAAGTGCTTCTCTAATAATTGTCCTGGGATTTAGGAGAACTCTGCAAACAGGTCACCTCCCTGCTTCTGAGCCTGTTTGCCATATTAAACAGATTGCCCTTCAGTACCTTAAGAGTCTGGTTCATCACACCACAAACAGGAAAATAACTGAAGGAAATCTCACTCATGTTGCTGTTTACATCAATTGTTTCTGCTAATTTGTGATCACTGTATGAAATCCATTGAGTTTTAAGAAAGGCCTGTAAATTAATTCTGTGATTTGGGAACACACTGAAGTTATTACTGCACAGCACCTTATTAAAACATTTGAACACTTCCTGATGGTACAAATACACTGTGATGCTCTGATAGTCTCAGTGGTTTTCAACTGTGCTACTGCAACACTATAAAAAATATCTTTAATATAAGGGAAAATTTGGGGGATGATTATACATTTTTTGTTTAATTATGTGCTATATTTGATTGCACAGAGTGTTTGAGCCTCTTTTAGGTATAAGTCATAGCACTTAAGAGAATCCCTTCTTGTCAGTCTCAAGGCATTTATATATTGCATCCAATAATTTTTGACGTTGTTTTTCACAGAGCAGTGTCTACAGGCACTTTGTTAGTGCAAAAATTATCTTTATTTCATCATGTCATATTGAAGGGGGCAACAAGAAAAACACTAAATTCAGCACTGATTTCCTTCCAAAATTCCTTTTTTTCAAATCCATTCTGGGAGACAAAATATAGTCTGTGAAGTCATTAAAGACAAATTTGTAATAAACCTCTTAGTATTTTATTCAAAAAGGCATCACTTTTACAACACTGTATGTTGAAATGTCATCACTGGTGTAAAGCACAGGATGTTAGTGAAGTGGGAGCAGATATCCTGTGCAGGAGAGACGTGAAAAGGTAAATTTAACGCCTAACAGGTGTTAAGAGCCATAAATAACAAATGGCTCAGCAGTAATTCAATCCTTTGTCAATCAAAGTATTCATTATTGAGAAAACATCTCACTGAGAATGCTATATTTAATGGAAATGCTTTTTAGTTTGAGAGGCAAAGTGTAATTTTACTTGCATAACATGGAGCATGGTGCATTTTGAAACAGTTTTTGAACCCTCAAATATCAAAAAAGAGGAGTTTTGTTGCTGGTAGTCATGTTTTCTTGTTATTCAAGAATTCTGTTTAAATAACACAATGGCAAATAGACAAAGCACTTCCACATTCAGTATCTACATAATATTTAGTGGTGTTCTAGGTTGGCCTTACCATACAATAAATAGATGAATAATTCAAAGGATTCTCAGAGAAGTGCTTTAGAATTGTGTGGACAGTAAAATCATTAAAATCTGGGTGAAAAGACCAGTAAAATACTTAACAATTCCTTGACTTGGCTTTATCTCCGTGTGTTTTCCACACAGAGAGACTCAGTGCAAAGTGAAGGGAGCTGGGGGTGGGTGTGGGAGAGGAAAGGACACGTGTGTGTGTGTGTGTGTGTGTCAGGTTTGTGGAGGGATGGTGGCCTTCAGTCCTGTGCCCAACCCAGAGCTCATCAGCAGGCACAGGCTGGCAGCAGATGTCCTGGGCTGCATCTCCTTTTGCCTATGGAAGCAATTATAACCTGTAAGTGATGCCCTCCTCCCTGCTGTTCTCCCCTGTAGGGTCTTTCCCCCCTACCAGCAAAATCTCTCTTTTGAAAGCTCCCTGACCCATTTCAGGCAGAAAGCTGGATGAGAAAATTGGCTGAGGCCACTCTGCTGGTTCTGCCTGGGAGCAAGTGAGAATGGCACTCCCAGGCAGAGCTCTGAGAGCAGAAAGCAGGAGCAGAAACTTGGCAGCAGTTTTTTTGCCTGGCACATCTGGGGTCTGGAAGGCAACTGTGTCCTCAGCTGTTCCCCAGAGCAGTCTGTGTTGTGGCTGACGACCTGGGGAGCTCTGCCTTTGCCTTTCTCCTGCAGCAGCAGCACTCCCCTGGCCCTGAGGTTGCCCCAGCCCACCCAGAATCAGCTCAGGCCCCACCAGGGCTCTCACACAGGGCTCCTGTTTGCGTGAAATATGAATCTGGTCTCAAGGACAGGCTCCAAATTGTCTCTTCCTTCCATGGATATAGTTTTGTATGGTTCAGTAGGTTAATTCCCCTGCTTAAGCACATTTATATTGAGGATTAGGTTAAAATAGATGCAGGCACGTAGTTTTGCCATAATTGACTGCAGTGAGGTGAGGTATATTGATGACTGCAGTAATCATGAGCATATAGAAAGTAGAAATTAAGCTTCAGAAACCTCCAAGCAAAGTTAAGTCTGTTTTGATAAGGACAACCACTTGCTTGTACTGACTTAAATGCTCAGCACCTCAAAGGGAAACAAAATAATAACAAAAGTGCACAATATAAGTAATTCTTGTTAAAAGTGGAGGAACAAAGTGTTTAAATTTGCCAGAAAAAGCATCCATAACATAGAATGCAGATTCAAAGGTCCAGGTTTTGTCACTCTTAGTATTCCAGAGAGCAAGACAAATAAGAATTGTATACTGTACATACATATTTTTAAACTTTCAAAAAGTGAGTTACATTTTTGGGTCATAATTTTGCCAGGGAAGATCTATTTATTATCCAAGTGTGATGTCACTCAGCAGATACCCTGCTGCCTTCATTTGCTGTAAGCAGTTTCACGAAACCAGAGACAACTTTTTTTCCTTTCCATCTGCTGTTCAGTTAAATCCCTATTACATGGGGTTGGTATTTATATAAATTGCTGGTAGGTTCTTTGTCACTGCTTCAGATGGAAACTGTTCAGTTTTTGAGATCCCTTTGCCCAAATTAACAGCGAGGGCTCACGCTGCTTTCAATTATTACAATTCATTCTATTTGCTTTGCAAAGAATGCTTTCCAGTGAGGCACCAAAAATAAGTTTTCCTTAAAATTGGTGGAATCCCAATGGAAGAATATTTGCCTGTACTGTGGGTACCTTTGGGCTCACCCTCTCTTTGAAAGCCAGCCCCTCCTGAGCTCAAAGGGAGGAGGGGCAGAGCCTTGGGGAACACAAACAGCCTGTCCTGCCAGGCTCTGCCTCAGTTACCACAGCACAGGCTAAACAAGTGGGGTTTAGCACATCTGGCACAAAGGAGTGACTGGGGACAGTCCTGGTGGCTTGTTCTGATTGCAGGATTTCACTGCCTGAGCTGCTCACTTTGCATCCATTGACTGTGGTGGTCGAGTCTCAGAGGAAGGCACTTCGAGAACTTGCCTATGGTGTTTAACATGATTTATGCAACAGATTTCGAGTCCCAGGGACAGGAGTGTGGGGTTGGGGTGTCTTTCTGTTTATTTTGCTTTTGGGGGGTTTTTTTTGACTGTAGAGGCTGCTTTGGCCCACTTCTGCTGCTTGCAGGGGATTGAAATAGCACTCAACACCCGCCGAAAGAAAATAGAAGTGGGTCTAGAGGCACACTCACTATTTACATCTGCGTGGGAGCTGTGTGCAGGCCCAGCACAGGCTGCATTGTGGTCAGTAACTTGCTCTGCTTGTGGTTCAGGTGATACACATGCAGCCTGTCAGGGGTGACGTGTTCACCCGACGCCTCCTGAGGGATTCAGCGCGGCTCTGAGCTGGCAGACGCGCGGCTTGGACCAAATGTTCCGACGCCAACGCGTCGGGCCAAGAGCCAGGCACTGTTTGTCATGCAAATATAAATAACTGATACCACAGCAGTGGTGTCTTGCTGCAGAAAAGTCTGCTCTCTGCTAGAGACTGGCTGTAGTTGAAGCACAGAGGGTGAAGTGATATGTGTATTTTTAAGCCGTGCGTTCGAGTTCAAGAGAACAATTGTTAATATTGTTACAAGTTCTGTGATATGTGAAAGCTCGTGCTGTGTGTTCTTGGAATCTTTGCTGGTGCCTTTCTGTGTGTGTTTGAACAGTGTGTGCCAGAGTTTGTCCCTCTCTCAGTGCCAGTGTGTAGCTTCCACTGCAGTTTTGACCTTCCTGCCTGTCCAGCACTCCTGTGATCACACAGGCAGGGAGCAGGTGACCCTGGAGTGACCCCTGGAGTCATGGAGAGGTCCCTTCCCACTTTATTTTACCATATGTACCTGTCCACTACTGGTCAGAGGAGGGTAGAGGAGAGCAAAGCTGCTCATCTCTGCAGTCTCCTCTTTGTTTATGTGTGGAAACCTGCCCTGGGTTAATAAGCAGGTATCATATTCCCACTGTGCATCTGCCCAGCTGCTAAGACACAGAATCAGGAATACATTGTTCCAGGGAACCCACATTTCCCAGGTCTGGGAATGTTTAGAGCCAACCTAGTGGGCAGTGGGAAGTTGTAAACTCAGCGTGCTTCAGGTAGGTTACTTCCAGTGTGATACAGGATATTAAGGAGATAATAAACAATATATTTTTTGTTACAATAATTTAAAAAGGTGCTTTGAATCCCCCCCTGACTAGGATAGCTCCTCTGTATTTGTCTTCCTCCTTTTTTAATGGAAGACCTAAGGATCTGAATGCACAGACTACATGTTTATTTGGTTTGGAACACTGTTAGCAACTTATTGAACCAAGGAAAAACATTTTAGTGCAATATCTCTGCTTGTGATAAAGTTAATAAAGTTACAGCCTCTCACTTTGAATCAACTCTTCTATTCCTAATTCATTTGTGCTCGTGTCCTGATCAATATAGGCACTGCTGCAGTGAAATTCAGCAGCTGTTAAAACCCAAACCTGCTGCAATATGGGCTCAGGACAAAACTGGAAATGCAAAACGAGGTCTTTCTGGGAAGACAAATTGTCATGAGTGCCCAAAATTGAATTTGGATTGGTGAATTGTAACGGGACCTTTTCTTACCAGAAAGAGTCTGGAGTTTCACAGAAGCATAAACAGATCACCTTCTCTCTTTCTCTTCTCTCCTTCTCAGGATCCATTTGGAATGCAAAAGGTGCAACTATTTAGTCAAATACTGCTTCTTAAACACCTCAGTTTGTGTGTGGTACAATCTGTGCAGCTTTTGGAGCTCAGTAGTTGTGGATCTCCTGCATTAGTTTCCCAAAGTATCTTTTCCAGTCTTGTCTGGTTTTGTTTGTTTGTTTGTTTATACACGTGCTTCAGTTTCTGGGAAAACTGTTTCTGGTAATGAAAGCTCTGCCTTTGCTATCACAGAACAGTTCCTTATCCCTCTCTTTTGCTGTAAACAAGGATAAATGGTTATGCTCCCTTAAAGCTGAAGTCTTATGTCAGTCACACCATATAAACATGTTCTCTTTTTCTCTTGCATTTGTGTCAGGGAAAAAAAAAAATGACAGCGCTGGTGGTTTCCTTCATCCTTTTACTTGTTTCAAATCTTGGAGTCATGAGACAGAAGCACAACCAGGACTTATTTAAGCAACCCAAAGCTGATGTGCAAAATGGAATTAATTTGGACAGTGACATCTCTCTGTAACCTTCCTACTCCACATGTCAGGTGTTTGTTCTCTGTTAAAGCTGGTGCCTTATTCTGCTTTATCTCTGGTATTGCTCTACATCTTTCACTCCACCTCCAGTGTTTGTTTCTGCACAAAAATGTGAAAGCACTGGAAACACGTAGAAGTGTCTAAACAAATTGCTCTTTGGCATCCCTCTTAAAAGTTGTTTTCTCCCTGTCTTGGCTGTTCATTAAGACAGATGCATAAAACATCTGTATTAGTCATCTTTCACTGCCAGAATCCTGGCTACTCCAAAATAGCTGAAAAACCCATTTCACTAATGGAGGAGAGAGTTACCAGCAATCATTTTGACAATAATGGTTTCATGGACATCAGTCACTGCAGGAGGGAGGGAAGCTGTGTAGCTGTGTATTTGGTTTGTACATATGCTAAGTAATATCACCCAGGATTTCACAACAGATAAGCTAGGAGACACTCAGCAACATTAGTCCTTTTATAAAGCTAATTATTGCATGGGAATCTAGTTCAGTAGTCAGTACTGTTGCTGATTTAAAGGCTAAAAGTTTAATTGCAGGACAGGTCTGAAAATTGGAGCCCTGCTAGGTACCTCCCCTGGTACAGATTTTATTGCTGTGCACAGTAAATTTGCTGTGCTTACAAAACATGTAGATATTTAGCAAAAAGACCTCAGAATGCTTTGTGCAGCAGAGATTGTAGGCACACACAATATTTAATCCAATGAGTAAAATCTACTTTTTATTCCCTTTATGGCCTGTCACTCTCATGTTTTCAGAAGTGTGACACTCTTTCAAATCCCCCCCACTAAATTTACAAAATGAGAACTTTAACCAAAATTTCCATTAAGCTGTGAAACTTAACAGTATGGTGGAACTCAGGTATCTGTTTTATAATGGGAATACTTGAATGAATTTACTTTAAACATTTATTGCTTTTCATGAAAGCAAAAGCTGGATTTTTTTTATTCCCTGAAAAATGTTTTGTGGAGGGGAGGTGCAGGAGGAGTGTTGTCAATATTCTTTGGAAGTAAAATTACTTTTCCACAAATACACTTGATTTTAATTTTTTTTTTTTTAATTTTCATTGATGTTTTTAACTGAAATTCTTCCCTGTGAGGGTGGGGAGGCCCTGGCACAGGTTGCCCAGAGAAGCTGTGGCTGCTCCATCCCTGGAAGTGCCCAAGGCCAGGTTGGAGCAACCTGGGTTGGTGGAAGGTGTCCCTGCCCAGGGCAGGGGGTGGCACTGGATGAGCTTTGGTTTGGTTGGAAGGGACCTTATTCTCTGATTCCATGGCTGTAATTTCTGTGATTTTGCTGATCTATTCTTCCACGTGGCACAGTAAAACTGGTGATTAGGAAAAATTCTGCCTCTTCAGCTCTGCTGCCTGGTGTCTGCCCTTTGTTTTGCAGATATGTTGAACAACACAATTAGCACTTACCATGGACTCTGTTCCATAGGAGTGAAGTGGTTTTCCTATGGGGATTTGTTTGTGGAAAAACAAAGATACACAAACTTACTGGGGAAGTGCTTCTGCCTGGCAGGAGGGTATGGAAGAAGCACAGATGTTTACATGGTCCCAAACTTGCTGCTTGTGGCAGTATCAGCAGATGTTTCTCGTGAAATGTTTCTAAGTGAAATGTGCAAAGATTTATGACAGTCCTCAGTTAGCTGAAAGATTTATTCTTCGCTCCTGAGGTGTCCCAGGAAAATCCCACCTCTTGGGTAAAACATTTTCAATGCTTTCCCATTGATTTCTAAAGTACTTCCTGATTAAAGCAGAAACATTTACAGTAAATAAGTTATTTGTGAATTCAAGTAGGGGTTTTGTCTTCAAACAGCTTGTGCTTTTAACACATTTCTTCTCAAGCCATAATTATCCAGTAAGTCATTTTATGATTCTTATTCCCAAGACAAACAGTGCACTGTAACATTTCATGTTGGAGGAGTCAGGAGCATGTCTGTGATTCCTCTTTGAGCTCTGGTTGTTGTCAGGTCACAAGGAGGGAACTCTGGAGTGATTGATGTGACTGTGATGGGCAGCTGAAGCTCTGGGAATGTCTTCATCCCTTTCAAACAGAGTAGGAGCTAAAGAGCTGATGCTCTCTGGGCTACTCCTCATCTCCATGTATCAGTTTGAGAAGAGGTCAGAGAAATGGTGAAATTATCTAAAAATTATAACTTGTAGTACTTTGTGCCTTTGGGGAAAGGGAATTCCTTTTATATTCAATATTCCTTGTGCACTGAAACAAGCTAGAAAATTGGAAGTGCCTTCTGAGGGAAGGCATTCTTATCCTTTCTGTTCTACCCTGAGGAAACACTTGGATTGGGAATAAAAACTCACTGTATTGCAAAGCTCAATGCAGGCCCATAAGATGTGAGGAAATCAGCAAATGGTTACCTGAAATAATTTCCCTGGTGTGAACAATGTGTAAAAAGCTTCAGGTAATGGGATTGTTTATTCAGGTGCAATGTTGTTTTTTTTTTTACTTTAATGATAAATACAGAAAAAAAAAGAATAGTGCACAGTCTAAGAGTACTTGGCTTCTTTTGTAAATCAATATGCTGTAAATATATATACATGTGTGTGTGTGTGTGCACATCTGCATAATACATAAAAAATTCAAAATAAATGCGTTGACTGGTCTAATTAAGTTTTAGTGATAGGTGTCTTTAGAAGTTGGAAGTTCCATGAAGAAAACATCATTTCTCCCCTAACTAACCAACTGCACTTTCCATAACTTTTCCTTAATTTATCTTCCTGTTCATAGCAGTTAAAACTCAGCACCATAGAACTTTAAAGACAGAACATCAGATGTTTGAAGTGACCTACCTTTCTATACCTGTTTCTACATTTATTTATTTTTCATGCAGTGCATGTGCTCAGAATTAAGTTTGTTACAAGATTCTGCCTCAGCAAATGTTTTGCCTTTAAATAATGAAGGGCAGAAACGTTTCCTTTTTGCTGTTGCCCACAGATCAGTTGCAGCTTAGGTTGATTTGGACACCAAAGCTTCTCTTTACTAAACATCATGATTTAAAAAAGAAAAAATAAAATTGCACTTTTGATAACTGTAATCATATATTTAATATCATTGGTACCTCAATGCAAAGTTTAAAAGTAAACTATGAAAACTATATGGGTCTGTTAAGATAAGAGATAACACACCCCTGATACTGGAATGAAACAGCTGCCAGGAGCAGTGGAATCTTGCACTTTCACTGAAGTGGTTTCTGTGCAGAGGATCCCATTCTCATCCATTTTATTCAGGAAGAATTTCTCCATGTGCACACAACTCAGCCACACTTTTCAAAATAAACCCTATATTGGAATTCACTATGAGTAGTTAAGAAGGGAGAACAATATTATGTGGAAGCCCAGAAACAAATAAGAATGTTTTATTTTATTGCAGATTCCTTTGGCAATTTTTTTTCACTCACAGCATAAGCTTTTTTTTGATTGACTCCCTGACTGAGCTCAGGTTTGGTTTGATGCATTTTCATCTCTGTCATTAACACAGGCACTTGTGATAGTTCTGAAGTATTTGCTGTATCCTGTACACTTCTGTAGTAATTCAGAAAAATGACTGAACTGTTTTCTGCCTCAATCTTATTGCAGCCCTGTGTGCCCAAAATAAAAGAACATTACTGGTAATAACTAGAGGCAGAAATACTTGCTTTTAATAACTGAAAGAGGTTTTTCTGTCCAATTCTTGCAGAGAACCAAAGTTAAATACATTAGGGGTGGATTTTTTGGTTGGTTTTTAATTTTACTTCTTTTTTTTTATTTAATATATTGTGTTACATTTAGAACCCTCTGATCCCAGTGGAGAAATTCCCATTTTGTTTAGTGGATTTTAGATGTAGCCTCTCAAAAGAAAGTTCCCTGTAAATTTTTCTCCTCTAAATTATTGTGTTTGAGCATTATTACTTTGGGAAAATGCATGAGGAAATGTCTCCTGCTTCTGTCATACAAATGTAAGGCAGGTTTTCTTTACCTCTGGGTCTGCTTAGCAAATATTTAACCTGACATTTTTCAGAGTGGAAATAAATTATTTTTTTGTATTCATAGCAATTAGGATTGTTCAACTCAGGTGCATTAAATGTATCTAGTGGGGCTTGTTTAGACTTAAATGCAAAATGTCTCTATCACAGTTTCAAGTGATTAAAAAAATCGTATTTTCTGTTACAGCTTCCTGTGTACATATAAAAATTGCAATTCTACTTCCAGTAAATGGAATATAATAGTTATTTACTTGGTAGGATTAATGCATAAAGATAAATATAGAAGACACTCAGTGCTATTTTATCATTTTCCACTTGTTTTGGTTTTTTTTTCATGTTCCCTACCTGCCTGAGAAGTATGTCAACCCTCTCATATTTTGTTGTAATTATGCCCATAGATCAAATGGTTGTGGGACTGTGATGTTGCAGAGGCTTGAGGAATGTGCCCAGTCGATAACAATGGTGCTTGAACATAAAAAGACAATAAAACAGGTGATAAACTACAATCTGTTTTCTCAGTGTTGTTGGTACCTTGATCGGGATGTGAAGGGAGACGTTTCATACTGGTTTAGATTCCTGCTCAACAGAATTTAGAACAAATCTTTCCTCAAAAAGGAAAGGCTTATCTTTCTCATTCAATCATGTTTGATGTGTGTTCTAAGGCAATTAAACAAGGAAGATCCACATAGCCTGAAAATGTATAAAGCTGCAAATGTTTGTGTTTGAACAATAGAGAAAGTGGTGCCAGTTTGATGTTCAGAGCACCTGAACATGAATGTGCAACAAAAAGGTTTTATTTTCCTTAAAATTCTGCTCAGTAGTTCAGAACCTGGTAGGAATCTGGCTTTGTTAATAGGGCAGCTGTGGCTTTTCAAGAAACCAAAATGGTAAATAGGCTCAGTGTACTTTAAAGATATATTTTGTCATAGTCGATGGCTCATTATGTTGGACCTGGTATAATTCAATTATCTTTGTAAATTGTGCTGGGAACTGCATCCTGGTTGATGAGAGTCAGAAGGAGGCACCAGGGGGGATTGCTTTATCATAAATCTTCAGAGAGTACATGGATAGAAGGTGCTGTGCTGGCTCTGCTTGCATCCTGTGTGCTGCCACATGTCGATACAGCCTGGCTGAACTTTATGTACTGCCTGAGCAAGGACTTCTCCATCTCAGTTCTGTGTGCAACTGGAGCTAAATCCTAAATCTGAATGCTAAAATCTTCATCAAGAAGCAGCCTTGAATGTTGGTTGGTAATGTACACACTGTGCTGGGAACTATACTGTAAGAAGTATATCAAACTTCCTTCCTCCAGAGGGCCACAGGGGTCAGCCAAGCATGGTAGCAGCAGTTTTGTACCATTGATCTCCTCTTCATCATTATTAGACAAAATTGCAGGTCTGAACCCACTGTCATCAGACTGATCCCAGACCTGAGCACGAGAACAGCAAGATGGAAGGAGGGGGGACTGATGCTCCCTGTTGATGGGTTGCTCCTCTTCTTTCCTCTGGTGTGGCAAAGGACTCTTTCTAGCTTTAGGCAGAGAAAAAGAGGGAAGGTGTTAGGAGAGATTATGAGAATCATGTTCCCCAGCTTCCAAGAGAACAAAAAGGCTTTGCAGTCCTTGAACTGTGCCAAGGAACCCGGATTTGGGGATGTGGACAAACAGGGAAGCAGCGAGGAGTGTTGCTGCTGCAGATCCTCACAGACCCATGATGGGCAGGAGGAAAGGGGTTCCTAATTAAGGGGTTCTTAATTTTTTAAGAAATGTATCTTATTCAATTAGAAACATTCAGTTAATCTCTATCTGGTAGGTTATTAATATTACTTAGGCTCTTTTTAATGTGTGTTTATAGGATTAATTTATGTCTGTGGGAGACCAGAGAAAAAAAGAAACCAGAGTTCTTCTGAGAACCTAAACATAGAATTTGTGTCCAAGACAGATCAGAGATTAAAAGTTTGATGTATTTATGTGGACTGATATTAAAATTTCTTCCTTTTTTTTTTATGTTCAAGGAAAAATCCCATTCCCCTCTTCAATGACCTACCTGCAACAGAGGGAAGAAGGTCTTGTGGGAGTGGCTCTGTTAAAAAGGACCTGCCTTTGTGTGCACAGCATGGACACCACACAAAAAAATCAGGTTATATGCTTTTNTATTTATGTGGACTGATAATTAAAATTTCTTCCTTTTTTTTTATGTTCAAGGAAAAATCCCATTCCCCTCTTCAATGACCTACCTGCAACAGAGGGAAGAAGGTCTTGTGGGAGTGGCTCTGTTAAAAAGGACCTGCCTTTGTGTGCACAGCATGGACACCACACAAAAAAATCAGGTTATATGCTTTTCCTTTAAAATATGGCCACTGTAACCTGGTGCTTGAGAGCTTCTGGCATAAGACTGTAATTCACAGTGACAAGTCATATACCTCCACTCTGGTTTCCTCTTCTTCTGTCAGTCTGTCCCTCATCTATTCCTCATTTGTAACTTTTTTTTTTTTAAATGTGTGAAATATTTTAATAAACATTTTCTCTCTCAAAAATGTAGGGTTTTTACATGAGAAAACTGTGATTTTTGTGGTCTACACAGGGAAAAATTTTTTTGGGGAGAGGGGTGGAGAAGAGATTATAAGATATTTTAATCTTTATTAGCTAATAACTCCTGAGGAGTTGATTAGAAAATTTTACCAGGTTGATAAAACACTGACCTCTGAAGGTGCTTTCATTAGAACAGCCACTACAAGGAGAGTCTGTTAAGAATTCTGTATCAAGAGGGTCCTTTCCCAAAAGACAAAAATACATTGTGTGGGCTGAGCTTTGAAGTTGTGCTTTTTAGAGTATTTTTAATAAAACTCAGTTTTGCTCATGAGTGAAGACAGTAATTCAAACAGAGTTTGTTCTAGACCTTGTCTTTGTTCTAGGATAATATGGTATGTGGAATATGGGAATAATTTTCTTGCATCTTTTTTCAACTTTTTATATGAATGATTTTAGATAGGATCTCCTGACAAGAGATATTAATTATAGCCACCTGAATAGAGTTTATTGTTATGTCAGCATTGTAAATCAAATATACAGTTGTTGTAAATGTGGACCAGATAATCTGAGCTACTGATGGGCTGTGCAAAAACAAGAAAGTAATGAACTAGGAAAAAAACTTTAAAAAATGTTTTACAGATATATAGAACAGAGAGCAGCAGGGACTGTACTCGTTCCTCTTCCCTGCTGATCTTGTTTGCAAACAAAATTCCAGAGGACCTGGGGGGGATTTGTTTTGTTTTAGCTGGACCCCTGCATTGATCTGCTTCATCTTTTTAAGAGTCACCCTGTTCTTCTCCAGAGTGCTCAAGATATTCTGGTCTTATTTAGGTCCCAGGTGATAGTGGTGCAGGGATGGGTGGTTTCTATTCAGTTCACAAAACAAGTTTTTGGTCTCTGATCTGTTAAACCACTGGAGTTAGTGCAGAAAAAGAACAGGAGAGAGTGGAGAGCTCTAAAGAAAAATGATCAAGCCACTGATAACAGGCATAATTTTGTTATTCCATTCAAGAGCCTCACTGCAAAATTGATGGTGTTTGGATGCACATCTCTCATATTCTTATGTGCCAGGTTCTCTATCACAGTTTTTCTTTTCCTCTTTAAAGCTATCTGTATTTTTTTTCACCAGTTTCCTTTTATGCCAAGGAGCTGCTATCACTCAGTGTTAATGAGAACAAAACCCAGCAAAAATTCTATTTGAAAGCCCTTATACCCCAAACAAGTGATTGGATATTTAGTGTGAGAGCTGTGTGTGCTCAGCCTTTATAACTAGGGCATTTTTTAGGTACTTACTATTGTTTTAGGTTTATACATGTTTGAAAAACCCTTGTGACTAAGTGTATCATTAAAGGAATAAACACAATCTTCACTTGTAGAAAATATTTTTCCCAAGTTTTATAGATACTCCAGCACCAGACTCCTATCATAGCTTTGTTTTCTCTGAGAGGAAAGGTTGAGAAGAGCCCTGTGAATGAAAAGAAACAAGTTTCTGGCCCTTGCCCCAGGTGCTCTTTCCTGATATTTTTGCAAATGTGCAAACTGTGGTGGGCGAAAAAGGACAACATAAGAGAGAAAAGTAAATAGCCCTGTCTGAAAGCAATTTCTCATCTCCTGCTCTTGCAGCCTGGCAGGATGATTAGCTCTTCAGGGGCTTGTGGTGAAGCATGGGAACCCTTGAAGTCCCTGAGTGAAGAGCAGTAGCTGTTGGACTCTGTGTGCAGCCACCTCCCAGCACGAGACGCTGTTCCAGCAGTAACATCAAAAGGGAAGCAGCCAGGAAGGGAGCCTGGCACTGTGTGATTGTTCAGCCTTTTTTGGACTGCTGAGTCTGTCTTTCCAGCTAAAAGCTTCAGCTTAGGAGCAGTTTCCTCCTGGGATGCTCCAGGATAAACAGTGTTCTCTCAGGTTTGGCCACTTGTTCCGTGGCAGTGCTCCAGTGCTGCCCCATCAAGCTGTGCTCTCCCAGACATCCATGGATGGATCCCTGCAGCACTTCCCTCAGCCCACCTGCCTTGCAGCACCATTCCTGCGGGCTGGGGCAGACCCATCACCCCATTTCAGGTCGTTTGCACTGCATAAAGCACACAAAACACTGATGTTTTGCTGTGGGTGGCCCAGGGGGGATCCCGGGGCAGGGTCTCTAAAACATTCCCCATTCCAGGCATGTACATGTGACCCTGGGAGCATAAACACATTTTGTTACTAACACCTGCCAGGGAAAGCAGAAAGTGGTTTAGTGTTTATAGGATCCCAGAATGGTTTGGGTTGGAAAGAACCTTAAATCTCATCTCATTCCATCCCTGCCATGGGCAGGGACACTTTCCACCAGCCCAGGTTGTTCCAAGCCCCATCCAACCTGGCCTTGGACACTTCCAGGGATCCAGGGGCAGCCACAGCTATTCTTTGCCAGGTTCTTTGCCATTGCTCTTCCCAGTATATCTTGTTTGTGTATTTGACATATGCTTTATTAATTTTGGGACACAAGATGCTGCTCAACCTGTTACATCCTGTTCCATGAAAGTCTGGAACTTCCTCCTCCTGTACTTACATTCTACTCCAAAACAGAACTTCAGGTCACAGCAGTGATGAGTAAAATGATGGAAACTGCACCTCAGTGTGTTTAGGAACCAGAGCATCTGAAATAAGGCCTTTAATGAAGCAGCAGTTCATTGATGAGCAGCTTTTAAAAGCTTTCAAATATTCCTTAGAAATACACACCGAGATACTTGAGACTGTCTTCTTTAGCAGTTAAAAGCATCTCTTTCAGTCTTATTGATTCCAGAGACTTTCCAGGTATTACATAAAATGCATTTGGGTGTTTTTTTAAGTTTTTACACCTTTTATTAATGTGCTGCTGTCCCTTCCATGCAGTGTTGTAACTTTTGGGATATTTCTTTTGCAAATGCTGCCCTGTTACTGTTATACTTTACCCAGAAGAGAAATTACCACCTGGTTGGACCTGTGTGCTGACTTGCTGATAGGAACAAACCCAGTAAGGCTTTTCCAAGACTCTGCCAGACTCATTTGGCTTTTATGAGCCTGAGTGACAATAGAAAAAAATCCCCTACATAGTGTTTAACTCAATATTCCATCTGTCTGGAAGAATGATGCTATTGGATATATCAGTGAACAGGGCCCTGAGCAGCCTTTCCATATTTCTCATCTATTTGTCTGCCTTCATTTAGTTACTGGCTATATGAGCCAGGAAATACCTTGGCTTTTCTCCTCTTAAGTAAGAAAATACAGTTTGAATTAAGACAAACTACCATGATCCCCCAAGGGGAAGTTCCCAGGGGAAGGTATGAGGTCATTGTACACTAAGGAATTTAGATCAGGACAAAAATGCATTTTTCCTATTTTTAATCCAGATTTGGGTGGCATTAAATGACAATGGACAGATGGAGGAATCCCATGCAAGAGGTCACCTAGTAATTTATTAATTTTTTTGGTCCAGGTTGACTGCAAATACTCCACTTGATACAGTTGTTAGAAGGGCTAATGAGTTCCTAATTAGAAATTAGTCAGCCATATTAATAATATATAATGTTTCTCAAGTCTGTCAACAAAGAAGATGAAACTGTTAACAGCCTAACTGCCAGGTTGGTTCATGCTTATTTAAGAATATGATTTTATATACTTTATAACTTTTTCTCTCATCATGACCAAATAGTTCTGAGGTGAGTTTTATCATTTTTTCCCTAATTAATTCTACACCAACCTGTTTTAATGACCTAATTTGACTATTTAAAGACTTCACAGGACTAGCAGTGATATTGTTGGTATGGCTGTGATTATTTCAGTGCAGAGAGATTTGTTTGCTTATTTGACATTTATGCAGTAGAGAAATAAGTTGCATTCATCAGGAGATGTGAAATCAGTACCCCTCCTGATTTGGGTTGGTTGCACGTGTGTGGTCAATAGAAAATAATGTTTTGTTGGGAAAAGTCTAAATTAATTCTGATAAAGTATTACCAAGATTACAATGTAGAGGTATTGCTTGGTCTATTTGTTTCTTGAAAACTCTGCAGATTAATTGTATTCTGTATACTCCACTTGAGAAGGCAGAAATGGACACAGCCAAGATTAAAAAATTGTCTTAGGTTGGTTATTTACACTCTCTTCATTGGAGAAGTGTGTTTTTATCATTGATATAAGTGAAATTAGAGATTATAATAATGGTGGGATATTGGTATAACTCAAAGGAATAAAGTCTGGATTCATTGTCAGAGGTGGGACAGCCTGGGAAACTTGAATACCTTGTTTGGCTCTTCAAATATCAAACTGCAAAGGATCTAAACCTGTGATATGATTTTGGACTCACTGTTTATGCACAAGATGATCTTGGGATTTTGCTGTGTCCCATGACACAGAGAAATCCAAAAACCTGCTATTAAATACTTCAGTTTTCCAGTTGGTTCAAGCAGATTCCTTTTGTACATTTGAAATAATTCTGTTGAAAATCAGGGATGATCAATTTGGGGAAGTTGTCATCAATATTTCAAGACTTTTTAGGCAGGAAATTCCAAAATACAGAGTTAGAACCAAATTCTGTGTTTGCTAATGAGCAGCATGTATAAATGTGTTGAAGCTGGATGTGGTTATGCAGAATACTTTTGCAAATAATTAAGTGTCACTGAATTTCACAGCATTGAACCCTCATATATATTTTAAAAAGGCTTTTTCAAAACAGTGAGCTGCTAAACCTATGTGTGCTATAGAACCTTAACTGATGAGGATGTTTTGTGGAATCTTTTCTGGTTTTTTTCCTGCTTAAGAAAAGTGTTATGAATCAAGATAATGGTTGGACTTGGTGATCCGAGAGATCTTTTCCAACCTAAACAATTCAATGTTTCTGAGAAAGGGCAGAAGATGAAACACTTTCATTCAAGGGATTGATGCTCGTAGTTTCTTTGTATCCTGATATTTTCAAAAAGCCACTTGCTTCAAAGTATCAGGCAACTGAGGCATTGATTTAGACTTGTAGGTGAGCTCAGGAGAAGAAATGTGTGTGCTGTGGTCAATATTTTAGCTTTAATAGGAATTTGAGTATTCCAAAGTTCACTCAGACCTTTAATGGACATTTTAGACTTCAGTAAAACCAAAAGTAATGTTCTCTAACTCTTGCAAATGAATATTTTAGGGTTTCTCTTTTCTAATGTGAGTGCACAGATAATTGAGGCAAACTGTTGGTGTTTAATCATTGCAATTAATTTTAATTGTAAATGTACATTTCCAGAAGAAAAATTATCCAGAGCACCTTTGCAGGTTTTACTTTTTTCTTTCCAAATGTGAACAGCAAATCCTGATATTGCCTAAAGCATTAAAAGCAAACAGCAACAGAGATCCCATAATTGTTGATTTAGGGTACATTAAAATTGAATAAACTGTTAATAAGTAAAAAAAAAGCAGCTAAAACAAGTCCCTCATTAATCTTAGTTGAAGTAACTAAAAGGAATGTAAGAGTGTGTTGAGTTTCAGCAGAGGTGCTGGTAAGTTTTTTGTTGGCAGGGAAACATTCCCACAGTGGTAGAATATTGCCTGAAAACTGCAGGAGTTTTTCATACAGTGGTGCTGATTCATCCAGTACAGGCAGAGTGTTTATTGAGACTTATTAAGAGTGGTTGGAGTGTCCTAATTAGTGTTCTGTGTTCTGTGCTTGTTCCTGGGATGGCACTTGAAGGTCAAAAAAAAAAAAAAAGAAAAAAAAAAGGAAAACAAATTAAATTAACTGAAAGATGCAAAGATATTTCTGGCATGTTTCTTTTCAGCAAGTAGATCTCTTTTAGTGTAGTTATTTCTCTGACCCGAGGTGGGGACACAGCAATTTTGGTCTTTATTTGAATAGGATGTTATACAACTTCACCATTTGGGAGTTGGCAAGATGACAATAATTTAAGGGGTTTTTTTTCTTATAATATTCACTGGGAAACAAATGCTGCCCTTTGGGTTGTGAGGGTATGAACCAAAGGTCTCCATCCTTGTTGGAAACAACTGGACTTAGTCTGAAGGGGCCAAGTAGCAAGGACTTGTTGCCATGACTCAGAGGTAGCCACCAATTAATGTTGTGAAGTGAGGGGGAGGAATGGTTTCAGTATTTGAAAATATTGAGCTGTGTCTGTGGGTAGTTGTGCTAAAGTGTTTCTCAGCACATTTGAAGGAAAAAACGTGGTGAATTTTTCACTTTGTTTTCAGGACTTTATGGTAAAACATCATGTCCAGTATATAAAAACTGTTCTCTTCACTTTTTTTTCTAGTATATATACATTTATGCTTACAGTGGCAATTCTTAGAAGCTCCAAGTGTGGGTTTTGTTGGGGAATACCCAAAAGTCTATCCCTGAATTTGAAATGGATGTGACTAAAATTTAGGCTGTTGCAGCACAAGGCTTGTCTTGTTTACTAAGGAAACCAGTAGAATTTCCTTCTGAGTTTCCTTCTGAAACTCACGTATTATCTCGTAAGAAGTGGAGCTAAATCATGCAAATTCAGCTCAGTTAAATACGAATACACAGAAAAGCAGAATCAAACTTGGGATTTTATCACTTATCCCTTTTAAATTTCTGTGTAATCTGGGACAATTCTGAAACCTACTAAAGAACGTGGAAGGAAGGGATGAACAGGTTTGTGTCTGGCACTTTTGGCTGGTAGTACTGAAGAGAAGTTAATCCCAGAAAAGAAATTTTAATTAAGAGGAAAAAAAAAAATCCAGACAGAATCTTGATGCAGCAGAAAACAACAACTAAAAGAAGAATGTGATAGGAATGAAAGGAATGATGGAGTGTTACTTTTATTACTTTTAGAGTAAAAATCAAGCAGTCTGTAGAGTTCCATTTTGGATGCAGGAAGAAGCTGTATTTAAATTTGGCTTCTGTAATTTTCTTTATTAGCAGAATTCCACATGCCCTGATCCATTCTTCGAGTTCTCCAACGTTCACAAAAACACATTTCCAATCTTTTGGGATGTTCTTGCATGGCAGCACTGTGGGTTTGTGAGATTCACTCAATCTCACCCTTTACACGCCCTTGCAGTGGTGTGTTGGAAGAAATGGAAGCTCCCTGGTGTGTCCCTGGAAGAAATGCCACTAGAAGCTTGCAAAGTCTTTTTATTTATTTTTTTTCAGACCTTTCTCATGACCTCAGAACTTGTCAGCTGCGCCTCAGCTTCTTTTTTTTCATAGAATCTGTATCATCATTCATTTTGAAAGAATAAGTAAGTTCCTGGAGATACAAACCTGTTTGAAATGCAAGAAATCTGCCTCCACTGGTACAAAACCATGTTAGCACAGCAGTACAAACACACTCAGCTTGGTTGCTCACTAAATGTCTTCAAAGGAGATGAAATAGGAGGTAATAAGGGGGAAAAAACCCACACTTTTGCACAGAGATACATTACAATAGAAGAGATAATTTTGTGTATTCATTTGTTATTCTATGTGCAATGGACCTGAGGAAATAGATCTTTCACAGTCAGTCTTAATATAAATAAACTCAGAAAATGAGATGAAATGTTTTGCAAGTGCAGTGGAGGCTTGTGAAACAGAGAGAGAGGAAGGAGTTAAGAACCTTCAGGAGTATATTGCTTATTTCTTGCCATTGCAGAACTACTGGGATGCATATTACACCCAGAAAATGTCTTGTCCTGTTGAAAACTCTCCCCCAGGTCTGTGTACAAGGCATAACCCAGGCACAGCTCTGCAGGAAGGTCACTGCTGTGTTTCTCAGCAGCTCAGAGTCCTGCAGGGATGGCGTGGGAAGGGTGTGCAGACCCTGTAAAACTCCCCTGTTCTGTGTGGGTAGGGAGCCTCAAAAAGCTGGAAACAGTGATGGAGTAAAGAATGCTTGTAATGTGTGATCCATGAGTAAGAGAGCTCAAAAAAAGCATGTCCAACCTGCAGACAAAATGAGATTTCAGTGGTGTATGAGTATGTTTGAAGCGTACTTAAACGAGGAAAGAGGAATATGACTTTGAGCTGCAGTAAAATCCTGAGTGTCACGTTCACAATGAACACAAACACTCTTGGGAGCAGTAGAATTCACCTCTCTATCAAAAGTGACTCAATACCATTCCAGCTGGATGGGTATTCTGGGGATTTTGAGGTGTTCCATAGTGGAAAAGCTCATACAAACAATTCCTGTCTTCGAGAAAGCTGCAGTCAAGCTTGAAACAAAGATAGTTCCCTGTCATCTTAAACAGATTCTCTTCAGTAGAAATGGGCTGTGCAGTGGCTAATCCTCACCAGCAACTCTGTTATGCACATCATCATCTGTCCTGGCAAATGCATGAAATCTCAGGTCAGAATGAGCTCCAAAGGCAGTTGCCTCATTTCATGCAAGTGTATGTGCAGAAAGGTTCCAGAGAGTGCCCTTCCTAATCTTCTGTTCTTGCAGTGAAGGCTCAAATCCTTTCAGAAAGTTCTCTATATGTCTGAAATATCTTACCTGTAACACCTTGTGTGATGCTTTTACAGCCACAGAGGATCTGGGTCTTTAAAATTATGGGGTGCAAAGTTAAGCTACATATCACTTAAAGAAATACAAGGAATTCAGATTTGAATTATTTGCTACCACTGCTGTTCTTAAAAATAACAACAATAGAATTATTTCAGTGAGAGTGATCCTTGAGCTTATTATGAAGATGTCAGTCCAGAATAGACGTAGCTAGAAGGAAATTAAATCCAAAAGGAGTTACCTGAAGTACCAAGACGTGGAATCTTACGGCAGGTTGGTTGTCACAGCGTGTATTTGTGTGTTTAATCAACACCAGGAGAGTTGTGTGGTGCCAATGGGGTGTTTGTGATCAATGCACACGAAATCAGGCCACGCTGTAGCCGTGAGGCACATTCTGTTGTCTGTCATGCTGCAGACATATCACGGGCAAACGCACGAGAATTCCAGCTCAGAATATTTTTTATCCACTCTCCCGATACATATCCAGTGGCAAAGCTCTGTTTTGTTCCTCTGTGAGCTCTTAACAACACTGACAGGCTCTTCTTTTTGAGTCTTCAGGCAAACTGAAATCCTGTAATAAGGTTAGTTGTGAGCTGTCCATCAGCTGTTAGTCTAGACTAGACTAGACTCTGTTAGAATAATGCATCGAAACCCACCCAGGGAAGCACAAGCTGCTCTCTCCACCTTCAGCCAAAGCCACATTTTGTACATTAAAGCTCCCTAAGTGGGGAACTGAGCCATTCAAGTGGGCTTTATGCTATGGAAAGCCAGGATGTGGATATCCCGAGTTCAGCATCACAACTTAATTGCGGAGCCAGGAAGGAAGAAAGAAGAGATGGAGGAGGCAATGATGAGGAAAAGGATTGATTTAAAGGGCCTACTGCATAAATTATTGGGAAAGGATGTGAGCTCTCATTAGGATGAACAGTGAATAAGGAGTTTGTCTTATCTTCACTGGGACTCAAACCTTTGCTATTTAAGTATGAGGCATGTGACTAAAACAGTGAATTTGCTCCTTCCCTGTCTGTACTCAAACTGGAATGGCTGAACTGGAGCAGGAGTCTTTCACCAGTTTCTGTTTGAGAACAGCCTCTCTGGTCTCCCATTACCTCAGCAGATATATTCCTTAGGACATCTGAGTGATCTATCCTCTTCCCTCCAGCTGGGGCTCTTCAGGTGAACACCAAGGGCTCAGAGATGTTTCCTTATGGTGTTCTAGTAATCCCTGTGCTGGGTAGAACAGACAGAAATAGAAAACATACAGGATAGAATGCAACAGAATTTTGTTTGCAGCAAACTGCTCTGGAAACACATCTCCCTAAAAGGCTTTGGGGATTACTACAAGGAAGATGTAAACAAACTTTTGTTTCATTATTTTAATGGAATCTGAATCAGGACCTTTGTATCTTCTGTATTTAGATTCCATATTTTTATCTTGTCCAGGCCAGCAGGATATCACTTGTGGAAAATGTGAACACAACTTGTGGTTGTGGTTGGCAATAATTCCCACCACTTGATGCTGTTTAAGGCAGATCCTAGATGATGATGTGACACAGAGGAACTTGGGGCAGGTGACTTGAACTGGAAAACCAGCCTTGGTAAGCCAAATAGATCTTATTTTAATAAACTCACCTCTATTACAGGAAAGGTGGTGCTGTAGGTGCAGTAGGAAAAAAAGTGCAGTCCCAAAAATTCCATTGTATGTAAAACAAGTTGGATGTCCATCATACTTTAGTCTGCAGACTTGCCTGAAGCAGCAGAAATTCTACAGGAATGCTCCAAGCCATAACTTTGCACAAAACCCCTTAAATTGTGATGCTGTTATTTATGTTAATTCTTCTAAATTAATTGTTAGTGAGTGTGTGTTCCCAGGTGGATGCCCTGTATTTGTACTGGGCTCTGGGTGCAGGTTTTGGGCATGGCATGAGGTTTTTCTTTGGCTTCCCTCTCTTTGTCCAGAGGGGTCTCTTGAGACAGCACTGCTCTTGTTGGACTGTGATTCCTGCATTGAGCTGTAATAACAACTGGTGTGTAATTCAACAACTGACATTCCAGTGCTAGTTAGAGATCTGTAAACAAAACAAGTTTTACTGCCAGTCTCTTGCTCAGCCAGACCGAGGTTCTGCCTGGAATGCACTTGAATTTCTTCCCTGTCTGAATCCCTGATTTTCTCCCTTGGAGGTGGAGACAAAGTGCCTCTGGCCCTGACAAGAAATGTTTCTCCTGCAGCCTACAAATTAAACACAAACCTGGCTTTATCAGACTTCCTGCAGGAGTTCCTGGGGAGAGATGAGTTTCTCCAGGAAGAAATTGAGACCACAGTTATTCTCTGACATTGCTGGTCTTCTTTGCTTTGGCTGCAGATGTTCATGGGACTGTGTAACAGGAAAACATTCAGCTCCACAGTGCTGTGCCGGAGGATGAGGTCACTGAAAACACAGCAGAGTGGGAAATCAGCTGTTAAATTTCATGGCCTGATGTTCTCAAATGTTTTACAGCATTTCTATAAAAAAAGTTACATCTTAGGAAAATTTAGGAAGTATTTCAAGGGAGAGCATTTGGTGTTTGAGCAGGACAAACTCAATTTCTACAAGATAAAATCTATGCAGGATCTTGCTTTAAACAGGAAGACACCTCTTTTATTATACATATGGTGAGTAGTCAGAAAATAAGTATTTCTTTAAGTGACCTAGCAATTAAATACAAAACATCTGCTAATTTCATGTGGTTCAAAATCTTTCATGAGACTTTATGGCCTGGTAATTAACTACAAAACATCTGCTAAATTTGGTCTGGTTTGAAGTCTTTCATGAGACATTGTTTTAATGAAAAAAATTTTTTTTTGCACTGTTTTTATCATATTCCAATATGATGGCTTGAAATTCAGCACAGCTACTGGAAAGAAACAGTGTCTGCAACAAAATGGGTTATAAAAATGTTTTTAAAGGATTTAATTTGTAATCATTACAAAGACTTATCTGAAATGTTTCGTGCTGTGATAGATCCTTTAAATATTGTGATATCAGAGGCAGGTGAGTGATGTGCTGAGAGCACAAATTTATTAGCTACTGCCTCTTATTATGTTATAATCTAGTCTGAGTGAGGATGAACCTGAATGCTGAAAGAAAACAAAGGGAAGACTAAATAAAGCCTGAAGTCTCAGCTTTTTCTAGGCTATACTCTAACAACACAGACACACTGCAATAAAGTTGCCTCAGCTTTTCTTATTTATTCAAAATGTAGCTTCACTGAGACAGTGAAATGCAGACATGTTTTAGAATGTACTTCACTTACCTTTTAGGTGGAGTCTTTGGAAACAATGACTTTTCCTCTGAACTTGGGACTGGTGACTACTAAAGGTCAGAAATCTTTCCTTCTGATGTGTTTTCTGGAATATTTTGATTGCTCCTAATAAGCTTCAGGATTAGCACTGAAGGAAGTGAAGTGCACCTTTAGGTCACTTTAAAGCAGTTCAATAGTTTTTTATGGCAAGGGAGGAATTCTGACTTTTGTTTTCTTTCTAAGATAAAGGATTTGTGTCTGAAGTTAGGTGAACTAATTTTTACCATAAAGATATCTCTCATTTTTCACTTAACATCCTAGGTGTTGTCTCCTTTGTGGCTAATCCAGTTGTGCTGAGTTTTCTCCCTACCTCATCAGTAATAACCTGGTGACTTGAGTGACACAGACCCCAAATTCCCTGCCTAAATAGCAGCAGAAAAAAAAATCACTAAACACAGCATCAAGGTTCTGTCTTATTGGAGGATCTTTCACTAGTTTGGTTTGTGGTTGTTTGTTCTTTTTCTTGGTTTTCATTTTGTCTTCATTCTTTCTTGTTTCAGCAAGTTGATAAAAATGCACCACATGAAATCAAATGTGGCCATTAAAAACCCTGAAGCCACCAGTGGGTTTAGTCCCCAGTGTCAGTGGGGACTTCTAACCCAAATAAGTGTTGCCCTGTGGGGTCATTAGTGTTTTCTGTGTCCTGTATAATCCTGCCATGGCTTGTTGGAGGTTCTGACAACTCTGGTGTTCAATCCCAGAGATTCTGATAAAGTCAACCATTTTCCTTCCTTTCTCCCTATTCAGTCATATCCTGAGTGAATGAGAGGGTGGAGCTGCTTGCAAAGATGTTATCTGTGCTGGAGCTTAATTAGTAGGTTCTAAAGATGTCCAAGAATTAAAGTGGAAAAGTGGGAAGTCTCAGGGGGCTATTACTGTGATGGTCTTCCTGTGAAACAATTATACACTGTGTAGGCTGAGGGTTTATTGAGCACCATGACTGAAAAACAGAAACCCAGAAAGGGCAAAGGAAGCTCTTGGAAAAGTTTGGGTTTTGGAAAGAAAACAATGAAGAACTTCAATTAGCATTAATAATTAAGGGAGAAATGTGTTTGACAAGATTACCTTTTGTTTTGAAAGAAATAAAATGCGGATGAAAATCGAATCTTCTTAAAGGTTTAATCATCTTGTTAATTCCCTTTCATTTAGAAAGTCCCCAGTCAGAAGTTCTGCTCCAAGCCCAGCCAGAGAGATCTTTAAAATCTCCCTTCATTGTATATTTATTTCTCTTTTGTGTGGATTTTCCAATGAGCAGACACAGAGAATGGCCCAATGCAGAGAAAGGATTGGAAGAATTCCCAATAGAATTGTGCACTTTTAGATCACGTTCAAAATTCCCAGACTGTGGATGACAGGATCCCAGGTGGAACATCTGGATGGGAGAGAAAGGTGGGGCAGAAACAAGTGCAGGGAGAGCTCAGTTGTGTTGAAATAAAGCTTGGAATTTTCATGATGTTTTTTTTTCCCTGGAAAAAAATAATTCCACAAAGGTCTGCACCTTGTTTGGAGGAATTAATTCTAGTGACCCACAGGTCACATCCTTTTATTCAGATGAACAGCAAAGGCTGAAGGGAAATGCTATGGTGTGATTTGTAAGGAGCATCCTGTGTACCTTGTAAAAGCATAAAGAAAAGTAATTTAATATCTTTCACGCTGAATTGGTAACGTGGAAAAATATCATAAATTGGGATAGAATGTTAAAGAGTTATAATGGAGGAAAAATGTGCCAGAGGGGAAAAAAAAAATACTTCTTCCTGAAAACAGGAATAAAATTTTAATTTCTTGAATTTTACATAAAGTGACAATTATAATATTTACAATGAAAAAATACGGGGGGGGAAACCCCTACAAGCAGTAAGTTGATAATTTGCACTTGCTGAAAGCATGTACTCTGCATTTTTTAAATTCCCTAATTAAATCCTAATTAGCATGTGCACTAGAGTGTTAATTCTTGCTTTTATTCCTCTAGGGTATCCCTACACCTTCAGGAACATAAGATATGTAAAAGATAATTATCAATAAGTAGGACTACCACATAGTCTGTTCATTATGTCACTTATTTGTTATGTGCCTGCTGGTCTATCAGCCAGAAAAGCAAGAGAATTTGTTTTGTTTCTGGTTTTGTATAAAAGCTTTAGGATTTATCAACGGGATATCACAGCAGCCCCAAAATTGGTCAGCATCTTGGCAGGTAATAACAACACTGGAGCAATTTTTGGACTGCAAAATCCAAGTTTAACTGCTCTTGTGTTCCCAAAGCCCAGAGATTTCTGTTGATACCGAAAAATAGAAAAAAAATTATATAAATAAGTGCCAGTTTAAAACAAGCAGTCAATTCTCTGTCATAGAGCTCTTTAGGTTATTTCTGTTCTCCTGCTAAATTCACGTTTCCAAGAGCACTAATTCTCTTAATAAACAAAAGGTATTAATTAAAAAACCCAACAGGTAAAACCCCAGGATTGAAAATGGATGAGCAGCGTGATTTCCTGGCCATCAGGAATAAATCAAGCAGGCAGGGAAAGGGAAGAGTTTCCTGTGTGAGATGTGTTCATCCTCCTGCTGGGGCTGAAAATCCTCCTGAGACTGGGCCTAATCCAGCTCATTAATATTTGGGAAAGGACAGGATTTGGATTGGGTGGTAAGTGATTTCTGAAAAAAAAGTCACCAGAACTCTTTTCTTTGTTGATCAAGACAGGTGTAAATGATCAACTGTACTCATGAGGTGAAAATTTCTCCTTTTGATTGGATTCAGGTTTTTAATTAGAGTCATTCCATAAAGTGACTGAAAATAAGTGGGTTTCTTCCATGTGTTTTTCTGTCCCTCCTACAGCAGGGACGCTGTCACCATATGTGATGCTTTACAGTTCATTAAGTTCTTGTTCTGAGTGTCAGAGGGGCTCATCTGATCCTTCTGAAGGAGCTGTTTTAGAAGTGCTTTGCCAAAAGCACAAAGTTCTCACATTTTTCTTAATTGCAATTGGATTTTGAGTGCAAGGGTTGAACCTCAGTGAACAACATATGACCTTGCTATTACACAACCTGATCTTTAGAGAGCTATTATTGGAAAAAAGTTTTCTCTAAATAAAGCAAAATCAATAGAAATATGCAAAGTGTTAGTTTTTGCCATCTCTAATGACTTTCAGTCACATTTAGAATTGAATATCTATTTTGCTCTATGTCTTTTAGTGACTTTCACTAAAAATCCCTAAGATTAATTTTCCTTAAACAATTAAAAATTATTTCTTCAGTTTGCTTAGATTTTGTTGGTCTAGAGTCGCTTGGCTGCAACAAAATAATCCATTAACCACAGCAAATTAAGGATAGAAGGTCTGTAAGAAATCATCTTATGCATCCCTTTTGCACCAAAATTGTTTGTCTGATGTGTTTATAGCAGCAACAAATCAAAAGGCTTTCTGCAGCCTTTCTAGAAATCTCTGAAGACTTGGTACTTCCTTTAGGCAGAAAACTTTTCCTAATATCTAAAGTAAATCTTTGAACCAAATTATAATGCCTGTCATTTGTTTTTCCCTACCCTGCATATGATGACTGTCATTTTGCAGATTTTTGCATTGTAAGTCTCTCGTGAATCTCGCTTTAATGTTTTCTTTTGTAAATCAAGTGCATCAAGCTCCTTCAGCTCTTCTTTATCTGTCATGTTCTAAAATCCATTGTCTTTATTGTTTTCCTCATGGAGAGCCTGCAATTTGACATCATCTATTTTGGGATCTCAGAGCCTGGCTCATACTAAGTGTCAGGAATACTTGTCCTTCTGTATTTTGCAGCCCTGACGGTGCCTCAACAATGAGTTTGGGGATTTTTTGTTTGCTACAATTTATATTCCAGGCCCTCTCCCTGGGAGGGTGGGGCTCTCTGGCCCTTTACTCATTACTTTTGTCTTGGTGCATCTCATGACTTACTCCCACACACAATGATTCAAATCTGCCTTTACCAAATTTCATCCTAGAGGTGTTTATTTCCTTTGTTTCTAATTTCTAAAGATCATTTTGGATCACAAAGATCCAGAACCTCTTGCATGTCCTCCTGCCTTTTTTCACCTGCATATTTTCCCTGACCCTCTTCCCTGTAGGATAATTTAGATATTGCCTGGGTGGACCCCTGTGAATTTCCATCTAAATGCCTTTTTCAGTTCAAAATCAGCATATTGATAATTGCTCCTTGAACATATCTTTTAAATTAATTAAGGATTTAGCTCCAGGGCTTTTTTTCATCCAGGTAATATTTCCCTGGCTTGCCAATGGAGATTCCATGTCTAGCAGTATTTAAAGCTTTATAGAAGTGAAGCTGTACTACATCTACTGCTTCTGCCTTATCAGTTACACCAGTTACCTGTAAAGGAAGGAAATTTAATTGGTTGCTCCTGACAAATCCATGTTACCTATTTCCATCACTTTATTATCCTGTAGGTGATTATTAATTGATTATTTAATCATTTTTTCCAGACTCTGTCAAACAATTGAAGTTGGGTTGGCTGCTAATTACGATTCTCTCTTTTTACTTGGATAGGAAATGAATCTGTACAATATTTGTATTCCTTTCTGACTTCCATATTTGCTATTTGTATATAGTACTGCCCCAAAATTTGCTTATACTATTCCTTTCTATACATCCTCACTCATATGCCTTTTTATTGAGCTGGCAAATTTCCCTTTGGTTTTTAATACTCTAAAGAATATCTTCACCAATTCTCTTTTCTATAACCATATCTCTCACCAGAGCTCCTCCAGCCCTCCCTCCTCCTCTCCCCTTCATCCTCCTTCCCAGACTCAGGAGGTGGAGTGTCATGACAAGGACATGTTAAATAATGTAAACATTTTTTGGGCTACAGAAAATGGTGCATTTCATAACAAACTCACAGTTTACATGCACGGAATCCTGTGAACACCAAACTGAAAAAAAAACCCGCTGCTGTTTGGCATTGAACATTTAAAAGGTTGCACAGCAGGGAAACATGTAATTCCTGGCTTTTTAGTGGATAGGACTGACATGTCAGGGATGCAGGAAGAATGCAGCAAACCTGTGGGAATGTGTGTGGACTGTGCTGGGAGCAGCTGGCTCAGTTCCAGGCCCTCTCACAGAATTCTGGTTGGAGCAAACTCTTTGGCTTCTTAATTCCCTTCTGGAAATGGCAATGAAAACATTGCAGTGGGTGCTGATCAAGAATTTTTGAAAGAATGTCTGCCAGAAAAAAATAAGAAATTTATGCCAGTGCTTTATAGCACTGCATTTTAAAAGATTTTGAATGAAGCATTGGATTGTTCCCTGGGAGGGTGGGGAGGCCCTGGCACAGGGTGCCCAGAGAAGCTGTGGCTGCCCCATCCCTGGAAGTGTCCAAGGCCAGGTTGGATGGGGCTTGGAGCAACCTGGGCTGGTGGAAGGTGTCCCTGCCCTTGGCAGGGGGTGGCACTGGATGAGCTTTAAGGTCCCTTCCAACCCAAACCATTCTATGACTCTGTGATTCTATGATTTTTCATTTGAGATCACTTTTCCTGTTAAATATATAATACTACATGTTAAGTTTAAATTTACAATGCAAATCATAGAATCATAGAATATCCTGGGTTAGAAGGGACCCACAAGGATCATTGAAATCCAACTCCTGGCCATAGAATATTAAAGAAAAAAAAAAGAAGACAATAAAAAGCCAATAAAAACCCCAAAGCAGTTGATTGATGCAAAGGTGTCTCCAAGCCTTCTGGAGAAGCAGGCTGTACACAGACAGGGTGACACTGAAATGCTAAAACTGCCGTTGCAACCTGGTTTTGTCCTGACTGACCTCTACACTGCATTCTTTTACTGAGTCTCCCCATAAACATTTGAGTGTTCATAGTTTAAAAAAAAAAAATAGCACATTGCAGGCAATCCTGTAATAACTCACAATTTAGGCTGTTCATGCAGAAATGGAATAGATGACATTGTAATCATTGCAGTAGGATGCATGCTTTATTACAGTGTGGTTTTAAAGCATCCTGAGGAAGGTTATTCATGCTACACTGGCCAGGGGATCGTTTCTGTTAAACAAGAAAAATAAAGCTGTGGAGTGCTAGATCAAGAAAAATAAAACTGTGGAGTGCTAGATCAAGAAAAATAAAACTGTGGAGTGCTAGATCATTTCCCTGGCTGAGGAGTTGGAGGCTGTGTGTGTTCTGCAGCCTCTCCTGGAGAACACAGGAGCTTTACAGGGTTTACAAGTGTGATCTGGCTCGTGGGCTCCTCGTGTCGACAGCAACAGATCAAATAATGGCTGTGAGGAAAAAAAACATGTGTCGGTGGGTAGGAGGCCGTGGGGGTCAACAGTTGGCATTTACACAGATCTTTGCTTTGAAAAATAGTATTAGCAGCTTTTTGCTGCTTGCTTTCAGCAGCAGCAGCAGCAGCAGTGTGTGAGGGCTGGAGTTGTGAAAAACAATGATCCACTGATGCAAAGTCAGGTTTCTTTGATTTTTAATTTGATATTTTACTTACACATCTTAATTTTTTTGGGGAAGACTTATTAGACAGTGTAAAAATCACAAATACAAGTCAGCTGTTGCAATACTTCAAATGTATCTTTTTGTTTAAACAAGTCTTGCTTGATATAATTTTCAGATTTCTGTGTATGAGGGAATATTATCTCATGAAGTAAAAGCACTTTACACAAAATTTCTATCCTGCGGGGTTTTGATATTTTAGTAAGTGAAAGAAAATAGAATATTAACACTTACCAAACCAGTTTTATTTCTAAAATGTTCATACAGGCAAAATAGGGTGATATGTTAATTTTTTTCATGCATTAGAGGGCTCAGTTTTGCACAGAATTCCCTGATTGTGGCTGAGCAAAACCCTTAAACAAGGTTCTTGGCTTTCAGTGCCTGTGGGAGCCTTTCCATTGGCTTTAGTAGCCTGGAGCACGTTTCACATTCTATTTATAAACAGGGGAAAATCCTTGAAGTTACTGTATTATTTCTGTCTCAGAGTCAGAATAATACTGATAGTGTATTTGCTTTATCTATATATAACCTGTCTTTGAGTAAGAGAAACTATTTTAGATCTTTCCTTATTTATATTTACCTTTTGGGTTAGAAATCAATGACCATATTGCTGACTGGGTATGAGCATTATGCGAAGCCACTGTATTTTTCAGTGGGTTTTTTCTCCTCCCTGACTTTCTGTTTGACTTATTGCACCTCCTGGTCTCCATCCAAAGAGTGATTTCCTAGCTGGAAGGATGGTGGGGATATACATCCTAGAACAAGGCTTGGTGGAGAAAAAGATATCAACTATTTCTTGAATATTTTTAGTTTCTTCACTGCCTTATTTTCTTTCTTCTCTGCTGCTTGTTCTGTGGTAGCTGCTTGATTCAGCCACTCTTTTCCTTTCAATGCTCTTCTCAAAGGCCTTCCTGTTAAATCATTCTGCTTTGTTTTTCCTCATAAATACTCACTGAGCAGTACTATTACTGCATTCTGGTATTTCATGAGTAAATTACTCATAATTCCTTTAAATCAATTTTAAGGCTCTTAACAAGAGCAGTGCAATCATCTGTTCTCATCCAGATCCCTTTCCTGTTAAGTACTGATTTCCATGGACAAGCTGAGCATACTCTTATTGACATCAGTGGTTTTTAGGATGAGGCACATAAATACATTTCCTTTACACAAACATACTCTTCATTATCTGTTAATCTGCAGAGCAGTATCTGCAGTACCCCACCTGATTGCTTTTCTTTTAAGAAACTGTGCCCTGGTTCTTAAAAATAAAAAAAAAAGAATCTAAAGGAAAAGAACCTAAAACAGAGCAAACACAATAATGAGAAAGTAAACGTGATGGAAACAGTGGGGGATTGTTATTTCTATGCTTTGCAAACCCAGTAAGGAATAAAATAAATACAACTAAAGCTGTGGCCCAGAATACTAATCTGGAGCAATTTTTTTTCTTGGAATACTTTGTGGCAAACACATCCCCTCAATCCACAAAGCAGTTTAGAACAACCCCCTAAACAGCAAGGCTAAACAAGAGCAATGCAAATTGAGTTAATATAAGACATGATCAGCAAGCAGAAATGTTAACTTAAAAAAATGGCTCTTGCAGCCACCAGCAAGAGGTTTTTTTGATGGGCTTTTGGCAAAGGGCACCACGACAGCTCTGAGCTGCACAGTTGGGCTGGGCAAAAGAAGGGTTGAAGTCCCCACAAAGTAGAAAAAAAAATCTACTTGACCAACAGAAAAAAACCTCAGAAGGACATTATTTCTGTGCCTGGTGAAAATCAGGATGAACTCTCTGTCATTTCTGACAGTTGCCTGTCTGACTGCTAAAGATCTACTGACAGAGGCCAAACTCCTTCACTTAACTTCTTCAATGCTTTGGTAGCTTGAACATTTTTTTTCATGTGTAACCCAGATCTTCCTTGCTGCAGCTTAATCCTCTTGCTGTCCTATTAACCAGAGACATAAATAATCACTGTTCTTGTATGCAGCATGCTAAATTTGAAGACTGCTGTCATGTCCATCCCATCTCCCCTCCCTCCAGCATTTCCTTCTCCAGCTTGAACCACACTGGTACAGCTTCCCCCTTTCTCCTCCCCTTCTTTGCTTCAGCAGTGAAGACTTTGCCCTCATTAGTGGTTTCTCATCAGCATTTTTGAAGAGAAATGCTCAAACATTAGACACATCTTCATCTGAAGGCTTTGATGGCATGGAAGGATGGCTCTGACCCTTACAAACTGCTTCTGTTAACATGTCCAACTGCACATAGTGTTTGCTTTTGTCTGATTATGCCATTGGTGACTCAGAGCCCATTACAGCTGATCTTCATCAGGTTCCTTTCCTGCAGCTTGTTGTTTCCTCCATCATGTTTATGGGGAACTCAACTTGTGAGCATTTGGCCATGTTGGAGAGTTGACTTCAAGTGTAAATCTAACTGCTAAGGCAGCTAATGTCCAAACACTTACTGAATAAGTAGAAATCAATTGACTGCAAAATTGAATAGGTCACACAGCAGAAACACCTTAATCCCTGTATAATTTGCAATCTAATTGAAATTAAGTAAATGAAAACAATGCAGATGAGGTAAGCACAGTGTAACTACGTGTCTGGACTCTGCTATTAGGAAGTCTGTGTCACAGCTCCTGCTTTCTTCTGTTTTTTCCAAGCAAAGTAAATTGCACTTTTCAATTATCTGACCTTTCAGGAAAAAATACAGGGAGGTGAAGAGGCAGCTCACCATCAAGCTTTTATTTTATTTTCTTTCAATCCCTATGTGGATGAGGGGTCTATTTAAAAGACTGCTTCCAATCATCCTTCCAAATTGATTCCCATGATTTGAATGCTCAGGTCAGTCCAATAGAGCAGTGCCCAACAGTGACTACAAACCAGCACATGTGACACCAGACACAAGCAGGGTTCAGATGTTTAAATCTGAAATTACAATTTAAGTTTTGGTTTTGGTTGGTTGTTTTTTTTTACTTTAAAATTTGTCTCCTGTCGACAGCCTTCCTTTTTAACACAAAGATTTTTAAACTGTTCTGCTTTCTCCAAGTAACCAGAACTGCCCTGACCTGGGCAGCTGCAGTCCTGTGACCAGCTGGGACAGTAAAACTAAAGAAAACATAATGCAAGTCCCTGAAAGGTTCTGTTGAGCAAGGCAGCCTTTTGGACTGTAACTGTGGGATCATTATCCAGCACCTCTCCAGTATGGTTTATGTACTTCATTTTTAAAGCACCACTCTCACAGCTGTGAAGCTTAACAGTTGTGATATGTCATTTATTTCTGTGCTTAGCTGGTAGGATTTATCTTCCACACAGCTTGTGATAGCAGTGGCTTGGCATTCAGGGTGGGCTACAGAACCTGCTTTGTGTTCTGGAAAACTTGAAGGAAGTCAGGCCACACCACTGAGCACATTCCCATTTGTTCTGTCCAAGCTGTTGTGACTTCACTGCTCTCCACATCCAAATCCTTTGGCTTAAAATAGCTCAGGTCTAATTTAAGATACATCCAGTTGACAGCTATACCACTGTCCCAAAGATTTTATGCAGTTATGTGTGTTCAAAGCATTTTCCCAAGAAGCTCATCAAGGATAATCAAATAAGGGGCTGATTCTGTATGTGGAACATTAAATTGAACAGGATTTTTCACCCTGGAAAAGGGATGACTTTAGGTGGTATAGCAGAGATCTGGTCAATTGTGAGTGACATGTAGAAAGTGAATTTGGAATGCTTATTTTCTGTCTTTTCTAATTAAATGTATTAAAATTTAAATGAAACCAGTAGGTAAGGAGGGAGCCCTCCATCCTTTTACTCACATTGTCAGTAAAGACATTCAGTAGGATCAGCCCCAGAACTGAGCCCTGGGGAACACTCTGGTGATGGAGGGTTTGGAAATACAGAGGAATTCCTCAGGCTGGAAGAGTGCTGGAGGGACAGACTGTATGGGGTGAGGAGTGTTCTGAGGAGGCATCATTATATGTTTGTCTTTCTGCTGTATCCCAGATGGTGCCTGCTGGCAAACACAGTTGGGGGAACTGGGCTGAAGGGCTCTGTGATGTGGACTGCTAAATCTTTCCTAAGTTCCTAAGACCTTTTATTTTTGGGGTTTTTTTGCTGTTTTCCTGGTGCATGAATTTATTAGTCCCCATTTTCCATTTCTGGTACGATTTTAACTTCACTTCTCAATTTCTCTCTTAAGCACCACAAACAATTAGCCTTAACCTCCCTTTTCTTTGCCTAACAGCACCTTTCTTTTTAGATTTAAACTGCTTGCACTCTTTTCTTATATTCTTTGTCCTAGACTTTGGGAGCTTTGCCTTTCCCCTCATCCCATCCTGCCCCCAGGAGATCCCAACATGCCCCCTGTGCTTTCATTTCTTATTCACCCTCTGTGATTTCTTCTGAACCACAAAGTTCAGCCAATAAGCAAAATACCAAGGTGGTAGCTTGATGGGCCAATTACAGAGAGGTGATTGTAAAACTGTGCTTTTATTCCCCCCAGACATTGTGTGCAGAAGTCATAAAGTGGACTGCACATCGCTGCAGTCAAATGATGACAAATGAGAATTCATGCCAACATTTGGGCACGGCTTTGGCAACTCGTAGATTTATCAGCTGATTAGAAATAAAAGATGAAGACACACTGCCAGTTGGTTCATTGAAAAGCTGTTCAAATGCTGATATAATGGAACTATTATTCCTAAGAAATTTGATTAAATGTAATATTATTCTTCTACAGCATCACTTTTCTGTCTGCAGTCTCGCTGGAAAGTATAATCTGTTGTAATAATATCAATCTTGGTAGATAATACCATCAAACTTTAAACCAATGGGATATTTCACTTAACAGAGTGGTATGATTATGTGCATTTTAAATAATTTCTCTGTTTTCATTGATCTACCTTAACTCAAGAAGTCTTGGAATGGAATGAAATCATAACCTTTCTATTTTCCTGTAGTTTCCAAGTGTGACACTGAAGTAACCAGATTGTTATCTGTTACTTGTTTACCTGGGATTTATAAAATTTGTCTTCTGCAAGGCCCTCCTTCTTTTGCCAACATTAATTTCTCCAGGTCAGCATTCATTTTCTCCCAAGGATTTTTGTGCTTGTGCAATCTGTACCATTTTTTTTTCAGTGTAGATTATACTGGTACAAACCTGATTTTATCCAGACTTTTTTGATTGCAAAATAATACTGTGCTGTGAGGAGTTAGATATTGTAGGATTTCCTGTAATTACATTTATTGAGCTTATTGCAATTGATTTGCAGATAAATAGCCATGTGATGATGATCTAGTATGTCCTCTGGTATAATGTCAGTCCTTCCTAAGCCTCTGTTTATCTTGGGGGCTGCTGCAAGGGAGTGACAGAATTGAATCTTGATGGTAAAACTTTCTAGATGCATATAGAATGTAATAAAATACATTATCAAATGTGAAAGTCACCTTTCTGCCACTTTTTCCTGAGTCACCTTGTGTTGAACAACTTTCTGAGACTTGTTATATTTTCTGCAGTGGCTCAAATTTAGGGTTTTTTATATAAATTCCAGTTAGTTATTCAGCATTTAGTAAAGTGAACTGAGAGAATTAATTGCAGAAAAATAATGACCTGTGCAGTAGTTTTCTTTGTTGGTTTTATTAGTGATATAAGACAGAATTCAGCAAAATACAAGTATTTGCCTCATACAAGGGGAGAGAGAGCCAGGCTGCAATAGAAAATGTTTGTAGTAGCACCATAGTGGGTATAATTGGAAAAGCAGAAGTGAGCTGTATGCCTGGTATTATTTTAAATCTTATCAGTCTGTTTGTTTCAATAGATTTTGAAAAATTAACTGTAAGTAATTTTAAAACTGCCTTTAAATTTCCTTCCTTTTAGTCACTTGGAAATTTCTGTTGTTCTGGTAATTTAGGTCAGAGTAAATAGAAGTTCCCAACCAGCTTTAACTGTGCTATTAATTTTTATATATATCAATAGGCCAGACAGACAGATCATTATCACTCAGCACATCAGCAGGAACAGGATCAAAAGGCAAAGCAGCATTTAACCAAGAAAATATCCCCATGTTGCACATATGAAAGAGAGCTGAGGAGTTCTGCCAGCAATTAGAGTCCCAGTGAGGGTCCTGCTGCTCTTACTCTGCAGCCAAGACATTACTAAGCCTGACCTATGCACTGCATGTAGTTCTAGAATGCATAAATATGAATATAATAAAATAACCCTCATAGGATTGCCTATAAATAAGTTGGCATCCTTTTCTGAGTTAAGATGTAATGACTGTAGTGTGTTTTCATGGGAAGCTATTTGTGCCTGAAGAGTGGAGCAGTACAGGATGCAGTCAGAAGTGTTCTCCACACCCCATGTCTTGGTATTTTGTAGGGAAGAACCTGTTTGTCCTGTGAAGCTCTTTAGCACATTTTTTAGGGGTGTCACTGACAGAGAACAGGGTTAGATGGGATATTGGGAAAAGCTTCCCTGTGAGGGTGGGAAGGTCCTGGCACAGGTTGCCCAGAGAAGCTGTGGCTGCCCCTGGATCCCTGGAAGTGTCCAAGGCCGGGTTGGATGGGGCTTGGAGCAACCTGGGCTGGTGGAAGGTGTCCCTGCCCACAGAAGGGTGTGGAATGAGATGATTTTAAGATCCCTTCCAAACCAAATCAGTCTATGATTCTATAATTATTTATCATGCTATTCCCCTCCACTTCTTTAATTATATTACTGATAGGAGGAGCCTTTCTCCATTACTAGTGTTTTCTTACATCCCTAGGGAGTGTGGTTAACATGCATATTTCTCTATTATTAAAACATTGCTGACATTTTCCTCTTTGTGCTAATTGGAAGGACTGTTATTTGCTATTCAGGTTTCATTTTTGCAGTGCCCAGTGGATTATTCCTGTTGGCTCTACATTTGACTTTAAAGTATTTCTTGTTGATTTGTGTTTTCTGCATGATTTTTGTGGAGAAAAGATTTGAATTTTTTAAGAGATTTGTCACCTGCAGTACCTCGTTCAGAGGAGAGGCTGCCTTTGTCTTGGTGAGTTTGTACATACCAGGAATATATTTTATAAACACACTGCCTGCTTCTTCCTGTCTTTAATGGGTGTAACAGCTGCCAAAGTGAAGGTTCAAATGTCATCTAAACATCAAGAGAGTTAAACTCCATTTCTGCCCAGGAGAGGGCAGATCCCACTGGAGGTGTTGGGAAGCATGGCTGACACGTTCCCAGCAGTGCTTAGAGACACAGGGCCAGGGACTGAGTCCTTGAGAAAAAAAGAGGACATTGGGAAGTAGGAAGACCTGTTGGAAGCATCTCACCTCCTTGCTCAGGGGCCCAGGTGATGCAGGTCTCTGGTGAAGTGGTTGTGGCACAAACAAGCCAAACCCTGCACATCTCACACAGATCCTAATTCAAGAAGGAACCAGAATAAAAGGTCCAAACAAGCAGATCATAGCACCCAGTTGCTTGCTGTATCATAATATACAATAATTACTACAATTATTCAAAATTACAGTGGCAACCAAACCCACTGTTTTAGAGTAGAAATTCTTCTGAAAGGATGAACATGTGAGGGTGGATGTTCCAGGTGGAGGGGGAGAGTCACAATTATAGAGAGTAACTCTCAGTGGGTGGTGCAGGTGTGGATAACTGCACAGGCTGGAGATAAAGAGTGAGGAGGAAAAGGTGTTACATGCAGCCCTTGCTCTCATCAGCATCATGGAATGGTTTGGGTTGGAAGGGGCCTTAAAGATCACCCAGTCCCACCCCCTGCCATGGGCAGGGACACCTTCCACCAGCCCAGGTTGCTCCCAGCCCCATCCAACCTGGCCTTGGACACTTCCAGGGATCCAGGGGCAGCCACAGCTTCTCTGGGCAATCTATGCCAGGGCCTCCCCCCCCTCACAGCCAAGAATTTCTTCCCAGTATCCCATCTACCCCTGTTCTCTGTCAGTGTGAAGCCATTCCCCCTTGTCCTGTCACTCCAGACCTTTATATGTCCCACTCCAGCTTTTTTTTTTAGGTAATAATAGTATAGTAATAATTATTCTCCAAAGTAATAGGATTTGTCAAATGCATTATGTAGCTTTAAGAACAGGTCTTGTCCAAGCTGGAAAATATCCAAACATCCACTTTTAATACAATCACAAGCAAAATTTTAATATATCCTGGTAAGGGCCAAAGCTGACAAAGGTGGAGGCCAGGAGGTCAGTCTGGCATCCAGAGTCATAAAGCAGAGTGGAGGAATTTGAGAGCTTGGCTCAGATGAATAATGTTATTGTTTTCAGATTTTGTATCTATTGTTCTGCCTGAATTTACCTTCTGTTCTTTTATTTTCTCTTCCTCCATCTGAAACTCCTTGTTTCATAAATCATCCATTTCAAATGAGCTAGAGAAATGTAATGTCTTTTTAGAGCTAAGAAGGAACTAAAACAATATATAATTAAAATAAATATTTATATTTTTAATAAATATTAAAATATTTATCTGATAAGATAGCAGGTTTTTTCCCTCCTGCTGCTGTAGGTGTGCTAATTCTTGTGCACTTGTAACAGGTACAAGGCCATTACAGTCAATGTTTCTTTACCTCTAATGTAGGCATCACATTTCTCTCAAGAAATTGAGGATCTAACAGCAGGTGTTACCTTTGTTTTATCTGCAGTTAAATCTGCTTTCATTTCTGTTCCTTAGAACACAACTGGCTGAAGTTTATAATTTCCAGAACTAAAAACTAAAAATGCTTCTCCCCACCGAAATGCTTCATGATGACATTTTCCGACATCATTTACTATTTACATTTTCCTGCTTGGCTCTGACAGAGCTTTGCTGTTTGTATGTGCAGTGTTCCCTCAGAGGTTTGCTCGGACCTGCTTTGCAAATCCGAGCTCCCAGGTCTGGTGTGGGGTTGGGACAGTTTTATCCTGGGTGATTCGGACTTCGCTGTGAGCCTTTGCTCTCACACCTTCTGCAGGGACTCAGCCCCCCCTTCCCCCTGGGCAGTGACATCCCTTCAGGCCACAGCCACGATTTGCTCCTCTCTTCAGATTGATTTCCCCTCTGAAGCAGTAGATCTGGAGCTGCTCTGTAAGCACAAGGCCCTCAGAGTGCTGCATTTCCATCTCCTGCTGGCGGTGGCCTGAGGAGCAGCGGAGCCAGCACAGGCATTTTATCAAGGCCACCAAAAACGGTGTTTTACTGGCTTTATTTTGAGAAGGAAGGATTTTTCCAGCTGTAGGAGCTAAGGTCTATCTTTTTGTTAGCTGTCAGCTGGCAAAGCTGAGGTGGAGCTGGACTTGCCAAGGGCACCAGTTTCGTGGCGATGAAAGGAAGAACAGCAGAATGTCTTTTTAGAGCTTGGTGACCTTCTTTTATCACTTATTCTTGGTGTGTTTTGGTTTCCCATGGAGTTTTCTCAAAAGTCTTTCTCTGAGGTAAAGAGTGTTGTGGAACACTCCCAGAGATCACTTGATCCCAAAACCTGTTAAACTTGTGCAGTGGTCACGGTGTCCATGGGACAAAAGCAGAACCATCCTGGTGTGGGATAACACAGGGGCTGTTGAGTAGAGCATCCTCTCACTGAATTCCCTGCATTGTCTGATTGTTTGAAGATTTAAATGTGAAGCTCTGTGTCTTTGAATGCTTTCTACAATGTTAAATATTCTGGTTCTAGATATCCCTGTGCTCACAAATGCCCATGAGCTGGAATCTCTACATTGCTCCCCTCAGCAATGCACCATGCACTGACACACTAGAATTAGCAAGATATTTATAACTTTTATTTCAGTACAGAGGTTTTAAATTAAACCCCAAGTATCTGGAGTGTGTTTTGGAAATGCTTGCTTTTTTTTTTCTAAAATTTTTGGCAGGTAAATTCACCTTCTGTATTTCCAAATGTGGTGTCAAATATTTAAGTCCAACAAAAAAAGAAACAAGGATGTTGCTTCTTAAGTAGGATTTGTCTCAGGGAATTAGCAAGCACTGATCCAAGCCCCTAAACAAGGGGTCACCTTTCTCCTTTATGCTTTCCCACTAGACAAAAGTTAGAAGATAAAATAAGAATATGACAATAAATTTCTTTTATCTGCTGATAGAAGAATTTTTAGTTAGGTAAAAAAGCATATTCTAAATAGTATCTTGCATAGATTTGTGTCAGAGAGGATATAATATTCGTGCATATTAATTTTAATTTGAAAAATGTCTTTTATTTCAATGACATAAGGAAACATTGCCTTTTTATATCATAAGAATAATTTTGGCACGTACTGGTCATACTCCATGTCAAATCAGGAGATAAAAAAATCACACATAATGCTCTTAAAGGGCAGAAATATTAATACTGTCATACTTTGTACTTAGCTCTTGAGCACATTACCATTAGGCTGAGATGGTTATGATAAATAGCTTTGAATAAGAAAGCTCAAACTCAAAGAACAAAGAAATATAAAGGAGGTCTATGAAATGTGTGTTCTGTCAGGGCCATGTTGGCAGGATGTAAGTCACAAAGATGCTACAGCCCTTTTTTTATTTGATGCCATTATAAGACAATGTGTTAAGTGTGAAGGTTCCTGTTGATTTTTGTGGTTCATTGTTTCCAGGACTGGAAGGATTAAATAAAAAGCTGGAATGTGTAGAATACTAGAGGGAGAGTAGAAGAGGACATGACAACTAGCAGATAAAAAATAAAGGCAGAATTGTTGCAATTTTTTTTTTCTTCCAGTGCTTGGCACAAAGATCTTCATAATTTGATATTTGCCTTTAGTACAACAGGACTGGATTTTCACATTTCTGCCCCATTTTGCTTCTGCAGCCACATACAGGGAATTTCCTGGCACTGACATTGCCTGTCTCACTACCCACTTTGCTTGTGCAAATGTAGTAGTTGTGAACATATTCCTGTTTCCTTTTTGTCTAAATTTATGTTTTGATCATGGTTCTGTTTGAAGGACAAAATCTCCCTCTTAGATGTGCACATGGAAGCTCAGCTCTAATAATCATCTCTCGCTTTGAGTGGATCCCCCAGTGAGATCAAGGGGACTTCTTCATGCAGGGCAAGAACAGCTATTAGAGGTGAGCTTTGCTCTGCAGATTTCAGAGGACAGCTCTGTCCTAGGTATGAATTATTTATTTATGTATTTATTTCTTGTTCAGTGTAAGCCACATCTTGACATGCAGCTTCTATATGTGATGCTAGTGCTCGGTACAAGGTTGTTTCTTATATATATTATTTCCTATCCTTTTGATATCAAAGAAGTAATGCCACATGGTATAGCTTGAGCTGTAGGCAAAAAATATATACAAATCATACAAACACAGAATGGTTTGGGTGGGAAGGGACCTTAAAGATCATCTCCTTCTACCCCCTGCCATGGGCAGGGACACCTTCCACCAGCCCAGGTTGCTCCAAGCCCCGTCCAACCTGGTCTTGGACACTTCCAGGGATCCAGGGGCAGCCACAGCTTCTCTGGGCAACCTGGGCCAGGGCCTCCCCACCCTCACAGCCAAGAATTTCTTCCAAATATCCCCTGTTCTCTGTCAGTGTGAAGCCATTCCCCCCTGTCCTATCACTTCAGATCCTTTCAATAGTCTCTCTCCATGTTTCTTTCAGGCTCCCTTCAGGTCCTGGAAGCCTTCAATTCAGTCACCCCAAAGCTTCTCTTCTCCAGGCTGAACAATTCCATCTCTCCCAACCTTTCCTCTGAGAGAGCAGTTTCTAAAAGAGGGTTGCACAATGTTACTTGTGCCACATTCTTTTTCCTGAATCCCAGCAATCACCACATTTAGCTATGATGTAACAATATTCCTGATAAACAGAAGGACCTGGAAAAGAGTTGGCTATCCTTTACTGTGGATACAAAAATATGTAGTTTCTAGAACAAGGGGGAGAAAGTGGACAAGAATAAGTTGCTTAATTAGCTGGTAGATGAGAAATACCAAATGGACTCTCTGTGCACTAAAGCTGTGCTGGTACAATTTGCTGTACAGTTGGATTAGTGGGAATTCATTCTTAGTTGTACCCTGTGCTAGCAACATGAATGGAACTGAAGAAAGAACACTTTTGAATGGGCCAGACATAATTAATGTTACTAATTAGTAATTGATATCAAATATATCTTTAAAAAATATATGAAAACGTACTTTCTTGGGAACTGGACCTCTCTTTAGTACCGGAAAAATGCTTCAACTGATTTTCATTTCGAGTTGTTTTTGTCTCTTTATATTATTTTGTTCTTTCAATCTAAATATTTTAACTTTCTTTCTCAAGGCTGTATGAGGTCCACAGGAGGAAGTCTATAGCTTTCATCTTGATTTATGGAGCCGATGATAAAAGTTTAGTCTCACAGCTTGTCGCCCATTTCTCTGCTAGATTGCTGCCTACAGCATATGTTCAAAGACAGGTTGCCCATAGTTGAATGTAGCTTTATTTCAGTAAACATAGCCTACAGTAGAAACATATTGAATTTAGGCTAAACTTGCAGAGGGACTGGAAGAAAAAACACTATGTGTGGTGTTGGGTTGCAGTTAACTCTGTCCTAACTTTTATAAGGCTGTGTGGCCGAGCTGGAGGGGCAGAAGGGGATGGGGCTCACCCCTGGGTGGGGTGTCTGCAGTGGTCATGGTTTGGGGCTCAGGGTGTGCAGAAACAAGATATTGTATCATGTGAATCAATTTTCTTTATTCAAAGAACCTTTCCCTTGCAGATATCACACAGAATTATTTCTGTGAGAGGTTCTCATGCTGCAGAGGGGAAACAATATGAAACTGCAGGTGAATAAGAGGAGAATTATTCAACCCCAGGTGGGGAAGAAGACTGCTTCTTCATGCTTCCTCAGAAACCCAGGAAGCAATATAATGGAGTCATCACCTTGAAATACCCTTCATTGTTATATATATTCTTAAATACATATATATTAACCCCCCATTTTTAATGTATAACAATTGTGCACACACATATGTATACACAATTTTTAATACACAGACCATACACATGGTTATGTTCATGACAGCAAAGTGGCTCCTTACTTTTACTGACCAGTGCCTTCAACAATAATTAGTTCAAGATTAATTTAATAATAAAATTAATACAGTCATTATCTTAGTGCTTGCCATAAAGTTTTACCAAAAGAGGATGTATGTTTATTTCTTCTTGGAGTAAACATTCACTGCCACTAAAATACAGCAACACCTCACCAAATAAGGATGTGTTTTAGTAAAACTACATATATATATATGTATGTTTTAGGCTCACTCAGTATTCCCTGGATTTACTGTCAGGAATTACAGTAAGAAATCTCTGCTACAGCAGATAAGTGATTCTTTGTGCATCCCTATCCATGGATTGCAACCCACTCCAAACTATTCCACTGCAGGAATCCAAAGTTACAGAACTCTTTCAGTGTTAAATATTTGGCAATGAAGGGACAAGTGTTTGTTTGTTCTTGGTGTTGCACAAAGTACCACACAAAGCTGCATTTCTGTCACTGACCAAAGCAACAGACAACAAACAGATTTACACTGAAAGGGAAGAAATATTCAGTTTAAACACATGAGATTGAAGGGAATTTTCTGTTACTAAAGTTAGTTGAAGCAGAATAAAGAAAAGGATATTACTAGAACTACATGGTGAACAGTGGTTCATTAAGATCATCATCCATAACCTGCCTGTCACACACCCCTGGTCGAGAGCAGATTGTCTTCTCTGGGAAAGTCCAGATTAATGCATCCCTCACGCTGTTGTACTTGCTGGAGTGGCAGATTAAGTTCTATTTTTGGTGGCTAATTTCTAAATTAGCAGTTTCCATCAAGCCCTGTTTACTGCTGTCACAGAAGAACGAGCTGGGCTGTGCAGCCTCGCTGAGTGACGTGTGATTATAAAAAGCTGAGGATGTGCCCTTGTGCTTGCTGAATGAGATGGTGGCAGATCTCTCTCAATAGACTGATGAGGGGGGTTTTTGCTGTATATTTAGTTGGCACATCCTCTAATGGATAAAATACAAGGAGTTTTTTCCTATCACCAACCAGTAATTGGTCTAAATTAAATCAGGTTTTTCCCTTAGTTTAATAATTTTCTTTTCCTGAATCTTTCGTACTTTTCCAGTCCCTGCTAAGTGGGCATGTTTGCTTCATATATTGTAGTTGTTTGAATACAGTTTTAGTGGTTGAAAAGTAAAAGAAAACGGGTTTCTCAGCTCTTATGAATAAATATATCAGCCCTAATAAGGTTAAAACATGGCTGTGACAGGAGGTTCAGGAGCAGTAGTAGAAACTCTTTGTAGAAAGGAGGATATGCTGAATGTGGAGGGAGAAGTCAGAATGTTGACAATAATCAGGAGACTTTTGTTCACTCTCTTGTGTAATAACTGTGAAACAGAGTAGTGCTCACTTATCACATAGCCAGAATTCACAGCCTGGGTGATGAGGGAGCACTTATATTCTTAATAATAATAATAAATAATAATAAATGTATACATGAAATAGTTAATCATCTTAACAAACTGCTATATATTCCAGTATTAATTACACATGGAAATATTATCACAGATTAGGATTATTTTTAACTTCAACACCTTTTATTTCTTATTCTGCTTTTTATTCTTATCAGGAAGGGCATTCAGGGTTTTTTAAAGAAGGGTCTACCCATCTTGAAAAGGATTTGTAATCACTCCTTTGGATTTCTTTAGGATATGTTTGCTTTTTTTTTTTTTTTTAGGATATATTTGCTGAACTCCTCAGGGAGGAGTTGATTTCCTGACACTTCATGTTATTGCAGTGTGTTTGCCAAAGATATTCTTTGTCAGAGAGGTTGCAAGGCTTTTTTCCCTTTGCCTCTCGAAGCTGCCTGGACACAGATGCCTACAATGAGAAAATGGAATTAAGAAAATTGCTGTGAACATCATTACTGTCAGCTCTTTGGAGAAACAGTTTGAAAACATTTTTTCTTCAAGCAGTGGTTCATTCTGAGACAAATGGTAAACATCAGGCTTTGATTAAAACCTCTGGAATTTGTACTGTGGAGTTCCTTGAAGAAACTCCAACCAGACCCCTGAGAAGATGAAGTTATTTTGGATTGGGGTAACTCACTGAGCCCTGTGTAGGGAAGTTATGCCAACACAAGTTTAGCAGCATCTCTGGGACCCTTTCAGTCCCAGCAGTCCACTGTTATCTCCAGATAACAGCACATCTCCAAGAAATAATTTAGTCCTGGAAATGCTGACACATACAGGTTGTATTTCCCTTTTCTCTGGTACAGAATTCTCACCAGTAACTTCCAGAAATATAGACAGAGAACAGCACTAGAATAAATCACAGTGATTTCATTCCACTCTTACTCTTATAAATTGTTGCCTAAATTGTCAGCACCTCTTCACTATTAGTATTAAGTAAACTAGCTTTTATAAAATATGAGCAGCTCTATCATTTATCTTAAGCCCCAATCTATCTTCTTGTTGTTTTTAAAGGTAAGATATAACAGTAAGTGAAAGCAGGAATTGTTTCCCTGAGGAAATTTTACTGTGATCAAAGCAAGCTGACTGTTCAGGAGTGAAAGCAATGCCTGGCTTAATGAAATCTAAAAGAAATTAGATAAATAGATGAAATGGGGGATTCCAAACAAATTTTATAGTAACTCTGGGGAGTCAATGCAAATTTCTGAGCCTTCAGGCTGAGCATGGAGGGGGCAGCAGTAGGAATAAATGAGCTCAGGAATGTATTCTTTGGAAGAAGGGGAAGGTAAGAGTGTGGACATGGCTCAGGAGAACTGGACACTTGATTATGTTAAATTGCTTTTGGGGTGATACGGGTGAAGGGTGGTGAGAGAAGAGACTAAATCAAATGAGAAGTGAAGAGCAGAGTTATGCAGAGCCTCAAAGGTGAGGGCAGGAAGATTGAAGTTTAATTTAAAATCTAAATTTTTTGGAAAATTAAATTTAAAATAAATCCATATTACTTAACAAATGGAAGATTATTATGCAAGCAATAGTCTGGTATGAATGTCTTTTTCCCCATTTTCAGGCCTGGCACAGGAACAAACATGAAATGGGCCAGACTGAAGTGTCTGCCAGTTCCAAATACAGCTTGAAATTAAAATAGTTCCAGTTCTAGTTTAAAAGTCATAGGTCTCAAGGGATTTATTGTTGATTGACTTAAAAGCCTTTATACCTGTAATATCTCATTTTTGAGGGACCTGGTTTGTATCTTCCAGTCACAACCTCAGGATTATGTTGTTTGCCAGATTTGGGGCTGGGAATTCATCCTCCCAGAAGAGATTGATGAGGTAATGAGCCATTGATAAGGGTCATTTAAGCATAATTGCAGAGTTTGATTTGTGCAAAATTTGTCAGCAAAAGTGTTTCAAAGTACAGGGACAACTCGTGTTGTTTGCTTTTATCATCCAGCCTGTGGGGACAGAAATCACTGTATTGATTCAGGAGTGCCCGATGCTTTTCTTTGCTCCTCCTTTCCAGCGAGCCTTGTTTGCCACCTGGAGAACCAGGGAAAGGTAAGAAAGAGATTTTCTGAATTCCTGTCTATCTAAGCATCTGTGTCTGGGGGAGAAACACAGCTTTCCTCAGAACACCACTTGCAAGGAGCCTTGGAACAATATGTCACTAATGAGAGTCTTTTGCAGGTGAGCACCAGGGTATTCCAGGTGTGACAGGAATGCAGATGCAGCTGAATTATTGCCAAATTGCTCTGCGCATACTCAGCCAAGGTTAGGAGCTGTTGTGGTTCTGCCTGTTTTATATAACCTTCAATTTAACCTTTGACTCTCATCTCTTCCTCAGCCCCTCTAAACCCGGGTGGTTCCCAATTTTTTTCCCTCTCTGTCTTCTTCAGAGCAATTGTGTTTTAATTTTGTTTTCAGCCTAGTTGTTTAATCATGGGGTAAGTGATACCAAGACAAACATTGTCTGCTTATTTTTTTGTAGATCTCCATCTCTGTCTATATCCATCTGTTGTAGTTCTCCTTAGGCAAATGTCCAATCTAATAGTCTGGGAAGCAAATATAACAGAGTTAGGGTCAAATGCCATTTCTGATGTGTGCTAACTGTGTGGCCATGTTTAGCAAACATTTTCTGTACAGGTCTATATATTATAATTTAAAATATGCAGGTGGGAATCATTAATGTGACAGGAAGGGGATTTCTGTTTTACTCAATCCAGTAACTTCTCAGACCTGATCTGGTCCTCAGATTCAGGAGGTAAAGCTGGGACTTAGGAAGAGATAATTCTGTGAAACAGGAAAGCCACAGTATAAATGTGGGCAGTTAACTGAGATCATTACCTGATAAAATGTTTTAATTTATTAAATATAAATATATTTACATCTAGTGGATGTAAGCAGTTAAGTATCTTTCTGTAAACTCAGGCACCTTCCCCCCATCACCTGCTGGTTTTGCCACTCCCAGGTGGTTATTTTATTTTTGTGATAATATTTTGTTTTGGTTGGAGCAGGCTGGTAAACAACTGAGCTGTGATAATTGCTTCAGTAGTTTGTTTGGTTTTATTTCCTCTTTGGGATAGTCTGGGTAGCTGTGTTTGTACTGCCTGCTCCTCAGGCAAATGTTTTGGTATGGAGATATTATCTCCCAGACAACTTTGCATTAAATTTTTGTATATTTAGTTCTTCACATCTCTGTATTTTTTCCTACTGCTTCTTCTTTCCGCTCCTCCTTGTTTCTGTCAATAGAAATTATTTACAATTGCTCTTTGTTATTAAGAGAAAGGATATGTCATTAAAATGCATCATTACATGAATTTTATTGCATTTGTATGAACTTTAGAACAGGTTTCTGTGCTCAGACAAACCTTAACACCTTTCTCAGCCCCCTTTCTATCCAAAAGCATGATATATTTTCATTCAGGTACAAAGCAGTTATGTTGAACTCTGAACTGGTATTTTTAGTCTTTGAGGTCACCTCAGTCAGTATTATCTGAGAAGAGAGTCAGTTTATTCAAAATACATTGTTTCTGCTTTTGTCTAATTCTACTGAATACAGGAAAAAAATGTTTTCACACAAACAGGGAGGGTTTCCTAAAAGGAATAAAGAAAAATTCCAAAGTTTAGCATCTTTGATTCCTCAGTGAGATGGACTCAGCTGCACAACACACTTTGTGTGTCCCCATTTTATTGTTCACTGAGGGGCAAATGCAAAACAGGACTTTTCTGGGCCAATTCTGCCCATTGCCATTTCCTTGTGTAAATGCAGTTTGGAATGTGGTTTAGAGGAAAACAGGCTCTATTCTATTCTTGCTTGTTCTACTTTTAATAATTGTTACTCTTCCAAGTTTTAACACATTCCTTTGTCATCCCACATACGTATGGTAATGATGAGAGGCACTTCCTTCAGTGCTACTCTGTTCTTTTAACAATCCACATGAGTGACACAGATTAATAAAATGTGACATTTCAGGATCCAGAGGAAAATATGAAATAAAAAATGACTGTTTGAGGAAAAATTAGTCATATGCAGAGGGACCTATTAAAGTTGCCTCACATATCAAGCCTTTGTTCTGAGCATGTGTGACTGGAAGTGCAAAGCCAGGCTGTCAGAATTTGTTTAGCTAATGATTCTAACTTGTTAAAATTTTAACCATGGCTCCTTTTGTTGTGCTTCAAAGGAGCCGTAATGCTCTTTATATTAATTTGTCTTATATTCTTGAAAAGTATAACCTGTTTTAGTTATTCTTTTTGGATATTGATTTGACTGCTTGGCAAGTACTGTTTTGAGTCATTTTGATTTGGAATATGGGGTTCAGTGTAAAAAAGAATGTGCATAAAATTCATAGCTCATGTACAAGTGCTTTTCTGTTATCCACTAAGACACAAGATACAAATCAAGTGTGAGAAGAGCTGGAAGCCAGACTGCAAGATGTGACTGCTAAAATCTATCACAGTTCATACTGTCAGAGGAATGCACATCTAAAATCCTTGGTCATGTATAATAATAGACTGAAACACAAATAGGATGCTCCAACATCAAACTTTAAGAACACTTTTGTCTTGAAGAGAACTTGAAAACAGTCATAAAAGTGCAATGTCTGAAGGGACTCATGCTGATGTTTTCAGCATGGCACTACCAGGCCCTGTTATCTTTGTTCTGTCTCTGTGTGCTGAGCAATAATAAGAAAGGATTTTGCTTTCTGTGTTAAGCTGCTGGGTAACCATCTGGTTAGAGAAATGCATAACATTTATGGATTATGTTTGGAACAGTTCTGTCCCTCCCATCAGTCCCTGCCCACACTTTCAAACATTTTCCTCCCTGAGCTGGTTCCAGAGCCCAGTGGAATGAAAGGAGCTGCTGTGGTTTGCAGTAGGCTTTGGAGTAACTTAATTTTCATGACCTGTTTCTTACACAAACATTCAAAGCACAGAAGCTGCTCCTCCCAGTGTGCAGAGGGAGTTGCACTTCCAGATTCCAGGGTCAAGAGAGATGTTTTTGAACAGCTACATCCAGATGCAGCTGTTTGCCTGTGAGTGCCCTCTAGACATCAGAGAAAGGGCCTCTTGAAACATTTGTTGGAAAAGAAGGACAGCTTGAGAAATGCTTTGAAAAGATGGATTCAAACCCAAACTAGATATAAGGAACAGTTGTATAAGGTGGGTCTCAGTAAAGCAAAGAACTGAATATTTTTCTTCTTACCTAGAAAGGTGTGACTGATCAGGAACACCTTCTTTTACAAGGAATATAATTTCTGGTTTATCTGTTTCTGGTGGGGTTGAGCTCAAGGTAAAAAAGCCAGTCCTACCCTCTCCTTAATCTGCAAGTCTTGGTTCTGTTGCTCTCTGCTGGGATAGTTTCATACCCACCTGTCCATTACTTCCCTGGGTAGTGAGTTCTTCCTCTTAAAAAAAACCAATTTGTTTGAATTTCTCATGTCACAAAAAGTCGTATAAAGGGCTCATAATTAAATTATTTACCTGGTCTGTGAGATGAAAACCACACACAGTAGCAACTCCTGCCAGCACTGGCACAAGCAAGTAATTATTTTTTGGAACTGCTGTCAAACTCAGGAGCTCCTAAAGGAAGGTGAGGTTGGGCACAAGTCAGGTCATAAACCTACATGGGAGGCATCAGCATGTGAAAAGCACTGTGCTCACAACTGGACTGTGTTAATAATTGTATTTTTATACCACATGGATTGGCCCAGGTAGATTGCATTGGCATTAACTGTAAGTGTAGAAAAATATGTCTGTATGAAAATATGAACCTGTGCAATTCAATTGGTTTAAAAGATGTGTGAATCCTAAAACACGTGTATATATTCAGTATATATGCTTTGTAATTGCCTTCTGATATAATGAAGAAAGAAAGCACAGGGAAAATGACACATTACATTTGAAAATATTATGTACAGAATAGAATGGCACCAAAGGAGTCCCCAGTCTATGTATTATGTGCACCCTGAGAAATCCCATTATATTTACCAGAGCCAAAGCTTGATTGACAGTGTCAACTACTGACCTTTCAAACCAGTTCTTCCACCCTTTACTCCTTGACAAGCTTGTTCCTCTTCAAGTGTGGAGCTTGGGATTTTGCTCCCTTTCTGTCTCTTCCTAGCAGAGGTTTTGTCACAGCAGTTGCAAGTGAACATATGGAGGCAACAGCCTTTTGGGCATCAGAAGCCACAGCACCAGAAGCCACATTAGTAGACTAGATGAAGGATGCTTCTTTATTGACAAATATCGTGTTAAAGTGTTCTATCTGCATGAAAATGTGTGTAGTTTTCTGTGCAAAGCCAGGGGGATTCCAAGCTCTCTGCCCAGACTGGCAAAGCACACCCAAGTACGTGGATGGCCTGAGATGCCCGTGTGCTGCAACTTATTTTTGGATTTCTCTTTGATTAATATCATGCTTCAGTGCCCCCATCTGTCTGTGTACTAAGTGCAAGCTGCAAAGGAAGATGAGTGATATACATCAATTAAAAACGTAGGCAAGGTTTAGGACTTCAGCAAATTTCAGTAACCTTTTAATAGTAAGGTGTTGTCAGATTGAAACCTTAAACAAGTTTGTACAGTTTTCCAAATAATTTCATAAATGAAATTAATACAAACCTAGGAGAATGAATAATGCTTCCACCCTCCTTGTTCCAAGAGATCAGGAAAACACAGGAGAGAGGCAGAAGGTATTTTGGTGTTGTAATAGCCTGGGATGGGGATGGTGACATAACTGCAGTGATTTCCCAGAGACTAATTTTGAGGCAGCTCAGCAGATCTGCAGTTTGCAGAGCAAAAGCTCTGTCTGTATTTTACCACAGACACATTTTAACCTCCCCTGCAAGCTCTGCTTCAAAAGTCAAGTCCCCAGCTTTCCTAAAGCTGTGCCTTCAAACCCATTTGGAGCAGTGGATTCATTGTCTGTGTCAGGCTCCGAAGCTCAAGCTATTAGCCCAGAAGTTACTGAGTGAAATCAAAAAGCCTATAAGAAACTTAACCCACAGAGTTTAGCAGCCACTAAACCAGCCAACAAATAGAGATGATTTAAATTGCTTCACAATGCCACTTGCTTGCAGAATACCTGCCATCCCCTTGATAGGTTAAAAAATAATCTATTTGCAACTCTAAGGCTGAAGAATGCAATGAATTTAGCAAGCTCAAGCCTCACTGCACTTGTCTTTCATGCTACCAAATGTGTCCTTTTAAGATATTATACTGTTTCACAGCTGATTGAATAAAGAATTTAAGAAGATATCTTCTCACAGTATATCTGTTCTTAAGTCTCTTATCATTTCTTAATGTTGGAACACATGCATGCCAAAATCCATGGGGCAGTTGGAAAATATTTATACAAAATGTCATGGCTGATGCTTTTAAAGCTTTGTTTGAATATCTAAGGAAAGCTTGGATTTCATACTTTACAGAAAAAAATAAACTCCTTATCCACAGACAAATACTTTATAACATAATTTACTCCTTGGAAAGCAGTGGTTAATGATATTAAAAGGGTCAGTAAATTGCAACTTCAGAGCAATAGATTAACAATGACCAAATTTGTCACTACAAATCCACCACAGTTAAACAAATTAAAGATTAAATGATTTGCCCCAGGGAATCTGCAGGTGATGTTTTCTGCCAGACTGAAGGACCTGTGGTTTTATTAAATCACTGTGGTGGTGGTGGTGGTGCATTCAGCCAACTTTCAGTGCATATGTATGTTCACAAAGGTGCTGATGGATATTCAGGCCTATACTCATAGGTATGGATGTTGCAGATGTACCAAGCATTTGTAACACTTTTGCTCTCTAAATAATTCAGTGTGTTTGGAGGTATTTGAGACAAAAACTGCCTTGGGATATCAGAGGGTCATACATTCAGTGAGAATCGGCTTCTCCATTAACTAGCACTGGCACTGAATCAATACAGTGTGAGTTATGCTGTCAGCTCCTTCATTCCAGCTTCATAAAAATGGGAGAGAAATATCCAAATTTCACAATGGTTCATCCGAAGCTGAAAGAATCTCAGTGGCTTCTTTTGCATACGAAATTGCTGAAAGGCTGAGAACAACAGAGCTCAGGGCCTTGGACAATTCTGGGAGGATAAGGTTTTGTGGAGAGAAGGAGATAAGCATTATAGTTTTCCTGGTTTCTCATCACAGTTTTTTGTTTTTCTGTTTGGATATTCTGGGTTTTTTCTTTTTTCAGAATCAAGGTTAATGCTAAGAGTCCATGTCATGCTTGCAAAATTCACTGAAAATGTGTAAATCGCCGACTGAGGTAAGTGTATAAGAACATGCAGATGTTGGGGAGTGGAAATTTCTACTTAAAAAGACTGATAAAGATATTGCTCAAGGGCAATGAAGAGAAGGCTAAATTAAATTCCTTTTATGATACGTGTCTGAGGTTGTAAAATCTCACACAACACACAATCAGCTTTCATGTGCTTCAAAATACCCACGTTTCTGTTTAGTTCAAGTGTGTGCAAAATACTCCTGGTCAGATCAAAAGCATTCAGGATCAGTGTATCTGAGGCTCTTTTCCACTTATAAACTGCCTTCTCCAGCAAACTGACCTTTCTCTGAATAGGTCAACATCTCACAGAGCCCAGGGACCAGTGCCTGACCTCTGTTACAGTGATGAATTTCTCGAGTGCCCTCACTGATGTCAGAACAGCTACTCCATTATATACTGGTGTGAGGGCAGGGATTTCACTGAGAGCTGCCTTCAAGCATCCATGTAATCAGTTTAAAAACTTTAAATCTGTTTCTTTTCAGTGGCAATTAATTAAACAAAGGCTTTGAATTTCATACTTGCGCTCTGCCAGGAACAGCAAAGGAGCAGGTCAGAGAGGATGGAATTGTAGATGAGGAAATCTTCTAAAATTTAACCTCATAGGTTGCAATTTGTGTTCTTACTGGAGACAGGTGTCTGCAGAGACTCTGATCAACAGGACTTTGCATAACTCTGATTGCCTATGGATAAACAGACTCTACCTATTTCCTTTGCTACCTATTTTATAATCCCTGCAAGCACTAAAACTGAGATGGATGCTCTGGTTTAGAAAGTGGAAAATAAAATGGGTTTGCTTTGAACTAAGAATGGATGTTACTGACAGACTCCATCACAGATGATCAGTGAAAAATTGATGTTGCATATTACTTGACAATTTTTCTCTCATTGAAATTAAAGAAATTTAGGCCGCTTTCAAACAAAGCTGTGTCTAATTCTCTAGAAGTGCACTTGTCTGCCTTGAGGGACCTTCAGAAATGTCTATTTATGATAAACCACTTCAAGCAGAAAGTTTTCAGCCATGTAGAATGTTAGCAACTATAAAGAAAAACCATGTCTGTTTAATTCAGATCATTTTCCAATTTATGTAAATGAAAGGCTTGCAATCTACTTTTTCCTTTCGCACAGTTTTCCAATTTTCAGTGTTTTATTGCATCAAAACAGGCAAACAAAGCCAGATGCATTTACTGGGACATGAGTTTAACACCAAACTCAGAGCAACATTTACAATCTTGCAAAGTATCTTTGGGGTTGACACACATGACACTGCCATCAGTAGGTCCTTGGAGTGGTTAAATTCAATCCACTTTCAGCACTGGATCTCCAGGGTTATATATTATTTCACATCCATTTAGGGTGACTTTGTTGTGTTGATTTGAACCTCCTGCCAGGCTGATTTCTGGTTTGAGAACAGTGAGAAGTGATGGCTACATGGAATTTATAGGTTCCATCAGTGCTGATGCCACTTCAGCAAACCCAATAATGATTCCACTGTGCCTCTCATCACCTGTAGATGTTATGCCTCTTCTTTGGTGAGGAAAACATATTAGTACCTTCCTATATATAGGAAGAGGAAGCGATTTCTCCTCAGGCTCTGCCACTGCCCTATGCAGAGTTGGAGGTGGTCACATTCAAACCATGTGGGATGAGAGGGAGTTTAAACCACACTGTATAGGAAAGTAATATTTACATTTTTTTGTAAGGAAGATTTAAAGATTGTTATTGGATAATACTGCACTGAGTGGATTAATGAAGTGCCTTTAAGCACTCAGGGAATTGATTTGTCTTTAAGGTGAGGGTCAGTCTGGGAAGGAAGACATCTGAAGGAATGGTCGTGGTCACAATGAACAGCGTCACCCTTTCACTCTTTGAGTCCCGTGTGCTTCCATCAAAGACTTGGCCATGGAATTTTCTCACAGGTATGAAACTGTCTGTGGCAAATCAGGTACTTCAGTGAAGGTTCTTGATCTGTAATCCCAGTGTCCCTGAGAAACTCATTTAATATCAGCCAGCTCTGACTCCACCTGGGTCAGTGTGTTTAATGTGCTCCCTATAAAACAGAATAACCATATTGGGATAGTATTGAACTGTGTTGTGTGCCTAATTGGTCACATCCATGAGCTGAAGGATGAAGGCAAGGAAGTACAAGGCTGGAATGCTTGTCCCCACAAGGATGACATTCATTTCAATAAAAATCTCCGTTGGATATTTTCAGGTGGAATATTCTTTGTGATTCTCGCATAGGAAGCGCAGACATGAAACTGCACCCTGTAGTGTTTTGGCCATTTAAATTTAGCATTCAGCATTGAATCTTCATGGGAAAAATTCACTGCCTAAGGTTTCCCAGCTACTACAGAATGTACCAATAATATACCCTAAAATATATATATACCTTGCCTTTTGCAGCCCTGGGTTTAGCTGTGCAGTTTACAGGAGAGGTTGTAGAGCTACACACGGAGAGTATCTGTGAACAAAAAAAACCATATAGAGTGAAGTAAAGAATATCAGTGAGATTACATGCTAGAAAGTGATTTATGATTTTGTTGCATAGTGTTTGGATATTGTTGAGCCAGCTTGAAAGCTCAGACAAAGGTAGAGACAAAAGACAGTGGCAGATAAATTCTGAATATATTCTGTGTATATTAAGCATAGATTTAGCACATAATGTGTCTGAAAGTAAGCAAAAACAAGAGAAAAAATCAAATTACATAGCATTTCTTGGTGAATGACTTCTGTTTCTTGGCATCACATGTATAAGAGCCTCATAGTGCTCTAGTAGAAAACTTATACAAGTATAATCCAATAAAGCAAAATGATAAACTAAAGAGCCAGTAAACTTGAGATAAAAGCTCTTAATCCAGTAACCTTTTAATAGGAAAAAGGGTCAGAGATTTCCAAGGCACAGCTGATGTTTCTGGATTGTTAAACACCCATTTCTTGAGTTGGCACAAACTTGTGTAGTACTTGTTTGTACTTCAACTTGGAGAGTTGAAGTAAGAACTAAAGTTAAGTAAGCAGGATATGGTGCTTATAAATAAATAGTGCTTTTATATAATATAATAGTGCTTACATATAAAATAAAGGATGTGGATCATGGGGTTTTAACTCTGACAGTTTTCCTCCAGCAGGTAAGTCTACCCGCTTTTCTTCTTCTTTTGCCCCATTTTTTTTCCTCAATTTGATCCTTTTGAAGAGTTTTCTACGTGAGTGCAATATTTTGTGTGGGAATGTTCTGCTCAGTTACTGTGTCATGGCAGTTTACAGTCCTGGTTGTCATAAAAGGGGGTGCAGAGGATCCCAGTGCCTTTCCCTCTTCCCAAAGGAGTGTGTGCAAGGAAGTTGTGAGGAAGAAACTTTCTATCTGGTTTTATGTGACATCCCAAGACCATGCCCTGCTTTTCAGCTACCAAGTGCATGTTTGAGTTTATTTATTTGACATGAGGCTGGTTTCTGTTGTTTTGTTGTCTTGGAGTGCTGGCCAAAGACTTTGGATCTTGTTATCCATGTCCAAGTATAGATCCACCCTTCATTTTCATGGATGTTGTACCCTGGGTTGGGTTGGTTTACTTTATTCAGATGAAAATGTATAAATATTTGTCATGAAACAGAAACGTTTTCCACCCTCTGCAGTGTTACAAGAATAATTTCTTAGTTTTATCTCTAGAGAACAACCAAGCAGGGGAACATATTGTTATCAGTTTTATAATGCTGGCAATCTGGAAAGCTGGATATTGTGCTCTGTTGCTGCAATTTGTCAGCACAAATGTGGTATAGACTTTAGCAACATTTATATNTGTACTCTTAGCACATACATTTGTTACAGATAAATGTAATGTCTTACAAAGTCACTTCCACTAAAGGGGAAATTTTCCTCACCAGTGTGGTTCAAAAAGATGAGGCCACAGTTGCAGTGAACTTTTTTGACTTTGTTTGATTTTAGGGAGTGAACTTGAACCCAAACCTGAATTTTTGACCCTTGCTGAACTTACTGCCAGTGACAATTATGGGCTTGTTCCCATTTGTTTTCCTCTGATAAGAGCTTCAGAAGGAGAACATATGTCAGAGGATAACCAAGTGATGAAATCCATGTTTTACTGTCTGCTGTAAAATGACCTTTTTAAAGTGCATCATTTGGTGCTGTAGTATCCATTGATTTCTACTAATGTCTTTTTATCCTTTAGAGCACCATGAAAACTCTGTGGAATTTAATCCTGTAACTCACACAGGTGTGCTAATAATTCCTGCTTAATAAGGGCAAAATGTCTTTCCTTACCCAGAAATTATGCTGGTTACTGTGGAATCAAAAGAAATCCAGAAGGAGAGTCGATTTTATTAATTGTGTTGATTCTTTGATTAAAACGTGATAAATTTTAGAAGATTCTCTTTTATAATTAATTAGTATTTCCCACAGATAAGTTACAACCAGTGTCTGAAATTAATGCTGAGGTTTAAAAAAAATAAGCTCAAGGAAAAGAAAGGAGTCCCTTAGAACAGTTCTGCATGGTTGTTTTCAGAGGTTGTACCAGCACTGCAAAGAAAGATACCCACAGAACACCTGTCCCACTGAGCTGTGAAGAAAATGAAGTTGGTGGTAGTTCTTTCCCCTTCCACCTCATAACTTCCTATGAAATTCCTGGTTTTTATCTCATGTGCTGGGACTGTGGAAATTTTCTTGCCAGGTCTTTAAAAGATCTTTTTTCCACTGGTTAATCTCCTCTTTGTTTCAAGAGAAAAATCTTCAGTGTATTCTGGCTGCAAAGCAAGCACTTAGAGAATCATCTTCTCTTTTCATTTCAATTATTAAAGCAGGCTGCTTTAGTTCTTATCCTGTCAAAGTACAGATGCTTATGCAACAGAAGAGTACAAGCCTCTAAATTTTGAGATTCACACAGCAATTGTTACTCTGAACGTTCTTTTCTTTTTTCCCACAGAACATTAACAGCCATTTGAATTTTTCCTATAAAGTGGAGGTGCTATGAAATGTCATAATAAACCTCACCGACGAAATTGTCAACAGTTTGGAATCTTGTTGTCAAGGGAAAATAAAACATTAATGTGTTTCCCACCCATAATGACTAATTTTACTGCAGCTTATGGAAGTGCTTTTACTCCTCACTCATCCTGCTTAGATTGTTGTGCCTGAGCTGCTTGAAATACAGAAATATGTTACATTTGGGTTACCAACTGCAAAGAGTTTCTATCATTTCAGTCCAGTATCATTCCAATGCTGGCAGTAATTTCAGTTCTCTCTTTTCTTTCTCTCTCCACATTCAGGTAGTTCTTTTAAAACTGAATGTGGCAGAGAATAAGGACATTGAAAACGTGGCCTGTGCCTTTTATTTTAAACACACACAAGTGATATTAAGTATGGTCTTCCCAGCCATTCATCAGTATTAATGCTGTTTGGAGCTGGACTGCTCTCCTTCTTTATTTTCAGTGCCTTTCCTTGTGAAAGATGCCAGATTGACAGCCTTGAAAGCTGAAATCCCTCTGTTTATCCTGGGGCTGCCATGGTTTAGTCAGTGACAGCACAAACATCCCCCCCACCTCATCTATATGCCTGGAGTGTGAGCAGAGGTGGTTCAGTCTCCATGGCCATTAAATCCTGTTGATTCCATCAGTAAGAATGCCAGTTACTGAGAGATGTCATGGTGACTTTGTGATCCGAATGACTGCTCCAAACACGCTGGATTGAGACACCAGATTCAGCTCACACACCTCAGCGCAAATACCATGGTAATGGTTTTCACTCACGGTGAATTTGGGATGGATTCAGGAGGTGTCTTAGCTTTAAACCTTTCTGAAATTCAATCACCTTCCCCTGAGCCAGACAGCCCCTCCACTTACTTGAGAAACTTGTTCATGTTTTTTAACAGGTTCCTTTTCATGTATGAGGTCTTTCTTGTTTTCAGTGGCTATCAGGAGGAAAGGGTTTCTAGGATCTGTGAGGAATGGGAATAAGAATACTTAAATATTTACTTCAACGTAGAAAACTGCACTGTCTGATGCTACTGCAGGTGTTTGAGGCTGTTAAATGAGGTGCAGGTGCCTATTTAATCTGAGTTTTGCCCCTATTAATGTCACCAAAAGGGGTTGCCAAAGCCTGTAAGTGAAACAGGTGAGCCCCCAGCAAAATCATCTTCCTTCCTGCCTCAGTTGCCCCAGGTAGAAACTACAGATAATAAAATGTGTGAATATATGGGTTTTAAAACTGATTAATTTCTATTTCAGTATTTTATCTGGCATGTAAAATGTTAAGTATTATTGCCACCTAGTTAAGCTATCCACTAGTACATTAAAAAAAAAAAAAAGGATATCTTTTAGATTTTGATTGTAATAAGACTTTCAGGCCACTAAAATGAGGAGCAGATAACTTGTTCTCTTTTTATTCATTTGAGAATATTTCCCTGGAAATATTCTAAATACTCTTAGAAAATTCGAATACAAGTAGCAGCAAAGTTTGATTCAAGAGAAGCCTGTAGAAAACATATGAACTTCATTATTTACCAGGCAATATTTAACTGAACTAGTATGTTGAACAGATGCTGCTCACCAAAGGGTGCTTTTGTCTAAAACCATTTTGAACATAAAGAAAAAAAAATGAAGAAAGAATTGTAGAAAACTTAGCTGTGAAAAAGAAGTCCATATTTGGCCTAAAATAAAGAACTTTTTTTTTTTTCTGGCATCCCAGAACTTCCATGTCTAAGAGGAGTGTTAATGGTATGCACTGTCTTTGTCCTGGAAAGGCTTTGGGTGGTCAATGGAATGAGAAAGTTCCTAATCAACACCTCAAACTCTCACTTCTAAAGTGGCTTTATTTACTTTGACACCTCCACAGGCACTCCAGGCAGGATCTCCATGGGATCAAGGGACTTGTAGGGGGTGTGGGGAGAATTTAATATTAGTAAATTAATTAATGTGAATGCTACTGATGGTAATTTGGTGCTGCATCATAGGATCATAGAATATCCTGAGTAGGAAGGGACCCACAAGGATCATCCAGTCCAACCCCTGGACCTGCACAGGCCCAGCCCCAACAGTCACCCCCTGTGCCCCAGAGGATCATCCAAACCCTCCTGGAGCTCTGGCAGCCTTGGGGCTGTGCCCACTGCCCTGGGGAGCCTGGGCAGTGCCAACCACCCTCTGGGGGAAGAACCTTTCCCTGAGATCCAACCTGACCCTGCCCTGACACAGCTCCAGCCCTTCCCTGGGTGCTGTCCCTGGTAGAGATGGAGCTGCAAACCCTGGTGAGGTGTGACCTCAGTCTCCTCCAGCTGAACAAGCCAAGTGTCCTCAGCTGCTCCTCATGTGGTCCCTCCAGGCCCTTGACCATCTTCATGTCCCTCCTTTGGACACTCTCCTCCAGCTTTAGATCTTTCTGATGTTGTGTTCCCCCAAACTGCCCCAGTGTTGCAGGTGAGGTAGTCCCAGTGCAGAGCAGAGCAGGACAATCCCCTCCCTGGCCCAGTGCTGATGCTGTTCCTGATTGCATCACCCTCCTTCAAATTGCTACAGTAAACACAAAATATTTTTCAGAAATTACAAGTCTACAACCCCCAAATTTATATCAGCATCCTGTAACTCCACACAGACAATCCGTTTCACAGGCAGAAGGCAGGACTGCAATTCCCTGTTTGCAGCAGGACTGCAATTCCCTGTTTGCAGGTTTTTCCATCCCAGGAGCNTCCCTCCAGGCCCTTGACCATCTTCATGTCCCTCCTTTG